>BMAC01000429.1:457503-511450 GCA_014905375.1 Phtheirospermum japonicum | reverse complement strand
TATTATCTAATAATAATATAGTCGTTAAAAACTATAAAGTAAAACATAGAAAAATAAATATTTAATGATGAATAATAAGTTGAATAATAATTATATTAAAAAATATTGTGATACCAAATGTCATCACCAATTATTATCAAGTTGTTATTGAAAAGGTCTCATCCTAAGTCTTAATGTGAATGAAAAACTTATATTTGTTATCACTAAATAGGACTTTAGTGTCAAAATAATGTTGTCACTATTTCTCTTAAAGCACTGACAAAATATGGTATTGTCATGAAAATAAATATTGTGACAATGGATGTTGTCACCATTTTTCATGGAACATAGATTAGGTTCAAGCATAAATAAATGTCTCAATCAAATATATTATTATTAATATTGTTATTTTAATTGTGTAAAACACATAATTTAGTTATTTATTTTAATTAATATATTTCTTTAACGTTGATTTTTATTATTTTTATATATTGATTACTTCAAATATTATACAATATATAGTAATTAAAATTAATTAACATTACATTTAGAGAAATTAATGAGAAATATGATGCTTTTAATAATATAAATATGCAATGATACCAAAAATTATATCTAATTATTATCAATTTGTTATCGGAAGAGTCTCCTAAATCTGGTGTGAATATGTAGCAAAAATAAAATTATTATGACAAATTCATATTTGACATCACCAAATAACTATTTCGTGTCAAAATAATGTTGTCGTCATTTTTCTAGAACTGATGACAAATTGTAGTGTTGTCATGAAAAGAAACTTGTTGTGACAACACATATCGTCACCATTCTTCAAGGGAACATTAGTGAAAAAAAGATTCCGTCACAACTAGAAACTTATAGTGACACCCAAATCTTGTCACACTTTATTATATGTTTGTCATAAAATGGTTTTTTCAACCTTTTTTTTTGTCATCCCAAAATTATGACAAAATACATTTAAACGTCATCAAATATAAGTATTCGTGACGAAATCGGTAAATAATTGTGACAACAATAAATGTTGTCATAAAAGGGTATTTTTCTATGACGAAATTAAAAAATGTCACTATTGTTTAACATACTATGACGAATTTTTATGCATGGAAAAAAAATTGTCACTAAATATCAGATTTCTTGTAGTGATAATATAATTACATTAATTTGTTTCGTTTTGCTATTTCGGTAAAACTGGGTTTACAAACGGGATCTTTTGAAATAAACTTTTCGAAACTATATCGTTCTCGTTCATCTTTAAATTGAACCCACAAAATCCATAAGCTCATGATGCACGTATCCACTTGGATATTATGCTCGTTCATCTTTGGATATTATGATCCAAAGACTCCTTACTCAAACCATTCTTGATAAATGCTATTTTATCTTCTTGATTTTTGGAGACGAAACCCACAAATTTGCATCACGTGTCAAAATTCCATTGAGCACATTTGTAGAATCCACCTAATCTTTTAGCTCTACATTTTTTTGCAAAATTACTTCTACCCATACCTGACATATACTTAAATGAGTTTGAGAATTCATCAGATAGTCGAACTTGTGCTTCGATTAAAAATCGAATATCTTCTAGGATGTCATAACTTATTAAAACTCTCAAACTTTCGAGTAGAGACTTATAAATTCTTTTTAAGATATTTATTGGAAGAAATGGGTAGTATTTACGAAGATTTAAGAGCATTGAATCCATTAAGAATTTTGGACCTTTGTTGATGTGAATATCGTGATTATCTCAATATTTTATAGACTGGTATGAAGCGTATGATATACGCTAGTGCATTTGAACAATAAACAGTACTATCAAGAGTATGATATACACTACTGAGTTTGAACGCTGTATTTGAACAGTTGTTTAATTAAATATCACCGAAAGATGATGTGATATGTCGGTAAATTATATACATGTTAAAATAAATACCTCATGCTGGAGACAACTAGTTTTATAATAGATATAAGAATCTTCCAGGTACAAGTGTTCAATAATGTCAATTTACATAACTAGATGGTATCGATTTAACTAATAATAGAGTTATTAAAATTGATATTTCATTTGAAGAAACAGATGAATTCTTCGTTAATTGTTCTCGATTAATGCAAATTTATTACTCACAAAAGTTGAGAATGAATTCCTAATAATTTTAGAATGTATGGGGATGATATATACATGGGCCCACTCTCCCTCTGTGTGTGCTACTAGATTTTATGAATTCACTAGATAGTCACATGAGTACATAACTCGTAACTAGAAGTTTACTAGGTGATTTGCTCTCAGTATGAGCATGGATCAAAGGGTAAAAGCTAGCAAGATATCCTAATAACTTGAATAGATCATGTAATGATCGGATATGCGCATACGAGTGGGATATCAATTGATAAACTATTAAAAGTTTTCCAGTTCATTGTCAATATCGAGAATAGAGTGCAAAATAATATGAACTCCCTTATTGAAATTAAATGTTTATATATGCCAGTTGTATGAGTTTGGATTTTTCTCAGCATGAGGGGGAGTATTGATAGTTGGAAATAATTATACAGAATGTTATATCCTCACAATCGAAGTACGAACTTGGAAGATAAAAGATATAAAAAAGATTGATAATGATCTTATATACCAACTACACATGCTTCGATAAATCAAACAACGCCATAAGCGTTGAATATTTCCCCAAATATAAATATTAAATGGATGGTATAGGAGGCATATAATTTCAAAGAGTATATAGACATAATTATTGTATATAAATCCTTGGATAGGATTAGTTACGAGATATCTCAATAAGTTATGTTGTTATGAGGAATGATATGAAATTGAAAAGTGTTTACACACAATAAAAAAATAACGCTATGAATGATTATTTATAATGAGGATATTAAAATCTATCGAGAAATATCGATGTTTGTATAAATGCCCTTATAATGAAAGTAGTAATGGGTGGGCATGATGAAGAGTGGGACTATAATTCCTAAAGAGATTTCAATTATATTGCTAATACATGCAATGATTTGAAACAATGGTATTGTTGTGAAATAAATTCATATGTTATACTCTTTTCCTTAGTTGTAGTTTTTATCCCAAAGTGTTTTTTCAAACAAGATTTTTAACGAGGCAACCTGATCACAATTGATATAAAGGCTGCCTAAGATATTTTGATAAAAAATTTGAGTTTGAATGTATCAACTGTATGTAAGCACTGAATATGATACACTACTATCTTACGTGATGAATACGAGATAATTGAAAATTTTTATCACTAGTGCAGAAACTGCATTCTAGAACAGACAAAAAAGTCAATCCAGAAGGGTATATTCAAAACTGTTCTGGACAACACTTTTTAAAACGATATTTTGAAATACAGTTCTGGAATGATGACTTTGCAGAACGGTTTTACAATACCATTCTGGAAAGTATATTTTCCACAATGGTAATTTCAATACCGTTCTGAAATGTTCGTTAATCCCGAACGGTATTAAAATACTGTTTTGGAAAGTATACTTTCAGAACGGTATTGTAATTACCGTTCTGTATTGACGAACATTCCAGAACGGTATTGAAATTACCGTTTTAGAAAGTCTATCTAAAAAAAATAAATTATAATCTAGAAAGGTATTGAAATTACCATTCTGGATTTATTAATCAATCTAGAAAGGTATTATAATACACCGTTCTGGATTGTAATATTTATTTTGTGAAAGACTTTCCAAAAAAGTAATTTCAATACCGTTCTGGAATGTTCGTCATTACAGAACGGTATTAAAAAAACCGTTCTTGAATGTCTTTCTCAAAAAAAAAAAAAAAAAAAAATTCCAAATCGTATTTTTAATAATGCTAATCTGTTCACAACTTGGTTATTACTTATTCTTAACCAAAATCAAAAACCCTAGCCTCGCCTGCTCCAATCTCTCCCGCCTCACCTCCACCATCCGCCACGGCCTCTCCCAACGCCGCCCTTGGCTGGAGGTCCTCGACCGCTCCACCTTCGCCCGCCTCGAATCCCTCACCGATTCCGCCACCCGCATCCAAAGTCAATGAAATCCTCATCAAATCGCCAGAAACTGTTCCCCTCCCCCAATATCGAGAATCCTCCGCCACCGTTAAGATTCAGTCAGCCTTCAGATCTCACGCCATCCGCGCCCTTGTCAGGAAGATCTCCGCCGCCGATGGGTTCATTATAAAACTTAGGTATGTTCGGACCCTGGAATTACAAAAAAGCCTCTTGAAGTTTTCCTCATCCCTTCATTTGAACCAGTCTTTTGCTGAATTTATTTTTATTATTCTGTATTTTATTTTTTCTATTTTCCATGCCAGATAATATGCATGTTTGTGTGTATAGGGGCTTTAGAGTTCGACGGAATACGTGTGATAGCTTGATGAGCATATAGTTAATAGTTAGCTGAAGAATTTTTCTTTACATATGAGTGCTCCTCTTTTATGAAAAAAACACTCAAACTTGTGTGATTGTTTCATTCTTTTTGTTCAAAGTGTCTGTTTTGAGATTATTGGGATATTTTTTTATTTGTTAAAATGTATTTTAGTAGTTTTAAGAGATATAATTATTGTAAATACAACAACATATCTTCTGTTTTAGGATTTAGAAGATTGGTGATAAGGGACCATATTATTATCTTAATTATGGGCGTAATTAATGGTTGGAGTTCTGGTTGTAACTGAGTTTATATTGATGGTTCGACATGGATCACACAAATATTTTATTTAGATATCATTTATATGTGATGGTGATTTTGTTTTTTTATAAACCATTTATAAGTGTTAGTGATTTTTTTATGCACTTAAATGTGTTAAAAATCAGTTGCTTGCAATAAACCATTTGGTACTCGAGAAAATAATTTTTTGAAACGGATAAATGGTGTTTGTCTTCAAATCACCACTGAACTTGTGAAACTGACTTGTGAGGCATAGCGCATATGTATCACTGCGAGGACATGTGGAGAATAATGTTTTAATGCATTGATGACTTTCTTTTCTGTAATATATAGTTCCATGAGGTAGATAAAAACCAATAGTATCATGTCCAAATTGTTTGTCTGCAACAGTTAGAAATCCCTGTTAGGTGCTGTTTTTACCCAATTTTTGATCGTTGCAGATTTGCTATTTACATACCTGAACGTCAGATCATTTGAAAACGTGAATATTTTCTATTTTTGTTCTGGTGGATTTGATCGCAATTTTTTTCTAGAATAGGTTCCAAACACCAAGGACGTTACAGATTCTCCAGCGAGTAGCATCTCCAAAACAAAGGACGGTTTAATTGACTAGTCCCAGGTAATTTTTTGCCACTCTATGTTTCTTGAGTCTGAACCAACCACCATACACAAATATTTCAGCCAGTTCATTTCACGCATACTTGTATTTAGAACTTTAAAAATGTGATTATGTGAGCTGGACATAATGTCTTATTATTTTTCATTATAATGATTTTTTTCCTAGCTGTCTGAAGTTTTATCATGGTTGGCAGCATTTCATAGTCTTTATTATTTCAATAAAATAAAGACCAGAAACTTGCTCTACGTTTTAACATTAAAAATAAAAATATATGACCATTTTTCTTATTATCCAAAATTGTTTTTTAGATGACTTTGTAAAATGATTTAAACAATTCTAAGTAATGAAGTATATTTTCACTTGGGGTTGTATGCCTTTTCTTTATTCTTGAAGTAGATACAATGTTCTAGAGGATTAGTTCCTGGAGCATTCTTGTTAAATATGAACAATGCATCAATGATGACTTGGGATCTTGTTTAGATACAGCACAATAAAAAAAAAATTCTAATCTTGATTATTATCTTTCTGAATTTGAAGCCTGTTTTCCACTAATGAACTGTGTTTCGTGTGTTCTCTGGTTATTATCTTATTCGCAGGACTTTTTTGGGAAACCAGCATTTCTAACAGTAACTGGGCAGCTCAATGCTGAAACATATGCTACCGCTCTGACTGATGTATTGTTCTTCACTTATACTCGTAAATTTATTTGATTTGCCCTTTTTACCATATGCTTTTCAATTTTAAGCTATTCCTGGAAACTTTTCCCGATAACTATGCTTTGCACGTATAATCTGATACAGTTATTTTTCTGTCAGGTATATACTTTTGGTCCTATATTTAGAGTAGAAAATTATAACACTTCTGGGCACTTAGCTGAGTTTTGGGTATACTTTGCAGCTATTGTCTATACATTTTCATTTTTTTTAACATATGTACTTATCCTTTTAGTTTCTTTTCAATTTTCAGTTGTTTTCCTTCATGAAAATAGTGTACATGATGTATATTAATGAAAAATTTTAACTTCTAATTCTCTTCCATGAAGATGATAGAACCAGAACTCACATTCGCTGATTTAGAAGATGACATGGCCTTTGCAACGGCATATCTCCAGTACGTAGTATGTTACTCTACGAACCTATTGTCCGTTTAAGGTGTAATTAAATTATGCTTTCTTGGCCTCTGTATTTCTTATATTATTGGACCACTGACTTGATTGTTTCTTCACAAAAGGTACAATACATTCTTGAGAACTGCAAAGAAGATATGGATTTCTTCAATACTTGGATTGCGAAAAGAATTATCGACCGACTAAGTGTATGGTTTTAGGCTCCTTTTTGACATGCATGTGTTTGATCATTCATATATTTATTGGTGTTGTGTCATGTATGATTATGCATATACTTTCAGGATGTTGTTGAGAAAAACTTTGTGCAGTTGACATACACTAACGCGGTTGAAATTCTCCTGAAGGCGAAGAAAAAGTTCGAATTCCCGGTACTTTTCCTGTCTTGATATTACTACCTAATGGTAATTGTCTGTCTTTCACAAAACTTTGACAAACTTAGATGCTGCCCTTTAAATTTAAGAAATTGAACCTGGCTATTAGGTTAGGTGTATGCAGATATGACAAAACCCTAGCCCAAGGCTTGTAGGGGCTCTGAATAGATTTGGTTGTCCATAATCATATTACATTTCAGATCTAATATTGTGGATCACCCAATTCTCCTTCGATTTACACGTGATTCAGAAAAAATGACAAAACTTGTTGCATTTCCAGTTTTCTAGTGCCAAAGAATCTTTGCCAATTTGGAGAGAACATATAAAACTAATTCAGAATTCAATGGAGTACAACTCCACTGGTCAAGACATTTTCTTCATATCAGTATATATATCAAATTGCAATTTATAGAAATCATTTTCTTCATTAATCACTTATTGAGTAGCTAGTATTGTTATGGAATTCTATATAAAAATGTAATGTAGTTATGTACCTGTTTATGCTTTTCTTGTAGGTAACATAGGGATGTGATTTGCAAGTGAGCATGAACGCTATATCACTGAAGAGGTGTTCCGTGGATGCCCTGTAATTATAAGAGATTTTCCCAAGGCAAGAATATTTTCTTGGGGTTACTATTTGCATTAAATAGTTTGCATGACTGATAATTGAATACTTGTTTTTTCTAATGAACGCTCTGGAAATTAAAGCATTTTACATGCGGTAAAATGATGATGGAAAGACTATTGCAGCCATGGACATGTTGGTTCCTCGGGTACGTCTCTAGTGGACTTAGGCTTTCTTGTTCAACAGATTATGCATCTGAACATGACACAGTATTTAATCTGATTTTTTTTAATAAATAAATTGATATCAAGCATTAGACTTATGGCTGTGTTTGTTTTGGGATTCTAGAGCCCCATTTTTGGTCATTGAAAGTAAAATCCTAAAACATACCCTTAAGATCCAAATCCTAAACCCGGCCTATTAACCTATTCAATTTAAAATTTTAAAATATACAACATTCCCTTTTTTCTCAATTAATTTTTTGAATATGTACTTTATTTTTTATACATACAATTTGGGTGTCAAATTGTAGATCTCAGAGAGGATTAATTTGATATATTATTCATCTAAAACAAATAACAAAAGAAAAAGTTGTGGCGAGTTGAAGTTTGAGTATTAAAAAAAAAGGACGTGATTTGACATGCTATGGTAACAAAGCCACTTTTTAAATCCTAATCGAGCAAGGATTTTACTATTAATTTGGACTTTCAGAATCCAAATCTCAGGACTCTAGAAACTCCCAAAACAAACGCAGCCTTAAGGGCCTTTCTTCTTTTGCGATTGCGGGATAAGCAGATATATAGTGTGAACCACTTGTGATGATTAGGCCACAATGTTCTTTTCAATTAATAGGGTTAATTACCAAAAAAAAAATGAATTTAGCCTGACTACAAGAAAACCCAAATTTTCTTTCATAATTACAAAGTTTCCTTTGACATTTGTTTCTATTTAATAATTTGCACCTCAACGGGCTGTTTGTTACCCACTTTAAGGGCCCCATCTATTTAAATCCTTGAAGGAAAGACAGCTGGAGTTTTTCGCAGTTGGGCTAAATCTCAGGGGTCGTTTGTGTAACTATCCCATGCTTCTATAATCAAGATATCATCATGCAAGATGTCGATTTTTAAATCTTAATCCCAGTATTTAGGTATCATCGACTTGGATGCTCGTGCTGCATCATTATTAGTAGCATACATTTTTGGTTTCTTGGCTATTTAACCTAACATGCTTTTATATTACATGTACTTATTGGTGGAAGTCAAAGAGAAGAGCGCCTTGAATATTTGGAACAACGTTTGGATGACTTAAAGCTCAGCAAAGAGAGCTATTGGTGGTATCTTGACCTTCGGCGATATGGTTCGGGTGAGTCATATATTTTGTCCAAAAATAAATAGAGACCAACTCATAATGACTTCTTGTATATACCCCACTTGGTGGCAGATTGAAATGATCTATAAGATAATTACACACATGGCTGCAATGGCTGCAAATGATAGAGCTCTAATTGCTGAAGGTAGTTGTGGTTCGCCAAGAAGCGTGAAGGTTTTCATAGGGGAGTGTAATGTTTATGAAATGTATCGAATGTGCATAACTCGAGATTGTACTCGATTTTAGTATATATATATATATATATCGGATTAGGTTCAAATGAGAACCACGTCCTTATATGTGAACCTAGGGTCAATTATGGGCATTAGATCTAATTAAATGGATGGATCAGATTTTTTGTTTATTTCCTTATTTGATTAAAAGCATTAGGATTGTCTAATAAAAACACTATTTGTGTATATAACTGAAAATATTAATAAAACACTGTGATTGTATAATAAAAGTGCTACTGGTATATAATAAAAGTACTAGTTCGCAGATTCGCATATAATGATATGGTTCTATTTGAACCACCCATATTATATATATATATATATATATATATATATATATATATTGTTACTTTGTTGATTCTAGATTGCAAGTACTATGATGCTCTAGATTGCAAGTACTATGATGCACAGTGTTTGTGAATTTATTTGATTGATAATAATGAATGAGAAATTATGGCCAATGATTTGCATCTTTTTGTACATATTTTTGCTATYGTTYTTGTATCACGTTGCGTGTGTTTCGCTTGCTTTTAGGTGTTTTAGGAGTCGAGTTGGCCGTTTTTCATTATTTCTAGGTTTTCTTAGTTTTTTACGTTTTATTATTAGTTTTCGTAGTTTTTCACTTTTTCGTTTTTCTATTGGCCGTAGGACGTCCAAGCGGGGCCCGCGCTCGTTTGGGATTGTTTTCACTCGACTCGGGAATGGACGGACAAAGCAAGGGAGCGCAACGAACGAGACTCGATAAATCGGCGGACGTGAAAAGAACGAGAAATCGAGCCGGTTGCAGAAATTCAGTCGACCGACTGGAAATGCAGTCGATCGACTGCAATTCTAGTCGATCGACTGAACTCCCAGGATCGTCTGCATTCAAGGGAGTTTTGGCATTTTGGACGACGCAGCCTACTTAGCCGATCGACTGCTGTCGATCGACTGGGTCCTCTCAAGATCGACTGAATTCCAGGGCTTCAAGCCATTTTTGACATGGCCGATCGACTGCCAGTCGATCGACTGCTTTTGCCGTCGATCGACTGAAAAGTAGAATTTTTAAAGGAATAAGTAATCAGACGTCTTTTCAATTTGGACAACTTGCAGGCTGAGGACTTCTCTCTCCCAGGAAGCTCCTCCAACCATAACCAAATCTTTCCCTTTTCATTTTAATCAATCAAAATTCTAGAAATTAGTTAGTAATTAGTTACTAGTTTAGTTTAGTTTTAAATCTTATTAATTAGTTGTTCAAGTTTTGGTTTAGATTTCTTTTGTGAAGAAGCCTTTCAAGCTTTTGTGGATCATACTCTTGGTAATATCTTTCTATAATATAGTTTTAATTTCATGTTATTTCTTTTAATCTTGTGTTGATGCTTGAATCATAGTTTAGTTGCTATTTTGATTATCAAAACTTTCATTTTCATTTTATAACTTTCTATCTTTTGAACTTATACTTTTAAGTTGTTTAGTTGTTAGATCAATTTCTCAAGCTTTTAGAAGTTTTATAAGATCTTCCTATTTTAACTTTGAATTGTCGTTAAATTAATAATGTTGACTTTTTCAAATAAGCATGACTTTAATTTTCCCTCCATTTTTCTTAATTTAAATTATAAGCTTTCTTAGTTAATTAGTTTAGATTAATCGTTTTTAAAATAAGCTTTAATTTCCTTTTCGTATTTTAATGCTTTCAAAACTTCTATTACAATTTAAAGTTTAGTTATAAAAATCGAAACCAAATCAATCATTACTGCTTTCTTAGTTTAGATTAGTTTAATTTTCAATCGACAATAAGAGCAAATAAGAAACCGACAAGCCAATAACATCCATCTTCGAGAGGCACGACTCGGGAAAAAATCGCCCCCCTACAATCGGCTCCGTACTCTTGCGGAGACGGATTCCGAAACTAAAGTGTCGAGAATTCGTCGATCAAAAATTTGGCGCCGTTGCCGGGGATGGATTAAAGCAAATGGCGTTCTTAATTATTCTTATTGTCATTGTAAATAGTAGTTAGTTAATTGTTTTACATTCGATACGCGTGATCTTTTGTTGTTGTTGTGTATGCAAGGTAGACGATCGCCCAGCCAGGAGTTGACTCCATTCTTGCCGAACCCCGAGAGGTTGCGACGAGACGCACGAGCCGCAATTAGGCGAGACACGTCCGACGTCCCGTTGCCTCCCTTATTATCACCGGTGATAGAAGAGCCAACTATGGCCACTCCGTTCGAAAACCCGACGCCTCCTGCCCCTGCCCACGACAACCAAGGGGTTCCGCACTCCGCCATTATCGACCGGCCCCACGCCGTCACCTCAAGCCGCGGCTCTTCAAGACCCACAACCCGTCTATGCGACGACGTTCGACCAAGGGGGAAATGGTTTTGCGAACCAAGACCCCCAAAGTTCGAATTCTCAATTTCACGGGACGCCCTACCGAGGTCCGATCATCGAAGGGCCGCCGTACGCGTATCAACCGCCGTTCCAAGTTCCGAGGCAGTTTCATCAAGGTCCACACTACGCCCCTCACGTGCACGAGCCTCGATTCCTGCATCCGACCGGGCCCGTGCCTCAATTCTGAAACCCGATACCTCAGGATTTTCCACTAGCGCCCGCCGTCAACGAAAATCCTTATGCCGCTCGTGATATCGGAGGTCACCCTTTTGCCACTCCCGACGGGGGTCCTACCAATAGTATCAAGGAAGTGTCGAGGCCGTACATGGGCGATTTCTCCTCTTGTATTCGATTGAGACCCGAGGCTCTCGAATACGACTTGAGACCGATAGCTTAAACCGACTACCCACGTTCCACGACTTACCGCACGAAGACGCTCTACAATTTCTATGTATCTTTTCCTATACGGTGTCGAGCTTTCCGCGCCAAGGAATTCATATCGACCAAATCAAAATGAGATGTTTCCCGTACACGATGAAAGACAAGGCCGTTGATTGGCTCATGACATTGCCGTCCGACTCCCTTACCAATTGGGATATGGTCACCGAACGATTCATGGAGGAATACTATTCCCAAGAGAAGACGACCGACTTTCGAGCTAAGATTGCCTCGCTCCGACAAGCGAGCGACGAAACTTTCTACGAGGCATGGGAGCGATTCAAAGGGTACCTTACTAAGTGTCCACACCATCGGTTTACCGGCGACTTCTTAAATCAGTTTTTCTGTAACGGGTTTGGCGTTCGCATCGAAGCGCATGGTGAACAATGCCGTCGGCGGGAACTTAGCCGGCCGCTCGACGAGGGAACTATACGACATCTTTGTAAACATGGCCGCCGATGATCAACGCATGAATATCTTGGAGCGGAAGGAGCACGTTAAAGAGGTTTCGACAAGTGCCGAGCCCGAGTGGGCTCGCAAGATAGCCGAGCTAGAAAATCAAATAGCCTCTCTCACCAAGCAACCCCCGAGCTCGATATAGACGTGCACTACGTTCGGAATGCCGGGGCATGGAGCTAGTGCGTGCCCGATTAAATATGGGCAAACGAACGAGCTCGACGAGCAAGCTTACGCAATCCAAGGATACCAAGCAAATCGGGGAGGTTTTCCACGCAACAACGATCCTTACGCCACATCGTACAATCCCGGTTGGAGGAACCACCCTAACTTTAGGTGGAAGGAACTAACGAACACTCAAACTCCACCCGGACCCCCGATGGCACAACAAGCTCCACAAACGCGCCCTCAAATCCCATATGCCGCGCGACCACCTTTTTCGCCTCCTCAAGAGCCGTTCCCGACTCCCCAAGACAATCCAACACCGCGATAATCAAACCTCGAATCCGTCTTATCCGAGCTAAGCAAACGACTCTTGAGTTTGGAGACGCAAATGGGGCAAATAGCTACGGATGTCAACGAACTAAAATGGGCACGGGACAAGGACAAGCTACTAAGTCAACCGGCCCAAGCTCAAGCCGTGACCATTCTCCGAAGTGGCAAGGTGATAGACAACAAGGTCGCCCTACCCGACGACGGACCTTCAACAAGTGTTCAAGAAGATCGTGTTCTTCCAGATTCGAACGAGCCCGTAGCCGCTCCTAGCTCTCCCACATCACTCTCTAGTGGYGAGGCGAAGGGGTCCCAGGCTGACGGGGGGTTACATAAGTCCGCCGCACCGTACYGACCTCYGATTCCATATCYGAGCCGGATCCGAYCGACAAAGCAAGACGACCAATTCCTCGAGCTATACAAGATGCTATCAAAGGTCAACATAAACCTTCCTTTGCTCGACATAATCCGAAACATTCCCGCTTATACGAAGTTCTTCAAGGAACTAACATCTAAGAAACGCCGATTCGAGGAGAATGAAAAGATATGCATATTGAACGCGGCAAGCATTGCCTATAGAAATTCTCTCCCACATAAAGAAGGTGATCCGGGGAGCTTTTGTATCAAGATAACCCTCGAAAACGGAAAGGATACACGAGGGATGATAGACCTCGGCGCTGGAATCAACTTGATGCCCTACTCTATCTTTAAACAATTGGAGTTGGGCGACCTCAAGGATACGAGGATGTGTTTGCAACTGGCCGAACGATCAGTCCGATACCCGAAGGGCGTGGTCGAAGATGTTTTGGTACAAGTAGGAAGCCTCATCGTGTCGGTGGATTTTGTTATATTGGACGTCGGGGAGGTGAGCAACGAAGGCCGAGAACATACTATCTTACTCGGGCGACCCTTCATGGCCACGACGAATACCTTGATCGATGTGAAAAATGGGAAGTTATCTTTCTCGGTTTTGGGCGATACGGTGAATTTCTCAATCCACGACTTGGGAGCCATTCCACCTTCCTTCTTTCATGCCGATTGTGCTATGATCGACCCGATAGAAGAACTAGTTGAGGAAGCTGTTCGGAAGGTTGTGAACGAGGAGGTAAAGGAAGACGAGTGGCGAGCGCTTCGATCGGAGGGGGGTATTAAAATATTTGAGTTATCAAGCATAGAAAAGGCCCTTTGGGAAAAACTGGAGCTCAAGACCCTCCCGAGCCATCTCAAATACGTTTACTTGGAAAGCGGAGAGGCAAAACCCGTGATCATCTACGCCGAGCTTTCTCCGAGAGACGAGGCACGATTGGTGGAAGTGTTGAAGAAGAACAAGAAGGCGATAGGGTGGAGCCTTGGTGATATCAAGGGCATAAGCCCCTCCACTTGTATGCATCGGATCATCTTTCAAGAAGGAGTGAAACTATCGAGGGAGTGCCAACGACGACTGAACCCGAACTTGATGGAGGTTGTGAAAGACGAGATATTGAAACTCGTGGCCGAAGGATTGATATTCTCGGTTGGGGAGAGTGAATGGGTAAGACAAGTCCACATGGTGCCGAAGAAGAGCGGGATAACCGTTATCGAGAACGAAAGGGGCTAACGTGTGATGGCCCGTGCAACCACCAGTTGGCGATTGTGTATAGACTTTCGAAAGCTCAATGCCGCCACCAAGAAGGACCACTTCCCACTCCCGTTTATTGACCAAATGTTGGACAAGCTCGCGGGGCATCATTCGTATTGTTTTCTCGATGGATTGTCCGAATACTATCATATCGCTATCTCGCCGGAGGACCAATCCAAGACGACGTTCACGTGCCCTTTTGGCACATATGCTTTCCGACGTATGCCTTTCGGTTTGTGTAACGCACTCGCTACCTTTCAACGGTGTATGCTCTCGATCTTTTCCGACATGCTCGACAAGTACATGGAGTTTTTCATGGACGATTTTTCTATCTACGGCTCTACTTTCGACAAGTGTCTCGATCATTTGCCAAGTGTTTTGGAGAAATGTGTGGAGAACCACCTTACTATGAGTTGGGAGAAAAGTCACTTCATGGTGAGAAGTGGAATAGTTTTGGGGCATGTGGTGTCGTCCAAGGGAATCGAGGTCGACAAGGCAAAGATCAATGTGATTGAGAAACTTCCCCCATCGATCAACGTGAAGGGAGTGCGAAGCTTCCTCGGTCATGCGGGGTTCTATAGGAGGTTCATTAAGGACTTCTCGAAGCTTAGCCACCCCTTGTGCCATTTACTTAGCGCCGTCCCATTTGTGTTTGATGATGCTTGTCTAGCGGTGTTCGATTCATTGAAGAAAAGCTTGACTTCTACTCCCGTGGTGATAGCCCTGGATTGGTCCCTCCCGTTCGAAATAATGTGCGATGCGTCGAACGAAGCGGTGGGGGCCGTCCTAGGGCAACGAGTCGACAAACTCCTCCGGGTCGTCTACTACGCAAGTCTTATGCTCAATGATGCACAGAGGAACTACACAACCACCGAAAAGGAGCTACTTACCGTGGTTTACTCGCTCGAGAAGTTTCGATCATATATCGTTGGGTCGAGGGTGATTATACATAGCGATCATGCGGCACTACGACATCTTTTCAACAAGCCTCAAGCAAAGCCGAGGCTAATCCGGTGGATCCTTCTACTTCAGGAGTTCGACGTGGAGATCAGGGATAGAAAAGGGTGTGAGAACGTAGTCGCCGACCACCTCTCTCATTTGGAGGTCGGGAATGGAGAGAAAGAGTCCCTACTCATCGGAGAAAACCAAGCTCACGAGAACCTTTTCGGTGTGTCCGTCACACCATGGTATGCCGATGTTGCTAACTACCTTGCTAGAGGGGTGCTCCGTCCGGACCTGTCTCATCACGAGAGGAGGAGATTTCTTGCCACTTGTCGAGGTTATTATTGGGACGACCCTTTTATGTTTAAAATCGGGAAGGATGGTATGTTGAGAAGGTGCATTCCGGAAGAGGAAAAAGAGGAGATATTGACTCATTGCCATGATCATCTAGTCAGAGGGGATTTGGGTGGCCAAAAGACCGCTTAAAAAGTTCTCCAGTCGGGTTTCTATTGGCCTACTCTTTTCAAGGATGCTCACGAGCATTGTCAAAGGTGCGATTGATGCCAACGAACGGGTAGTATCGGAAAGCGGAATGAGATGCCGATGACGTATAACTTGGCCGTCGAGATATTCGATGTCTGGAGGATCGACTTCATGGGTCCCTTCCCGAAGTCTCATGAGTACGAATACATATTGGTCGAGGTGGATTACGTCTCTAAATGGATAGAAGCAATCCCGACAAGGAGAAATGATGGCGAGACAGTAGTAAAGTTTGTTCGGAGCAACATATTCAGCCGATTCGGAGTTCCGAGGGTGCTAATCAGCRATGGTKKCAAGMATTTTAACAACAAACTACTTGAACGAGTGTTGAAGAACTATGGAGTCGTGCACAAGGTTTCTACTCCTTACCATCCGCAAACAGCCGGGCAAGTCGAGACGAGTAATCGTCAAATCAAGAACATTCTCGAGAAAACTGTGCAACCAAACCGGAAGGACTGGTCCACAAAGCTCACTGATGCCTTGTGGGCCATCCGTACGGCATATAAGACGGTTATTGGAATGAGTCCCTATCGTCAGGTGTATGGAAAGTCGTGCCATCTACCGGTGGAAATGGAGCATAGAGTGTGGTGGGCAATCCGAGCGTGTAACTTTGATTTGAAGCAGGCCGGAGAGGGGAGAAAACTCCAACTGGAGGAGCTCGAAGAATTACGAAATGAGGCGTTTGATAACGCCCGTCTGTACAAGGAGAAAACAAAGCTGCTCCACGATAAGAAGCTCGTACCGAAAGAGTTGGAGGAGGGAATGCAAGTACTCCTTTATAACACTCGTCTGGCCATGTTTCCTGGGAAGCTTATGTCCAAATGGAGCGGGCCGTTCAAAATCGAGAAGATATCCCCCTTTGGAGCCGTGACGTTAATCGATCCAAAGACGGACGAACTATTTCAAGTGAATGGCGCTCGAGTCAAACCTTACCGGCATAGCGTGTTGCAAACAAAATCTCTCGAGCCTATGATCGTAGAGGAAGAGAGACTGAGTGACTTTCCCCCGACGGGGTCTTGATCGTCGAACCAGGGTCGTCGAGCGAACGACGTTAACCAAACGCGCTCCGTGGCAGGCAGCCCACGACTTTCTAATTCTTTTCTTGTTTTTCTTTTAAGTTAGTGTATATTCTATCTTTAAATAGTGTTAATGGAGTTTTTGGGTTTGTGTAGGTCCAATCCTGGAGTTTTGGAAGAAAACAGGATCGAAAATGGAGATGGACTGCTGGAATGCAGTCGATCGACTGCATATCTAGTCGATTGACTGAAATGCCTGTCGATCGACTGCACAATCGACTGACGTGATCAAATCGACTGGATTCCAGAAATTTTCAAGCTTTTTGCAATAGCAGTCGATCGACTGGTTATTTGGTGATCGACAGTCAGTCGATAGACTGGCGCCCGATCGACTGCGACGGAGAAATCGACTGGATTCCAGAAACTTTTGACGTTTTGACAGCAGCAGTCGATCAAACGAGGAGGGCAGTCGATCGACTGCCCGGACTGCCCAGAGAATGCGGATGTGTATATATACCAGTCGATCAGCCTTTCCCCCCACACACAGCAAAAAAAAAAAAAACGACCGAGCTTTCCGCGGCCTCCATAGCCGACTCCTTTTGGTCGAGAGTCGGATGCGTCGGGACGACGACGATGACGGCGGCGACGGCGAAAATGAGGAGGAGGAGGAAGACGAGGCCGCGACCCTCCGTGCCCGACCTAGGAGACGTCGTTAAATCTCCTAGATTATCCTTTGTTTATTTTATTTGTTTATTATTTTTGTGTGTTATTTTGTTTATCTTTCGATTATGTTCTTTTATCTTTCGACTCTTGTAAAAAAATAAAAAAATCCAAACAAATTGGAAAAATTCAGAAATTTCAAAATATTTTCATTTTTGTACATACGTTATTTTTGTGCAATTTCGAAAAAAAAAAAAATTCTTTTAATTGCTTTCGTTTTTGTATATAGTTTAATTTCATTTTCTTTGAATATATTCTCAAAATATAAAACAAATTTGAAAAATAAAATCCAAACAAATTGGAAAAATTCAGAAATTTCAAAATATTTTCGTTTTTGTACATACGTTATTTTTGTGCAATTTTCCACCTTGCTTTACCTTGTAGATAGCTTATTGCTTGCCTCGGTTCCCGACGACGACTTTTGCACGAACACGTTGACACAAGCTCGGAAATAGGGGCGTTTTCTTTTCCCTACATCTTTTTACCGCTTTTATTAGCTTAAATACACAATGTGGATATTGCTAGGTTTTAAGTGTGGGGTGGTTAGAGTTCGTCCTAGGTTTTTAATTTTGTCGTATGCTTGCTTGTGTTAATTTGAGAAACGTGTGTGCTATTATTGCTTGGACCCTTGGCGAAGTGACGCGGTTTTTGATGATTTGTTAGGGTGTTTAAATTTTCGATCGAATTTAGTAGACTTAGGTGGTTTAACTTGTTGGGATCTCCGTTCGGTTTTAGCTTCGTGCTATCCTTGTGCTCGTTTAGAACTAGTGCCTCGACTAGCCCTCGTCATTAAACACTCTCTATAGGTTTTGTTTTGTAAATTGGAGTCGTCAATTGCTCCACGTGCTCAATCGAGAATTTTGTAAGTTGCTAGTAGCAACGAATGATCGGAGTCGTTGAAAGCTTCGTAGTTTCATTCTTATTTACTATTCAAGTACCTTACGTCTATGGTACCAAAAAAAAAAAAAAAAGAGACGAATAAACAAGGATACGTTATAAATCCTTGAAGTTGTTGAATAACACATTTTCCTTTTCGACTTTTAGTATATATTTGTAAATAGAGGTGTAAATGATCTTGGCTAGTAGGGAGCCGATTAATGGTTCGAGCGTGGATAGACCTTAGCCGAGTCAAGGACGGGGGGACCGACTTGGTGAATTGTTTAAGTTCTTTTAGGTTTCGGGAGTCGATCTAAATTTCCTTAAAAACACACATTGTTGTCCTTTTAGCCAAAGCTAACAAGCAACGTAGCGTACGACGTCTCGAATTATTTTGTGCATTAGTTTAGGGTTGGTCGGGGGTAATTTTGTAAATTTATGTTAGTTTTGCTTGAGGACAAGCACCCGTTCTAAGTGTGGGGTGGTTGATTTGCATCTTTTTGTACATATTTTTGCTATTGTTTTTGTATCACGTGTGTTTCGCTTGGTTTTAGGTCTTTTAGGAGTCGAGTTGGCCGTTTTTCGTTATTTCTAGGTTTTCTTATTTTTTGTACGTTTTATTATTAGTTTTCGTAATTTTTCACTTTTTCGTTTTTCTATTGGCCGTAGGACGTCCAAGCGGGGCCCGCGCTCGTTTGGGATCATTCTCACTCGACTCGGGAATGGACGGACAAAGCAAGGGAGCACAACGGACGAGGCTCGATAAACCGGCGGACGTGAAAAGAACGAGAAATCGAGCCAGTTGCAGAAATTCAGTCGACCGACTGGAAGTGCAGTCGATCGACTGCAATTCTAGTCGATCGACTGAACTCCCAAGATCGACTATTTTTCAGAACGGGTTTTTTAAAAGCCGTTCTGGAAAGTATACTTTCCAGAACAGTATTTTGAAAAGACGTTTTGAAATGTGAAACTTTCCAGAAATTCTTTTAAAAATACCGTTCTGGAAAGTGTCACTTTCTAGAACGGTATTTCAAAATACCGTTCTGGAATTTGACACTTTCTAGAACGTCTTTTCAAAAAAGACGTTCTGAAAAGTGTCTAGTCAACCATGGGATTGTATTTTCTACATTGGAAAAATTATTTTGTAGAACGCCTTATTTTTACCATTCTAGAAAGTCTGCCAATCCAGAAGGGTAAAAAAAGGCGTTCTGGAAAGTACAGACTTTCTAGAATTATGTTACTACAGAAGGCACAAAAAAGTGTTCTGGATAGGCAGAATTACCCTTCGTGATATTCAGTTTCTGCACTAGTGTATTCATGAGAAACTAAATGAAAAGTATTTCTATATGATATACTCATACACATCCTGGAAGGATTTTGAAATGCCAAAAGCAAAATTATAAAATACGTGTTACACTCTTTTTTCCTTAACTGAGATTTTATCACACTGGGTTTTCCTATCAAGGTTTTTAACGAGGTAACTTAAAAGCGTATATTAACATGGATAATGTACTCTTTTTCCTTCATTAGGATTTTTTTCCTCTGGGTTTTCCTAATAAGGTTTTAACGAGGAATTAATATTCATGATATGATGAGGACTAAAGACGAAATTAGTACACTTCCTCAAAGATATGAAATAAGATGAAATAGTTGTACTCTTTTTCCTTCGAACAAAATTTTCCCACAGGGTTTTCTTGACAAGATTTTAATGAGGCAACACATTATTACTCTTACAAGAATGACCAATATGAGGGGGGAGCGACTTTACGCTTACACATTGCTCAGGTTTTGTCCCATGGGATTTTTCTAGCAACGTCATGTTACGACAGTATATTATCAACACAAAACCTACTACAAACAGTTTTGAAAGTTCTTCGCCCGTTGAATTTTTCTTCAACTGGTTTACGATACATTACGTAAATAGTCATTTAAGGGGGAGTGTTATAAATTTCAAACCTACTTTACTATTCATGCATAGTAAATATATTTATTATTGATAGTGTGAATGAATATTTTACCCCCAATGAGATTATATAATTACGATGTACCATTGGAAGTTTTCCTATAAATAGGGTTTCAGTTATAATGAAAATGATACCTGAAAATTCATTCACTATATAATTTCTCTATTTTCTCTCTAGTTTATAACATCTTTATTTTTATCGTCGTACTTAGTGAAGAAAATAAAAGTATTATATTGACCACTTTCAGCTAACTAATTGAAAAAATATATATATACAGTACTTTTTTGATGACGTGACATTATTATGTAATTAACTATCAATTTGTTTAATTTAAACTTTAAATGAGAAATAAATACTACTTTTTTAAATAAATACTACTTTGCCCCTCCTTACATTTTTAAGGTTTTTTTTTTATTTTTCTTTATCCCTTCCATTTTAGAAAAAAATATTATTCAACTAAAAATACTTCATAATACAACTATTTTTTAATTATATCTAAAATACATACATAAATAAAAGAACTTTTTAAATAACTCCTAATCCCCCCACCAACAAAAACCCATCATCACCTGTAGAAAACAAAATCGTATGAACTGCAAAGATTCTAACATAATCAAAAATCATTATATAAGATGTTTGATTCTTATATTGTAAATAAGACTCATGTTATTTGAATATACGAAATTGGCATTAGTGTTTCTTATTTGTATTCCGCGTTATATATATATATATATATATAGGTGTGAGTTCAAATGAGAATCATATTATATACACCAGTAGTTATTTTATTATACAATCCTAACGCTTTTAATCAAATAAGGAAATATACGAAAAAGCTAATTTATCCATTTAATTAGATTTAAAGCCCATACATATAAGGACATGATTCTCATTTGAATCTAATCATATATATATATATATATATATATATATATATATATATATATATATATAATTACAGGTCAAAATATCGTTTAGAGAGTATCATAAAGTATCTTGAGATTTTTTCCATCTTGAGCATTAAATCCAAGAAATATATAGCAAATGAATACCATTTTATTTTTTCTGAAAAATCATCTAGGTTTGGGATTGCTTTTCCCTTATATCTTCATTCACACATCCCAAGGAAGTGAGGAAAAAGGGAAAGGAACATGTCTAGGGAAATAAAACAAATTGGTAACCATTTTCACCTGAACGAGGCCCAATCCCACTATTATCATATATTTTGTTTCAATCTCTAAGGGTGCGTTTGCAAAGCAGGAACGGATAGGATACCTTGGGATATCCTACGCAGCTGGTCGTTTGAAAACATATTGTGCAGCCCAGGTTAGTAGTCTCGGCCCGGTCGATATCCTGCTCTTGTGGGATAATTCCATCCAGCTAGGGACCCTGGGATTTCATTATCCCGTTCTCTGGGGTTAAGTGAAATTACGCAAGTGCCCTTGTTTTAGTCGGTGAATTGACTACCTTGCCCTCAGTTGACGGATTATTTACGAGAAAACCCATTTAAATACATCTTCACCCGTAAGTATGAAACCCCGATCTCACATTCTCAGATCTGTGCCCCTCTCTAACCTAAAATTCTCAGCCTCACGCACCCCTCGATTTTCATCTGCTCACTCCAAGGCTGTCGTCGCCGAAACCCTAATATCGCAAAAGCTCAGACGTCGCTTCCCTCGTCTCTGTTTTGCTAACGCCAACACGGTAAGGTTCAGATTAATGCTAGAGCAGTCCAAACTTTTTGGGTCGTCGCTATTGTTTTACGAAATGTTTTCCCTTAATGACCCAATCGCATTGATCTTGGATTGACGACGTCTGTTTTCTGAGATTAACTTTGTTTTGTTTTTAAAGGTTACATTCGACAGTTCGTGTGGCTGCGTATTGGATCTACGCTTGGGTGATTTAAGTGGTGGCAGGTGATAACTTCGTTCGTTAAAGTTGCGTCCAGGTGTGTTTTACTGATTCCACATTGTTCTTATCAAAATCAGCTTCATATGGATGTTAGAATATGTTTCCATGATTTCAGAATTGTTGTTAGATCTGCTTTGATGTTACTTTTGATTTGTGGAAATTAGTGATCTGATGGACAGTACACAATACATGCATATTCTTGTGTACCGCCGTTAATGTTAAATTGAAATAGATCTCCGTTCCATCTATGATATAATGTACTTGATGCGGAGACACGTATGATCTCCCTAAGGAGATGTTGTTTTAATGATGATTTGTGATTTCTTTTTTTTTTTCACAGTATTTTTTGTAAGGAACTGTGAAATTGGACTGCTAGTTGGTATGCTTACGATTGAGATTTTCAACTAATGAGTTCTTTTTTATTTTGGTCTAGGTATTTGGCTTAAGATGCGGTGTCTGAATTAGTAGGATATCCAACGTGAAAAAAAATCGTCCGTGTTAAAAAAATGGAATATTCGCACACATGTTAATGTGTGTGGAATGCGAATTGAATTTATATTACATATAAATAATTGCTTTCACAGCCAATATGGGTGTACATTAGTCGAGTCGAGCTCGAACACGGATGATTACACCAGTATGAAGTGGTTAAACTGAACTTGTGTAGTGCTTCGAATTTCTGTTATTTAAGTACCACGCATATGTTCACGAACTGGTACTACTGGTTAATCATATTCCACAATTATTTCAGCAACAACATTGTGAATATATCACTTCATTTTTTTCGCACTCTCTCTCTGTGAATCACCTGCGTGTAGATCTCTTGAATGCATTAGGGCAACTCAAATTAGTTTTGTAATTAGGTTACCCAACTCACATATTTGTCGGATTAATTCGGTAATTCCTATATTATATCACAATGCATGAATTTTAAATAGCTTAGTCTTTGTACGTATTGTTTATTATGATAACAATATCTAATACCCACTACATCTTCTTTTCGAAACTATCTTTGAACTAAAAAAAGAAGCATCCCCACTCGTTCATGGATTATTCGGAAGACGAAGTCGAGGTGGCCCTGATTATTCAAAGCATCATATGCCTGTTAAGGATTTTCCTGATTCTTTTGTATTTCTATAACATTACCTTTTTAAAAACTAATCGTAAGCGGCGTACATCCCTTGAAAACGTGCGAGAACCACTCCTTGAGAGGCTACCCATTCAGCTTTCTCATCTGCATCGACTAGTTGATATAAGTGACAGGACATGTGTCGACCAACTTAGGATGGATAGGAATACGTTCGGTAGACTGTGTTACTTGTTAGAGGGTGTGGGGGGTCTACTACCCTCACGTGACATATTAGTTAGTGAACAAGTTGCTTTGTTTCTGTCTGTCTTAGCCCATCATCAGGAAAATCGTGTTGTGAAGCATGCTTTTTCGAGGTCTGGGCAATCTGTAAGTAAGCACTTTCATCTTGTTCTTGATGCGGTTCTGAGGCTGCATCCGATACTGGCCATTACACCAAAAGAGGTCGACGAGAGCTGCACCGATATTAACTGGAAATGGTTTAAGGTACTTATCAACCCCGACCGGGAACGTAATACTACACCTTCAATCCAACAAAAAGATAAATCATCCATAACCTTTTTTATTTTTTTTTCTAACCATTTGCGTAGGGCTACTTAGGTGCACTGGATGGGACACTTGTTCAAGTTCATGTGCCACTTAGTGAGAAACCTCGGTATTGAAATCGGATGGGCGATGTGTCCGTAAATGTCCTAGGCGTCTGTGATCAAAACATGAATTACATATTCGTGCTCACCGGATGGGAAGGATCGGCCACAGATAGTCGCGTGCTGCGGGACGCAATCAGTAGGCGAAATTGTTTGAAAATACCCAATGGTAAATAAAATAACTATTACCAAAATAGTTACTTTGAAAACTAATTCCTTCCATACAATTAAATCCAAGAGTTTGTATCGTTACTGATATGCTGAATAATTCTAGGACAATACTATTTGTGTTACGGTGGTTACACGAATGGTCCGGGATTTCTTGCACCATATAGGTGTGTTAGATATCATTTAAATGAGTGGCGTAGTGGGGCTGAGGGACCACAGAATTTCAAAGAACTGTTTAATTTGCGTCATTCAAAGGCTCGAAATTCAATTGAGAGGTCATTTGGTATACTGAAGAAACGATGGGCTGTCTTAAGGAGTCCATCATTCTACGACATTGCGACCCAGAACAAAATGATTATGGTGTGTTTCTTGCTTCATAATTACATTTGCACTAACATGGCCATAGATCCGATCGAGTGCGTTGACGAGGAACCAGACACGGGCACCAGTGATGAAGAAACACCTATAGAGGATTACGTTGATCAAGTACAACCGTCGCAACAATGGATAGACTGGCGGGACACCTTTGCCGCGGCCATGTACGAGGAGTGGAGGGGTGCAGCGTAGCTCAATGAATAGATTGCGTTTGATTAAATTTATTCTTTCTTGCGTTCCACTCCCCAGTTGTTGTCTTGTTTCTGAATGATCAATTGTTTCGAGTGCTTTAACCCACTATGCACGTAATACAAACGTACGAACAACGTATTAACACAAGCACATATGTATACACGACTTCATGCAATATTGAAGCCTGCACCATTGTGACATTCTTAATTGTGTTGAACTTTTATTGTCGTATTAAGAAATACTAGGTTCTACGCCTGACGTTTGTAATGTAAGTGAGTCATATTTTGTTATCCAATATTAGGGATGACCGGTTACTGCTCTCCATATGGATTATTCTCTTTCCTTTTTCGAACAAATGAAATCTAGGTTCATGCGCTTTCTTTTTTTACCAATTGTAGGTAATTCTGAATTGGAGTGGACACTATGAACATAATCGATAAACAAGTGCAGGAATGGAGTCGTCCGGAAGTTTCGCGAAACCATCGATGGGCTGAGTTAGTTGGAGAACGTGGAGTGTAGAAGAGGAAAAGGTCCTCGTACAAGGGTTGAAAGATCTTGTCACACGAGGATGGAAAGCAGACAATGGTTTCAAGGCGGGTTACGCGTTCATGTTGGAGAAGCACATGGCGCAACATTTCCCGGGTACGGACATCAAAGCCGAGCCACATATCACATTGAAAATGCACGTATGGAAAAAACACTATGGTTCACTAAGCCTCATGCAAAGTCGGTCGGGATTTGGTTGGAATGATTTGAGTCATACGGTGACGGTGGAGGACGATGACATATGGGCTGAGCACGTCAAGGTCCGCTGCTTAAATTAAAGCAGAATTTGCAATTGACATGTTTGAAATTCTCAGAAATATATTTCATTTAGCAGTTCAATCCGAGTGCCAAAGCATTCCGGTTCAAGGCGTGGCCATTCTATAAGGACTGGGTCGAGGTGTTCGGGAAGGACAGGGCAACAGGAGAAAAATGCACAGGGCTTCGCGGATACGGCGAAGGACGCACCTGGGGAGCAACATCGCGATGAAAGGATGAGTACACTTTCGGAGGGGAAGGAGCAAGAAAATGCGGGAATCGATACCGACGACAACTCCGACGTTCCAGCTAAAGGCAGTTCCGTGCCAAAAATGAGACATTCAAAAAAACGTAAGGTCGTCGATGCAAGAGAGATGCGGTTCCTGAACATGATGGAGACGTTATGTGCTAAAACTGAAGGTCACAGATGTAACACCCCAAATTATGAGACTACCTAGGAAAGCTCAATAGATTTGATTTGTAAAACTCATACCAACAAGGTGCATCTTCTTTTCTGGAAGCCCTCTCATCGAAACTCCAAATTTAAGCGTGCTTGGCCTGGAGTAGAGGTGGGATGGGTGACCCCCTGGGAAGTCTCTCAGGGTGCGCGTGAGTGAGGACAAAGCGCGCTAGAAAAGACTCATGTCGGTACAGTAGGGCTAACTGTCAGGTCTGGAGAGCGATCCTGTGGCGTTACAATAGAATTGGCACGTCGGGTCGGTTTCTAACAAGATGTCCGAGACCAGCAGAAGTCCGTGTTTGATGTCTTAAACCAAATGAGTTTCCTCACAATCAAGAACAAACTGGCGGTTTCGAAGCTACTTTGCAAGAACAACGAGGATATGGACCTTTTCTTTAGTATTAGTGACGAGTACAAGACCGTGATGGTGAAGATGATGCTCGAGGGTCGACTTTAACTCATGGAACGGAATTATGTAATTGGGTTTTCTTCGTATTAGTGATTATCCCTAAGAAAAACGTAAGCAAAGTTTTCATTGGACATGTTAGTTTTAATTGTGTATGTAGTGTTTATGCATGTGACCCTGATTTGAACGCCCGCTATGAAGTTTTTTTTTTTTTTTTGTATCTTATTAAGTCTACTGAATCCTAGTTGATGTTCATACTCGTGTATGTATCAGTTGACGACCACATTAAATTTTGTTCCTCATATACAAAATAGCACATCTATCAGCCTTAAATATAAGCTAAACAATGAGTAAAAAACCACTGCATATAAGTACATACCTCCATTAAAGTTTCACTTTTTGGTAAAGGCTGCAAAAATTATGAGCAGATGTTATAGTACAGTTGCCACTTCCACGCATTACGACCCTTAGGTTGGCAGTTGAAAAGGTTTTACCCAGCATTTAATACAAAATTTTCAAACATGCATTCTTTTGTAATGTAAAAGTGGCTGAACAACTACCCACTTCTACCGTATTTATTGCCTTAAATTAATTTGGCCATTTAAGCCTGAGTATTAGGTTCATTTGTAACTTGTCTTCAAGCTAAAATTTGCAACTTTCAACTCTCCTCAGGTAAACCATTTTTTTGTTCTTATCAATTGTTGTTGTATGAAATTACGTGATACACTCGACTGATCCTTTTTTTTATTTTGAAGTCTGTGAAGATGGTGCTAACGCAGAACCAACGTGTGCACGGCATGTGGCGTGGCCCGCTGTGGCGTAAAGATGACGAAGCTGCATGCTACGACATCTTTTTTGAGATTTGTAAAAGACTACACCGTGTGCATGATCATGATATGTTCAACAGCATATGGGCGTTGCTAGCAGAGGAATTGTCCGAGGCAATGGGAAAGAAGTACACCGAAGAATTCGTAAGGTCAAAGATCCATCTACTCCGAACTCACTTCAACTCTTTTGAACGCTTCGCTGAACGGCTGGGAGTCTACTTCGACTTGAGGTTTGTTCATGTGACTGTGACACCGATCTATTTTTCCCACAACAGGCAGGTATTACCCCGATCCCTACTAAGTAAACCATATAGTGTTTGAATTTTCTGACGTACGTTCTGTTGTGTTACTTGTTTTGAACATGAAGCAAAGTGATATGGACCGAGTATTCCGCCTCGATGGATTTCCACTGTACGGCCGATGCAACGAAATCTTTGTCACTAAATGTGCGGCAGAGATCGACTTTGACAACTCATCGGGGGATGCACCTGGGTCCAGCGTCCGGAATCCGCTAAACATTGATATGCCGGACGAGCCTTTGCTTGACATCGACGACTTTGACATCTCGAGCCCAGAATGTGGATGCGACTACCTGGGTCCTTTTCCATACGATGTGAACATGGCTGGTGGATTGGGGGCCCCTGTCGGACCGACTCGTCTGATGATGACAGCGACGGTGGGCAAGATCGCTCCATCATCACCAATTGAACTGGTGTACAAGTCCTCTGACTATGTGTCGTTGTGTTATGGTGTTCTTTAATTGCAGTGTCTTCGTAATCTATCATGTGTACTATTTGGATTACTTTATGTTTGTCATATTAACATTTCATGTTAATTGCTGCTATGTTAGGTATGTTTTTCTTGGTATGTTTGCTTTGGTTACTATTTCGTCTTGTGCTAAAACATTAACTGTCGATGAAGGCTGAATTGTCTCCGAATTTTTTGATGTAATATATTTTTCGGGGAACATGGACTGGCTTACGTAATCGTAGCGCTTGCTATTGAGTCGTACTGTGTTTATTCTTGGCGTAAATATTTTTAAATACACCGTTCTATGAAATAATTAATCACACACAGACAAGTTAGAAAGATATTAAGTAGGCATTATAATGGCGATAAAATTAAACGTACACAAACTTTCGGAAAATAGCACAGCAATTTGTCCGTGTAGGCCGAGAAGGAATGTGGTACAGATTTAAATAATTTAGGAGATAGGTTCTAGCTGATGAAAATTGCTAACCACATGATACTTTATTAGCCAATATTCGAGCCTCTACATGATGTCGAGGTCATGGCCCGGTCAACTCTTTTCATCTTGGCTGGAGTACGAGTACCGAAAATACGTGTACTGTCACAACTTCCGATTGCAAATGGAGGCTGATTCACTGAATTCTCAGACACATGCTCGCTTGTTTCATGTTCTTCCTGATCGTGTTTGAAATATTCGTCGTCGGAGTTGCTATCCGAGTCATCAATAACAATCACATCAACTGCTTTCCCACCAACATGAAGTCCTTTTTTTGGTCGTTGGGGTCGTCAAAGAATCGTACATCCCACTGAACAAAATTTGTAGCTTCTCCCACTCCGGATCCCCGTACAGTATGTACGCTCGAGCGAATGCCTCTTTCTTCCACCAAAACAACAATGGTTAAGCTCATTCCACACCAGTAATAGCTCATTGCAATATAATTAAAAATAATATGTATTGGATCCATTACCTTAGACGTGTCCAGGCGGTTCGAACCGTCGGTTCACGGTTCAAACCGCCGGTTCGGTTTCGGCGGAAACCTCCAACCGGAACCGAATCGTGAAACTGGACGGTTTGTGCCGGTTTGCAAACCGCCGCTTCGTCCAAAATTCCCAAACTCTCTCTTCTCCAGTCGATTTGGAGAGAACCAGTCGATCGACTGATTTTTTTTTTAAAACCAGCGGTTTGAACCGCCGGTTTACGGTTTGGGGTATGGAGAAACCGGAACCGGCCTGCCTTAACGGTGGTTCCGGTTTCGGTTTGAACCGTGGTCAACGGTTTCCGCAACCGTTGACCGCCGGTTCAAACCGGCGGTTCGTCCGGTTCGCCCGAACCGGTGGGCACGTCTACATTACCTCAATCAAGTCAACCCAGACATGCGTCGGTGCACTCATCATGTTGTAGCACGTATCATGGCGAACTCCATGCTTTCGAAGCACCCAACATAACACGCGAAAGCGAGTTCGAAGCACATCTAGCTTCTCGCTGCACTCGTCATATGTGAAGCCTCGGCCAAGGTTATAATTTAGTTTTTCGGTTGCCGTACTGCATTGGGCGAGTTCTCACCGGGTTTAAATAGACCCACATCCCGTGCTTCAATAAAGATGTCGTTGAAGGCTGCATCGACAGTTCGAGTCCAAGAGAACGTATAAAGAAAATCTTCTTGTTTTGTTGGATAAGGTAGTGGCTTGTTTGAGCTCCCGTGACCCGATTTTTTAGAATTGCTCATTGTTGGTTAGTATGTATTTGGATCTTATGGTTAAACTGAGGATCCAAACCACATTTTTATAGAGAAAGGCAAGTGGGTATATTAATGTAGGTGGCACCCATGTTTCTCTCAAGTGATCATTTGAAATAAGAAAAAAAAGATATAAAGTGCATGTGTGATTGTAGGTGGCACAAGTCAGTCTTAGTTTGTACTAATTTGGAATGAGAAAAAAGAAGATGTGGCAGGAGGGAATATATGCGTGAGGATATGGGCTTCTTTGTCTTCTTATTTATTTGGTCAAAAAAGTGGCATCAAAAAGCTGCAAAAAGTAATTACAAAAGACTACATATATTCCAAAAACAACACTCCACAACATTCAAATATGGACCGGCGAAATACATTGTTTACAAATTGCACCTGCGTGCAGAACTTTTGCGAATTATTGTTTTTCAAATAAAAAAAATTCAGACTCACTCCACAACAAGACCGAGTTACCGAGGTAAAAAAGCTATCATATTACGTCGTGCCTTATGCATAATTCACACGTACAGAGGTGATATAGCAAGAAGGTTTGAAATGCAATAGATGCCTCCATCAACAACTGAAAACACAATCCCCATTACAAGTCGAACGTCTAAAAATTTAGTACAATTGGCAATAGAACGATGACGAACTATAGTTGCTCATATTCATGCATAACCAAACGTAGTATGTTTGTAATTCATCAATTAGAATACATGAAACACAAGTTATATGTAATACAGGATTCGATGGACAACAGAACACACAATTCATCAATTTCTAAGCTTACTGATCCAACTTGATCGATTCAATTTACAATTCACCACGTCTGATCCAAAGATGGCCACAATGATTAATACACATTTTCGTACGTGAAGGACTATTTTTTTTCTGCTGTTGTTGTTTATCTTGATTATCCCCCTACAGGAAACCCAGATTGACAAAACCTAACTTGCCGAATCACCTAAATATTTACAAATTATTCATCATACCTGATAATCGAGCACTACCTCACGATTTACTATCACACCGATATACTATCACTATCGGGCCAAAATTAAACAGGGTGAAAAAAAATAGACCGGGACTAAATAGATCTGAGCGCGCTTCGTCCGCAGAACTTACTTCAACGCGTCGACTGCACCACTCTTCCTCGCGGCGGACCGATGGCACCTACTGTCGGAATTGTTCTTTCTGAAGTTTTGACGAGCGGTGTCGGGATAGGAGGAGGCCAACGGTAGGGTTTGAGAGTGTGGCCACAATCTCATTCTTGCTTAAAATTGTTTATGTGTAATCGGAGGGTATATGGGACTTTTCACAGTTTATCCTAGACAATCCATGTTAACAAACGGCGTAATCGGGACACATAAATTTTTCGAAGATCGGGGGTATCCGGGTCTGCAAACAACATATTAAATAGTATCAACAGTGTGAATTCGTGGGATTGGATTAAAGTGTCCAGTCCGGCCCTTCTTTGCAAACGCACCCTACATGATCTACAAATAGCCAAAACATATCCAAAAGCTCTCCCAGATGTATGGATTACCCCCCACTTCAATCCCTTATAAATATAACGAAAAGAAAAAAGCAATCGCACAAGGACTTGAAGTCCGTATAGAACTTTCATCTATTTTTCTTTTTGCACATGACAGTTTGATTGGGTTTTGTTTGGTAATCTAGCAATTATATTGTATTGAAATTTTTTTGTTAGGATACGTTTTGCGGGACTTGGGTTGGGTTTTGTTTGGTAATTTAGCAATTATATTGTATTAAAATCTTTTTGTTAGGCTACGTTTTGCGGGACTTGGGTTAGGTCAGGAATATTTTTCCATTCGGGGAGTTTCAAATCGCTTGTTTGTTTTAACACTACCCCGAATCGTCTCGGCCCGTTTTCTTATGCATCACGTTTTTATTTTTGTTATCTTGTAATGTTCGCATAATTTTGTATGTTCTCTTTTTTATCAATGAAATTATTTATCGATAAAAAAAAAAGTGGGTGTGAACTTTTGTTTGAGAAATGGACCCATTTTTCTATTTTTTCAAGCTTTTGTCCCGAGGTTGTTTTGGATGTGTGCTTTTGATACATCCTTTTCTTTTCCCCCACTCTCCAAGGGTCTATTCTTGAAAATTAGAGAAAAGCTACACGCAGGGATGGTCTTAGCTTAGGTAATGGTTCAGGAAATGGGTGTAAATTGACCAAAAAGCCCTCACTCTTCTCAAACTCATAATTTAATAAAATAAAAAGAAAAAAAAAGGAGAGAGAGAGAGATTAAACCCGTTGCATCTTAAAATTGGGGATCGAAAGAAAGCATTCTTCATTCCCTATTTTTACGCTGCAGCAAAATAATAAATTAATTAAGGATTTGAAACAAATGAATGAAAATCGTTGAATTGAGGGGGGAAATCGGCAATCCAGGGGAATTAGAGATTGAAAATCGGACAACAAAACTGGGGAAAATCCGAGAATTCAAGAATTCTCCAGACTCTTCAAAGAATTCGAGGAGTACGACAATTCATAGGGGAAGAGGAACGAGAGCAATTCAAAATTCTTCAGTTACTTCATTGTTTTGACACAGGCAATGTAAGGGTTTGTTTGATACATTTTATTTTAAGAAACTGATTTTCCTCTACAATTTTGCATATTTTTTAATTTTTAAATTTATCTTTTCTGCACGTTGATTGGTTTAGGGGTTGTTTCACCCAAAAATGTTTCAATGTCAAAAATAACGTCTGGAACTTGAACACCTTCCTGACCTGCACACCACAACATGTTAGAAAGGACCACCGGTGGTTTTCGGATGAAAACTTCTCCGATGCTTAAGTCAGAAAGCGTATGAGGTTTTTTTTTTCCAAAGAAAGAAGGAATGCACAAAATGACCTACCTTTCTCAGCCTTGGGGCTGAGGTATTTATAGTTTTCCTTAGTGGGACTCCAGCCGAGATCTCAGGAGTACATGCCGCGAATCAGGGGCCGCTGTGCAACAAACTCTGACAAGTGGTCCCACTTGTCTCCTTTTTGGAAGCCTAGGAAGCCAGATCTTCCTTGGTCTTGCTCTTTCCTCTCTATCTTATGTTTCAAAACCGGAATAGCAGCTCAGATTCAGCCCTGCTTTCTAAATATGTCTTATCTGTTTCCCCGAGGTAGGTTTACAAACCCGACCTGTCTTGGGCCAATCTTTTAGTGGCTCTCATAAGGGTTCCTTCTCAAATCAAGCTCAGTTTAATCTTCCCCTGGGATGAGATCAGATCTTTTTTGGAGGAAGAACTAACCAAAAACCACCGGTCATCCCGACATGGCTATGCCCCCTATATTTTTCTCTAGGTGACGAGGGATCAGGTCTACCCCACACCAGGTCTAACTGACTTATGCCCCATCAGGAATTTTTTTATTTTTATTTTGTTTAAAAATTCCTGTTTCCGGATCTCTTGAATGGTTTGGGGTCTCTTAAATTTGAAATATTTGTTGAATGTTGTTCAGTTTTTAAGGTATTCAATTCGAAAAGCGCAATTAGTTGAAGATGTTATGGTATTCAATTAGTTCATGGAATGTGTTATGTTAAAAAAAGTGTTGTGAGAGGTGCTTTTGAACTTTGATTCAGTTTTTTGTTGCCCTGGTTGTTTTGGCTTGAAGTTGAGGTCATTGCTGTTGATGATGGTGTTACAATGAGAGTTTGTGTAGTTGCCAAAAACTTCAGTTTATACTTTCGCATAGGGTTCTAATTTGTAATCTATCAGACTTTTTTATACTCATCAGACTATTGTGTTGCACTTTGCAGGTCTAATGGGATTGGAAAATACTAGTATGTGCTTACATTGTCTTTCTTGTAGTCAAGAAACATAGAGAAGCGAGCCGATGACTTTAATATGCCAAAAAATATGGATGATCTCAAATCAATGATGGAAAAATGCTTAATAACTTAATATTACGGAAACAAGGAACGTCGATGTCTCGCATAATGTATATGAGTTTACATTCCGCAAGAGAAATGAATGACCATGTCACGGTTTAATATAACCTATTATTGTCAGTAAAAATGATTAATGTAAGGTTTTTGATGTGTTTCTTTTGGATTGAAGTTATTAGGAGTTTGATGATTGATCCTTGTGTAATATTATGTTGGTGGGATCATTTTATTTTTCTTTTCTTAGTTGGAAATAAATTGGTTTTTCATTTTAGTCTAATTGGAATAACTGCTTATGTTATTTCTGGTTTTGAACTACAATGTCGATATTTTCAGTAACTTTCTTTTACGTTTTGTGTTTTTTCTCTTTTATATAATAATTAGAAACAATGGAGTATCGAATTCGCTAACAGAAAGTTTTAGGGAAAAATATAGTTAATTTCTACGACACTTATCAACGGTAGGTGTGAATGTAAAAAAAGATTGATTTACTTCTGTGGATTGGATTTTTAATTATTTGTGCCTTCGGGAACACGGACACAGGTGGTGTGTGGCTGTTGTCAGCTCATGCCGGTTAAGTCCCGCAAAGAGCACAAAGAGGTTTGGAATTTTGATAAAATCATGGTCAGGTTAACTAACATTTTAAAATATGATATTAAGTCGGACAATTTTACAAAGTCATCAAACTTCAACTAGAAATTAGTAATGACCTCAAAATTACACTTGCTTACACAAAATATATAAATCATCTAATTTCTGAGCAATTTAGATCATGCACACAGCCACCAAAATCTAATTTTTGATCCATCGAATTTACTGCATGCGAAAAAGACCTCAACCTTTGGTTAATTTCAATAAAGTGAAGATTAGAATTTACTACAGAAGAAAAGTAAACATTTGAATTTTTGTTTTTGTTGAAACATAAAAATTGTATTCATATAACTGAAAATATTACTTATTTTATCAAGAAAATCCAAACAAACGCCAGAAACACAGAAAACGGCATCACAAGTGAAATTGAACAAATCTAGAAGGGGAACAATAAAAATTTTATAAAGAGAGAATTCAAAACCAAAAATATAAAATGTTAGATAATGACATTAGTAATAATCTCTTGTAAACAAAACCTCATGAACCTCATGAATGTCTAAAATTTTCCCTATGTACGTCCTTTCTCCAACATCTAAATACATATCGTTCATGAACGTCATGAATGTCTAAGACAACCAAACCTTCAAAGTGTGTCTACAAAGAATTCCCCGGAACTCGAACAAGTTTCAATTACATGACACAATTAAATTTTCCCTAATAAATAATGATACAATAAACTTCCGTGGTCAGTACCCAATGCAACCTACTCAGATACGCGGTATATCACCCCCATAGAAACGCGGTCTGCAACTGCCCGTGATGGTTTACGCCGATAAATAGGGCAAAAGGCATCTGGTATTCACATGACAACATCTCCAAAATCCTTTTATGCTTCTCTTGAAGGATCGCTCAGTTGGACGAGCATTGTAAGGATCGCTCGACGTACTTTGTTGATTGCCCAATCTGTTGCACTCGAGATAGTAATACCGAGGATTCCCATCGCTCCCTTTCTTTGTGCTCGCAACCCTAATCAAAGAACCTTCACGATATGCATATGATCTGTAAAAATCATAAACAGCTTTCGTATTTTCAAAATGCATTCCAACTGTTGGAACGATAGTACCATTATCTCCATCTTTTACAGGGGAAAGTGTATCATTCACAAAATCATCAACCAATATCTCTGTAGATAAAATCAAAAATGTATTTCTTAATTTTATTACAGATAAATTTAAAAAATTAAAAAATACGCAAAATTGTAGAGGAAAATTAATTTCTTAAAATAAAATTCAAACAAACCCTTACATCGCATGTGTCAAAACAATGAAGTAACTGAAGAATTTTGGAATGCTCTCGTTCCTCTTCCCTTGCGAATTTTTGTACTCCTCGAATTCTTTGAAGAGTCTGAAGAATTCTTGAATTCTCGGATTTTCCCCAATTTTGTTGTCCAATTTTCAATCTCTAATTCCTCTTTGGATTGCCGATTTCCTCCCTCAATTCAACGATTTAGCAGCGTAAAAATTGGGAATGAAGAATGCTTTCTTTCGGCTAGGCTGGGATGAAATTAGGAGAGATTTGAGAGGCAGCGGGTTTAATCTCTCTCTCTCTCTCTCTCTCTCCTTCTTTTTTTATTTAATTATGAGTTTGGGGAGAGTGAGGGTTTTTTGGTCAATTTGCACCCATTCCCTGAACCATTCCTTAAACCCGTTCCTGCACGTAGCTTTTCTCTGAAAATTATATATTTCAATGTATACATCAGTTGATGCACCGGAATGCCACACGTGATGATCCAAATGAAAATAAATAAATATATTTGGTATGTTAACTGACATTATGTTTCTGAAGTGAAATATTCTAGACTTTTTAAGTAGCAAAATTTACTAGTATTATTTTCTTTTTAAAATAATTTATCACAGAAAAAACTTTTAATGCATATTTTCATCTTCTTAATATGTTAGAAAGACAAAAATTATAAAATAGTTGAAAAGCTAACTGGTAAGTCAATTTATAGGGCCAAATAAAAAAAAACTAAAGAAATAATAATTGCACAATACAAAATATGTTTAAATATACCAATAATAATTAAGAATTGAATGGATAGTTCTATCACTCGGTAAATGGAAAGGATAACAGAAGCCAAAAGATCAAACTTTGCAACCCCATCGTTATTTTATGGTCAGTACTGAAGATGAACCACGAATGAGATTGCAAAGACTAACGACGACGAACCACGAATGAGATTGCAAAGACTAACGGCAGTGCTGAAAAAGCCTGCGATCATCTATAAGTGGCTGTGCTCCTCCTGGCAAGGATGGAGAGGGAGCTACATCTTTAACGGGGTTTTTGTGGACCACTCCCTTTGCCTTCTTTTATTTTGGGGTTTACTCCTCTTTTAGATTTTCTTTGTTTCCACTCCCTAGCTCCATATATAATTTAAAGTTAGCTCCCTTGGGACCAATATGTCCTTATATTTTCGTGCAGAAAATTAAGTACTTAGTTGTAACATACTTAATACTTAGGTACAGAATAAAGAATACTTAGAAAATTACCAGATAGTACTTAGGCCCAACATGCTTCCGTAAAATTAAAATTTCTCTAAAATTTCGTACCTGTCTTTGACCGAAACAGCTCCGGGTGAGATGGGTTGCGATGCCACCAGTTAGAAAGTTACCGCCCCTAGTCCGTTTTACAGACGATATCACCGTCTAACTTCTATTCACAGAAGTTGAACTACAAGTTATCCGACTCCTTCAGTAACTGTTCAGCACAGCCTTAGTTCATTTCCTACACTAGGCGTACGAGATACTTGATTTATAGAGATAATTTATTAATCACACATGTTGAACCAGAAGCCTTCATTTTAGTAAGAACTTAAAATAAAATTTATTGCATTAGTAATCTCCTTTTGGGAGGAGAAAACTTGTTTAGCCTCTCATAGAGAAGGCTTGCACTTGTAAATACATAAACTTCCTAATACAAACTATTAAAACCCTCTGTATTCTTGTACACAAAACACTCTTTCTTCTTTATTATATTTCTTAATATGAGAAAATAGAAGGTGATGAGCGATGCCTTCTACTTCCTCCAAATCTTGAATTTATAGAAGTCTGGCGGACTTGAAATCTGGACTTCACATAACTTGTAAATTAATTGACGTCATTGCTTACATCATTATTTGAATTATTGTCCTCTGTTAGCTGGTGGAATTTCCGCTTTGCAGAGGCACGTTCTTGAGGGACCTGATCATCACATGATCCTTTTATTATTGTCGGGGGGTAAAACGTGTTTTTGGTGGTCCCTGACCACTTGGTTTATTCTGTTTGGACTTTGTACCAAACTCCGGCTCCGTCTGATTTGAGCATTTCAGACATATTTTCTCCGTCCATCTCCAGACGTGGGCCATATTGCAGTATTTCCGGCGAGTTTCTTTACTCCCTGGTAGCTTGCTGTTCCACATAAGAGATCTCTTTTTCTCATATAAATCTTCTGCAAAACCTGTTGTGTTTCCTGTCATTGTGTTTAACAGGAAAGACCCATTCACCGTATTCTGGAAGAACTTGAATGGAAACTTGACTTTGTCCATCTCGGTGAGGCAGACCCAAAGACCCTATGCCCTTCTTGTGGACATGTCGTCTTCCGTGACTAATGACACTAACGGAATTCCTTCAGACGATGGTGCTTGATTTTCTTCATTGCTTCCACGTCTGGTCGCCTGAGCTTGATGAAATGGAATACTTCATGCATTCCCTTTCCGACTGGTTCTGGTGCTGCGCTAAAGAAATATAGCTCTAGGACATCACCCTGTGCCAGATGTGGGTTATTCGCCCATGTCTCATGCACTGCATCTTGTATCTATCTCGGAAGTTATGATATTTCTGAGAAGCTTGGCGATCTTGTATGAACCGATTCTAAGGCCTCGAATTCATACCAACTTTTTACATCTTGTGGATGAGATTCTGGCATCATCGATACTCTGGGATATCTTCCGGAAACATCTACAAGACATTTTGCCGGATTAATTCCCACCCTGGTTATTAGCTTCTCCCATCTCTGTTGGTAAACCTGAAAATGAGGAGTTTTCAAAATCTCGTAAGTATCGATCTTAGATTTGCTTGTCTGTGGCCTAAGATCGATATCTTCCTCATTGACCCCTGAGGAGATGGGTTGACTCGAGGACTCGGGATTTGACTCCTGAGCATCGGTTTTTAAATTGAGATGGTTCATCCGTAGATGATTCCATCTTAGTTCTCGTGCTAGGGGTACTTGAATCCCCTGCTACAGGTATAGAGCCCTGTACTCGAAGTGTCTCCTTTTGCACCATTGAAGATGTCGCCCGGAGAAGGGGCTTTCTCATTACAGACCATAACTGTTCGTTGGCCTGTATGCAACCTCGTATTCGATCGGAAACAGTTTCCCGATCAACTCGCTGTAACCTTCCGGCTACCTCTGCATTGAGGGTCAATGCATCGAACTCGCGTTGAAGCATCTCCAAGTGTTCTCTTAGATGCCTCGCCATTTTGAGTAATGAATCAATCTCTGATCCCTCCATCTCTTGTTAAAAAATCTGCAAGAACATTTTCATGAGATTTTGTAATGACAATATCAAAATCATAATATTTACATTCAGCTTGCCATCTAAGTAATCTAGCCTTTTCGGGTTTAGATTAAATTTTGTTTTTCAAAAAGGCTTTAACACTCGAGTTATCAATTTTTAAGGTGAATTTCTTAGATAGAAGAAATAAAGGCCATTTCTTAAACGCCTTTCTAACTGCGAAAAACTCCTTCTCGTTGATATGCCATCGTTTTGCCTCGCTATTTGAGAATAGCCCGCTGCAATATCTACATGGTACTTCACCTTTGGGTGTTAGTTTCATAAGAACCGCTGCCCACCAATAATCACTGGCATCCGTGTATAAAACCAGCTCGTCCTCGTCATTTGAAATTGCCAATTTGGGGAGTTGTTTTCAAACCTCCTTTAACTATTTAATTCCTTCAAGGTGTTCTTTTTCCCATTTAAGATTGGCATCCTTTTTTAGTAGGGAACTAAACACCTTCCTGTAATGTGCCAGGTTATTTATGAACATCCCGACGATATTAACAACTCCTAGGAAACTTTGAAGTTGTTTCTTATCCTTGAGTGTGTCTGGAAATCCCTGTATCTTTTCTACAATGTGATTTTGTAGAATAATTCCAAACTCATCGATTTCTATTCCAAGGAACTTGATATTTCATTAAGAACCGGCCGATCTTGAATTCTTATATCAATCTCTCTTATTGTTGGAGATTGCATGATCTCTGGTAAGACTGCCTTAGCTACGTCTTCAAAGATCCTTGGTATTTCTATGAACTCTTTTCTCAGGAATACTTCTGAATGATGAGTATTAGAAAGTGCATAAGAAATCTTGTACGTGATTGAGTAGGGTCTGTTTCCTTCCGTCATCAGGTCTAGTCTCTTGAAATCTTGATGAAGGGTGAGCACTCTACTGAAATCTCGATCTGCCAAATTATACGCAATCCTTGGGTAGACATTGAATGCTAGTTTTCCTGCGTATAAGTATCCAGTGATTGCTCCCAGACAAGAATCTTTGAGATTTGGGATTCTATTATCGAAGAGGGATAGATTTAATGGCGAATCAACTCCTTCTTTGAAAGTTGATTTTATAATTACTCGAATTGCTCCAATGTGGATCCACGAGAGTGTATTTGCCATTTCTCTCCTGAGCGTACTTTTAATCTCCTGGATTTCTCGGTATGGGATTAGTTGCATCTCGATCTGGTTCCCCGTATATTCCGTTGGTATCGCGAATTCTCCCGTGGAAACTCTATGGATAATTTGATGTTTTCGGTTTCTTAGACCCAAATTATCCATCGCCTTTTCCATTGCTCCTATTGTAAATCCTTCATAAATTTGGAGCTTTGGATCCTCTTTCATTATTTTCATAAGCGTCTTATGATAAACCGTTGTATGTGAGAGGAGTCCTGACATATCCTCTCTTACAACTTGTTGAAGAAGTTCTTCTTCACTCTGATTCTGAATATGATTCACTTCCATCTTCAGAGTAAATCTCTTCTTCATAGATGCTTTCATCTGAGGGTATATCCTCAAATTGATACACCTGTACCCAATTTTGGTAATAGACAGCTTCTTCGAATTCTTGAGTAGTCTCGAACTGTCTAACGCCTCTTTTTTGATTCTCAGGGCAATCAGTAGAAATATGCCCCTTGACTCCACACGCCCAGCAGTTGCAATCCTTAAAACTTTCATTAGCTCTGGTGTGAGGTCGCCTGGAAGTTCTCTTTGTTGGCATCCTAATAGTGCTCCCTTGGCTCGAGAATGAGCCCTGGTTTCGACTTGGACCCGTTCTTTGTCCTGATTTATAGTTTCTGACCTTTTGTTTTGCCCAGAACCTTCTTGGTTTCCCTGGAAACCTTTTCTTGTTATTTCGAGCGTAAGAGTGACTTCTTTCCTTCTTTCGCTTATGTCTCTGTGGTTGACATCCCACTACTGTTGGAATGTCATTCTCCGCACAACATAGAGGAACCGATTTATTAATCCCTCTTAGTCTCTTATAATTTTTGTGGAGTGCTACTTGGTGGCACCACTCTGCTAACTTGGCTTTTAGAAATGACATCCTTCTATCCACCGTATCCATGTCAGTTACTGGCTTGTATTCTTGGATCAACATTTCTCTCCATGGACTGGGTATTTTTGCAAAGAAAAGTCGAGCCGCATCTCCATCATTCACCTTGGAGTTCCATCGATATTCGATGAATAGATGGATATATTCGTCTACATGACAAATATCCCGTAACTCGAGGAAATAGAGGGCTTGTCGATATTTCTTCTGCTTTTCCTCTTCCATTCCCTCGAAATATCCTGTGCCAATAAAATGGATTTTAAATAATTTAGCCATATTATCGACGATTCCTTTTAGTGATTCACCCGCTATAACTCCCATTTTTATATCTGCTCCTGTCAAGTCCCAGGCGATCTTTACAGATCCTTCAAGGCTCATTTCAATAAGTAAAATGAACCCTTCATTTTCTAAGCCGAGAGTTCCAGCTGTAATTCGCATTGCCGATACCCAATCATCTATCAGTATTTATCGGTTCTTGAAGTCTGGGACATCTAAATTCAACATTAGTCCATATGGATGTATGGGATCCAGTTGAGACTTTCCGTATGGCATGTTGAGAACACTGAGCCTTCGGGAACGTTGCCTGGTACCCACTACGTCTGTAGGATCTCCTTTTATGGTGAAATCCCCGACATGTGGCATTGGTGCGTCTTGTACTGGTTCATGTGAAGCAGAACTTTCGCCTTGAGTAAAACTTGTCGGTGGTGGTGCAGGAGTGCCCCTTGGTACTAAGGCTAAAGAATCTCCTGAGTTCATTTTTAGATCTACAATACCTAATCCTGTGAAGGATTCTATAAGGTCTTGTAGATCTTCCATGTTGATTCTTTCCAGTACTTCTTGGGTTGCAATGGAACTCCCTTGATTATTGCCATCATTTTCTCTTCTTCCGTTGTTTGTCTTATAACCTCAGTCGGTTTCCCCTTCTGGTGTAGAAGGGGTTCCATTCTGAAAGTTATGCGTCGTCTTCCTCCGGGTGTACTTGGCTTGGCTTCAAGGGCCCTGATTCGTCTTTGAACATCAATTAGAATTTCTCGCGTTTCCTTTTGATGTTCAACTATCTCTTTCATCTGCACCTGGATATGGTGGTCGATGTCTTGGATCGTCCTTAGGATATCTCTAAGGTTCTTAGAGGAATCGACTACCTTGCTGCAGTTGGATCTATTGATGGGATTCATGAGCTGTATCCCTATGGTACATGAGGTCCGTCTTCAATATCTGATTTACCCAAAGGTAATTCAGATGATATGTCTTTTGTTTCTCGCATTGTAACAAGGTTTCCCTATCGGCTCCTGCGAGTCTTCGTGCAACATATTGGTTATCCCAATATGCTACTTTCTCTTTGTGGTCTATCTCGTATATTTCCAATATTTGGAAATATTTCCTGAAATAAATACATCTCGAACACTCGTTCGCATCCATTTTTTGAGATAATTCTCCTCACCAAAAGTTAATTACATAATTTGAATAAATTTTCTTAAAATTCTTAATAAACCTAGGCTCGGATACCATTTTCATGGATCGGTTTATCATGGCAATTATCGGAGTATTCTATAATAAGTATTAATTTCAAAGATACGAAGTATTCAGTACATAACCATTAAGTATGAGATACATTGGAAATAAGTACTCAGATTTTGTACAATAAATTTTGACTTTTCTACGCAAAAGGACAAACCCATTAAATAAGGGTAAATTTGGGTTTTTGTAAGACAAGGGAGTGATCATGAAAGTCAAATGTTTATTGGGGAGTGGAGAATGAAATTATTTGAGTGGAGAGTGGACTACAAAACAAAAGAAGCATTGGGGATTTTTCTTCAAAATTCCCCATCTTTAACATGACCATCTTTTTAAGTTGTTTAAAATTAGGGAAAATTACCATTTAGTGACAAAACCAAACTTGTATCTACCATTTAATCTTTTTAATTAGTTTTGTCCTATATAGGCCAAATTAATAGTATTAATTAATAAATGCGCTAAATTAATAGCATTAATTAATAAATGGTAGATAGGAATTGACTGTATCACCCCTAAATAAGCTCACGATACCCTTTCCCTCAACTGACTATAGATTTTCCGTTCTGCATGGAAAATGAAGACTGATTACTCTGATAATTCTGTGTCATATTTATTTTCCCATCCCGACTCCTGGAAGACACCATCATCTCACCAATTTCGAACTCAAAATAAAGCATTTTAGAATTTCATACTAATTTTTATTTCATAAAATTTAATTTCATACTCTCTTCTTATACATTTTCATACTTTTTTCTTGTTGTTAACGGGCATGATTGAATTTCAAATTAACATTTAGTGACAAAACCAAACTTATATCTACCATTTAATCTTTTTAATTAATTTTTAACATTATTATTATCAAAATTACAAGTTTCATATGGTATTTTATTATCAGAAATACACTTTTAACATTATTACTATCACATTGGGCTATGGAACTCTTTGAATCGTGCCTCGAATAATAACAAAGATGCAGGCAGGCAGGCAGCATGTAAAGTCACAATATTGGGAAAGGGAAGTCTGCCGACCAACATGAAACAACAATTCTTTTTATATAATGAGAAATAATATATAGAACGCTCAAAAATTTAATCGCTCACCTTGGAATACAAGAAATATGAGAATTTGTAATGAATGAAAATCGTCACTAAAAGTCTCGAAAACATCAAAAAAAGTAATTGAGACAAAAATAATACGTCACAATAAACATCACAATATCACAGTCGCTAAAAGTCATTTGAGACGAAATTAACAAATCGTAGAGGGAGGTTATAATTTTGAGACAAAATTAGAAAAACGTCACCAATTTGGTCGAACACCTCAAAGCCACAACCTTGAGTAGGGTGGGGTGCGGGGTGGGGGTGTAGTTAATGAGCATATATCAACTACTGTTTTGATGTAAGATGCTAATAAAATTTCAAATTCAAGTTAAGCCATTGAAGAAGCAGAGGGAATGCGAAAAATTAATAACCACAAGAACTAAATTCAAATTCAAGTCAAAAAATAACCACAAGAACTAAATCTAAAGCAAAATTGAAAGTTAATAGTGTAAGAGTGGGAGAATTTAAAGAGAGTAAGTTTGTGAAGGATTATAATCATGAAATGCTTAAGACTAGCCAATCACATTTGCTAAGATCATCAAGAAACATTTTACATGCTAAAAGCTCAACTTTGGATAGGTGAAAGTGTGGAGGGCTACAACCACCTCAAAGCCACACGGTTTGAGTTGGGTAGGGTTAATTAAGGGGGGAGTTAATGAGCATATATCAACTTCCGTTTTGATGATAAGATGATAATAAACTTCTAAATACAAGTTAACCACACGCGGGGTGTGAAAAGGAAATTAACCAATGAGAATTCAGCTACGTTATGACACAAGAGATTGGGTCATATCTCCAAATGGAGAATTTAAAAACTTGTGTCTAAAGAAGCACTTAAGACTGCAGCATATATCCTTAACAGAGTTCCAACTAAAGCACTTGCATGTTCGGGGGTGTCCAGCTGAGGCTAGGCCTTATAGGCCTAATGAAAAGAAATTGGGCACAAGGACAGTTAGTTGTTATTTTATTGGATATTCTGAAAGATCCATAGGGTACAAGTTTTATGATCCCACAACTAAAACTATTTTTGAGATGGGAAATGTCCGATTCTTTGAGGATGTTGAGTTTGCGGGGGGAGATAAAGTTAACGATTTTGTCTTTGAAGAGGAATATGTAGATATCCTCACGGTGTTGTTGGCATTGATCAGGATTTTATTCCTGACTCTGTTCAAGAAACAAATCAAGACAATATCAGAGAACCTCCCGTTCCACAAATTCCGAATCAACAAACTCTACAACCTCAAGAACCTATGTCATTAAGGAGATCCACTAGAGAAATAAGAAGTGAAATCTCAGATGATTACATTTCATTTCTCCAAGAAAATGAGATTGACATTGGAGTGATGGAAGATGATCCTATCAACTTCCACCAAGCCATTGAAAGCTCAAATTCTCAAAAGTGGATAGATGCCACGGATGAGGAGATTAAGTTCATGAGTAACAATGACATATGGGAAATCGTCCCATTGCCAGAAGGTGCGAAACCCATTGGTTGCAAATGGATATTTAAGACCAAGAGGGATTTAAGGGGCAATGTGGAAAGATATAAATCACGCCTTGTTGCAAAGAGATTTACATAGAAAGAAGGCATCGATTATAAAGAGACTTTCTCTCCAGTTTCTTCGAAAGTCTCTTTCAGGATTATAATGGCATTAGTGGCACATTTTGATCTTGAGTTACATCAGATGGATGTAAAAACAGCATTTCTTAATGGAGACATTGATAAGACGATTTATATGGTGCAACCTGAAAATTTTGTTTCGGGAGATTCAAAGAATATGGTTTGCAAACTTAAGAAATCCATCTATGGGCTCAAGCAGGCATCTAGACAATGGTATTTCAAATTTCATCAAGTGATCATCTCGTTTGATTTTGAGATGAATTTTGGTCGATGATTGTGTATACCATAAGTTCTGTGGGAGCAAATACATATTTTTGGTTTTGTATGTCGATGACATTTTGCTTTCCAGCAATGATATAGGCTTATTGCATGACACCAAGAGATTTCTAAGTAAGAATTTTGAGATGAAAGATCTTAGTGACGCCTCTTTTGTGTTAGGTATAAAAATACACCGAGATCGTTCTCGGGGTACTTTGGGATTATCAAAAAAGAGCTATATTGAAAAGGTTCTTAAAAGGTATGGCATGCAGGACTGTACACCAGGAGATAACCCTGTGGCTAAGGGAGATAAATTTAGTCTCAAACAGTGCCCTAAGAATAAATTAGAGGAAAAAGAAATGCAGAAGATTCCTCATGCTTCAGCAGTAGGGAGTCTAATGTATGCTCAAGTATGTACGCGTCTGGATATTGCGTTCATACTTGGGATGATGCGTAGATATTTGAGCAAGTCAGGACTAGACCATTGGAAGGCAACCAAACGGATCTTGAGGTACTTGCTAAAAACAAAAGGTTACATTCTCACATTATCGGAAGTCAGATCAGATTGAGATCGCAGAATAAACTGACTCCGATCATGTTGGATGCCAAGATAGTATAAAATCTAAGTTAGGCTATGTATTCTTGCTGGCTGGAGGAGTGTTAAACAGTCTATTATATTATAGCCTTCTCTACCATGACAGCAAAATTTATAGCATGTTATGAGGCATCTAACCACGGAGTATGACTCCGAAACTTTGTCACGGGGCTGCGCATGGTGGATGACATTGAAAAGCCACTTAAGTTATTTTGTGACAATAAATTGGCAGTCCTGTATTCCAATAACAATTGGAGCTCGACGAAGTCTAGGCATATAGACATCAAGTTTCTAGTTGTTAAATTAAGAATTCAAAGTGAACAGTTGTCTATTGAACATATCAGTACAAACTCCATGATTGCGGATCCACTTACAAAGGGATTGCCACCCAAAATGTTTCATGAGCATACTGCTAGTATGGGTGACAAAATTTTTAAGGATATTTAGTTTCAGTGGGAGTTTTGTGATTATAATGTTCTCTTTTATAGACATATTTTTCAGTTACTTTAGTTTAAGGATATTTTAAGTTTATTTTCTGCAGAAATTAAAGTTATTTGATTGATTCACACTTTGATTTTAGTATATGGTTGATCTCACTAAGGTTTTAAGGTGGACCAGTTGAAAATAAGCAAGTTACGATCACAATACATGAAATTTCTATGCTACACATCCACATCATGATCCATGTCATTCAGTTGTATTGACATATGTGACCATTGATGGGTCGAGTTACGATAAATGTAATGAAGGCCGCTTTGATCCTATTTTGATATGGCTGATGGACCGGATTGGATATAAATGCATTTTGGTTATGACATCAAAGTTGAGCTTGTACGGTTATATTCTTACAATGTATAATTATAAGGTTACACATATAGCCCAAGTGGGAGATTATTGGATCCTTAATCCAACATTGGGCTTATATGTGAAATAATTATATATTGTGGACTGTCAAATAAGGAAGCCTAGTTAAAAGTGATCAAATAATGTTTAAGGTATTGGGCTTAATGTATTTTAGTAGAGTGTGGGCCTTTAATGTGTAGATACTCAATGGGCTATTTATTTTAATGATGGGCTAAAATAGGTAAACCCAAATAACTCAAGTATATATGGGTTATGGTCCCTAGGTCATAGGTATCATCATCAAAGATAATCATATTATCAATCTATTCTGCATCCACTACTACAGAAATAGGATTTTAAGGCGGTTATTTTTCACTTTTTAAGGCGGTTTTTGAACCGCCTTTGTATCTACCGCCGTAAATATTTACGGCGGTTTTCAAAACCGCCTTAAAAAGTGGGGCTTTTTACGTCGGTTTTTCTAAAACCGCCGTAGAAAGTGGGCCTTTTAACGACGGTTTTTCTTGAACCGCCGTAGAAAGTGATTCTTTTTACGGCTGTTTAAGAACCGCCTTAGAAAACAACGGCGGTGGATTCTACGGACGGTTTTTAAAATATACCTTCTAGAAAGTCTGTTTTCAAAAGTCTATTTTCTAGAACGGATATTGAATAATACCTTCTAGAAAGTAGAAAAAAATTAAAAAAAAATGAAAAGCAGGTGCACCAAAATTGCCAATAATATAATAAATTCAGCACATAAAACTATCATCAAAAACTCGAACTCGAGATTCCATCTCTCAATTTGCAATTCATCACCAACACAATTATAAAAGATTATTCAAATCACAACTCATCACAAATCAACTTTCATTTTAATTATTTGAATCAAAACTAACGATGATTATAGCATTTAACGGTTCCAACAAAAGCAAGTGATTCTTCAAGTGCTAAGAGAAGACGATCAGGGTAGTCTTCGAGACGAGCATAACCATGCTCCGGTTGCAAAGATCTCAAAACCTTACCAACAATCTGGAAAATGCGGATTAAAGTTAAAACAAATAATAAATAAATAAATAGTCTCAGTTTCTAGGTTTTTTTAAGTTTCTTGTGGAAATTTACCTTTCGTACTCAAAATATACAGATAACAAATCATTGCCTGAAAGGTTTTTTTAAGTTTCTTGAGGAAATTCCACCTTTCGTACTCAAAATATACAGATAACAAAATCATTGCCTGAAAGAATCAACAACGACATATCAACTTCACCAACCATATCAAGTGAAAGGAAAATAAAAAACAAGGCTCAATTGCAATTTTAGTTCTATAACTCTCAGTTTTAACAATTCTAGCCCAATAATTTGACGGATTTGCCCTTACTCAAAAATAGCAGTTTTTGTCTTTTATTTATGGATGACCACAAAAGTATTTTGGGTATTTTGCATCCAAGGATATTTTGGGAATAAAACATATACTGAACACTAACTCGGGACCAAAACTGCACAAGTAAGAATATACAACAAGAATCATACAAAAAAATAAAAAAATAAAAGGGAACCAAATTGCTAGCCCCAGATAGTTACAAGACCAAAACTTCTATTAAGCAAAAGAAAAAAAAATGTACATGTGGCAATAATGTTTTCAAAGTAGTCAAAATGTTGTAAGTTGATCATTTTTCTGGTATCTTAAACAAGTAATGAAACAGGGCCAAGAAAAAACCAGGGAAAAAAGTCCAAAACTTGACTTGACCTGTTTTTTCCAATCTGTAAAGCCTGTTATGATTAAGAGAACAGCCGATTGTAATGCTGAACCAATCAATATTCCAATCCAAAATCCCTTTGCCTTTAAGTGCACAACAAATCCAAGCACAACAGCCACTGGAATCCCAACAAAATAAAATGCCCCTAAGTTTACATAGGCACCAATATGTTGCCAACCACTCCCTCTCGCGATTCCTGACGCATAGGAGCAAAAAAGAAAAAACAAATCACATCGATTCGTATTTGGACCAAAATTTATTAAATTGTTTATTAGTTGTAACAACTAACCAGATATTACGGCTTGTAGGCTATAAGCCCGGCCCCAAGATGTTGCGACAGCTGAAGAGGATTACGCTTATGGTAATAGTTCCTGCGACAGCAAGAAATACCACGGTCCAAACTACCATTCGGGCCTTTTCTGGATTCCCGGCGCCTAATTCATTTCAAACGCGCGTGCTAAAACATAATGAACTAAAAATATAAGTATTACCCCAATTACGGATATGATATGGAATATTATTGCAAAGATAAAACGAGAAAACCTCGCTGCAGCTCCAAGTCCGTATGGAAGAGTGAAGTGCAATGTTGAAATCGTTAGGCTGATTAATGTCACATAAGATTCAGATTAATTATATTTCTGGTGATAATCATGATAATTATGAAGAGTTGAGCTGTCAAAAACCAGTCTAGCATGACCGGCCCGGTGATAGAATCGGCCCGGTGGATAGCAATGAAAGCAAGGGAAAGGGAAATTTAAACAAACGCATCGGAAAATCACCAATTTTCAACTCCCGCCTCATCTATAAATCCGTGAACGAATGCTCACCAAGATTACTTATCACCACGTGTCTGGAATTAATGTGTGTCAATTTACAGCTCGAGCAACCCATTTTGGTAAGTTACGAGCGGAGTACCTGATTTTTAGGTCGCCCAAATGAAAATTTGCCGACTAGGGCGTTCTTGAAATTGGCCGAAGCTCGCAGGCGCTCAGAGGCGGTGAAGATGGCTTCCGGTATGTCGAGAGTTTTGTCGGTAGTGCCGAGGACAGTAGGCAACCCCAAGTGAGTCAAAACTGCTTCGACGTAAGATTTCGGGGGGGTGGAGACGTAAGATTTCGGGGGGGTGGAGACTGCCGGAGCATTCGGTCGGTTGGTCTCAGGTTGTGAAGTGTGTGGGGCCCGTGAGGTAGGAGCCTGAGCCGCACGCTTACCGACAGAGCCTGTGGCGACGGCGGCAGCGGCCCTTTCTCTCTCTTTGAGTGAATCGCGGCCAGAGATTTGGGAAATTGCCACAACCGAATTCAGGTGAGCCGCCGCGTCGACATCATCCAGGTTGGTCGGGGCGGATGCCGGACGGCGAATCGACATTTTGCACCAAAAGGGGATCGGGGTCCGTCATTTTGGATATTTTCGAATTGCTATCGATTGGGCCCTGATTCTTGTAATTGGAGTGTGGGTTGACATCAGGATGGTGTGGGGAATCTTGGTGCTGAGCCAATTTGGCCGGAAAGCTGTCGGCCGACGGATTTCGAATTCCCCCCAAAAGGGGATCGGGGACGGATTTTTCAGAATTTTTCGATTGGCTTTTTTGGCTGTTTGTTTTTCATAATTAGAAGTAAGAACGGGAAGGTTGAGACCATTGGAGGTCGACGCTTCCAAGTTTCGTTCGCCGGTCGGCGACGACTGAGAACCAGAAATGGCGAGGTTTGTTGGAGAAGACGTAGAACTACGAAGAGCGAGCTGGGCTTTTTCAAAAGGCTCAACCCAATCCGGATTTGCGTGAGGAAGAAGACCAAAATTGGAAAAAAAAGGGGATGCAAGCTAGGAAGGGGATCAATCCATTTGTTTAGAATGGACGGTGAAGATCAGTAATTAAGTTTTGAATGGGCGGTGGAGATCAATAGATCAATGAGCATGAGGATCGGTGACGTGGCATTGGATTTTTTTTATTTTCATATTTTTAATTTATATATACATTCTACGGCGGTTATTTAAGAACCGCCGTAAAAACTTAAACATTTTACGGCGGTTTTCACAAAATCGACGTAAAAAATGGAGGCCAGCTTAATTTAACGGTGGTTTACAAAAAACCGCCGTAGAATGTTCGATATTTTACGGCGGTTTTTTGTAACTGCCGTTAAATTTAGCTGGCCTCCAGTTTTTACGTCGGTTTTTGTGAAAACTGCCGTAAAATGACCTTTTTAACGGCGGTTTTAGCCACAACCGCCGTTAAAAGTATTTTTAAGGCGGTTTTCAGTGAACCGCCTTTAATTAACAGCCTTAGAAAGCTGTTTTTGTAGTAGTGATCCCATCGTCAGAAGAGACATATAGAGAAAGCTTAAGGATTCTCTAAAAGGATTAGATACGTATTGCCCTAGAAGATCAAACCCCAAATCCAATCGCTTATGGATTCAGGTACGCTTCCTTAAACTGAATTATGATCCTTAATAATTCAATATGATGGTTCCTCAGTTATAGCGATGGCTTTCGCTAAGATTATTTTAAATCTAACACATTTTACATGCTAAAAGCTCAACTTTGGATAGGTGAGAGTGTCGAGGGCTTCAAACACCTCAATGCAACACGCCTTGGGTTGGATAGGTTAATTAAGGGGGGAGTTAATGAGCATAAATCAACTCCCGTTTTGATGGTAAGATGATAATAAACTTCCAAATATAAGTAAACCACCGAAGAAGCAGAGGGAATCAAGACAGTAAATAAGAAATGAAACTCAGGCTCACACTGCAACAGCTACTTTGATACTGAAGCAGTTCACATCACGCCCGTACTCTTGCAATAAAATAATGTGCACGTGTTCTACTTCAAAGCTACATGGCGCAGGATCTATGCAAAGAAGGTCCAGACGAAGTAGGATATCGAAGTCCACACTGTCCAGAGGACGAGGAGGAGGGGGGAAGATGGTGAACACAGACAGCCTAACAAAAGGTTTATCTTCATCAAGGTCCCAAAGGGAAGCATATTTGTAGGGAGAAATACGCACTAGGGAGAATTCACTGGGATCTCGGAGATACCAAGAATACTCATCAACAGGTATGGGAGGGAAGTGATTATCACCCCGGATACAACCTACAAACCACGACGATGAAAACTCGTAATTATTATTTTTTTTGGCAGAAGAAAAGGCCCTAATGGCTAACACCCTTGTCGAGTCAGGAAGGACCATGTAATCACCATCCACAAACACATTCTGTCTCTTGTAAAATCTCACCACATCACACTCAAAGACTCTGCATAATGATCCATTGACAACATTATAGCACAAGAAATGGCTGGCGCTCTACGACACAGGATACCCGCCCTTGAACAAAGGCAGCGAGGAGATATAATCTTCATTATTAAAAACGCCACCGTAAGTGAAGCCTCGCCATGTGGCAAGGTCACTTTACACCATTGCCACTCGTTATGTGGTAACGAGATATCCAGATACTCGCCCCAGACAAGATGAGGCAAATCGTAGAATTTAGTAAAATAATCCATGCTAACACAGGCGCCTCCCAATACGTAGATTTTTTAGCCGATTACCTGGTGAGATATGACTGATACGGACCAAAATATCCATACGTAATATTATTTGATATATGATGATATTTGTAGTGACCGACCTCATTTCCTAGAAAGGGTGTTCTTCTGGGGGGTGAACGAGCTGAGTGGTTTCTTTGGAGAAGTGTGCGAGTTGGTTTGTAGAGTAGCGACCTGGAGTATGAGGATGAGTTCTCATAGAGGGTCGCGACCTCTTGTGTTTTGTGTAGTGTTTGAGCTCGGTTGTGGGCTTTGTGAATATCAAGCCTGTGGGCTTAAATGTGAATGGTTTATGGAGTCCAGGCGGACTATATGGAAAGAATAATAGGCCCAGGCCTATTACGATAAGAGATTTGTTGTTTATGGGAACTTGGCATATAGGAAGAGTCCTAATTCTGAGTCGGTTGTAGTGTTATGGTATTTATGGAATTGCGGTGAGAGCAGGTAACCCTAGACCGGGAGGCACTTCTCTTACCCCTATAAAGGGAGGTGCATACCTCTCATTGTGATGATTCTTTATCTGACCTTACTATATTATTGTGCTTTCATAGTATTGTGAGTGTTTTGAGTTGTGACTTTGCTTTTGACTTAAGCATCGGAGGGCCTAGACGGGCTCGAAATCCGACCGTCCGAGATGCTGTTTTGCAAGACCGGATAGGTCGCCAGGAATATCATTCAAAGGCTTAGCAGATCACTGTGACATATTTGGAGCATATTTCAGGTCGCTGATCTCTATTTGAGGTTAGTACCCCATATTCTTGGTAACCAATCTTTTTGGTTTTATCAGTGCCATTTCGAGGGGAACTCATGGGCGGGCCATCAAACCATCCCTCTTTGGGCTCTGCTATGTTGTAGAAGTAGGTGTTGGTGATGGCTCTCCGACGAACAGGAATGTCCGGGTCTTCAACGCCGATCATCCCACCAAGAGAGTAGAGAAAGGAATCACACGACCCCACGCCAGTGTAAAAGGACGACGGAGGTTGTTTCTCCAACCTTCGAGCACACGACCCATCTTTCAAATCAATTTCATACCACAAGTTACAATCGGTTTCATCATCGTACCCTTGATAAGTAACAAAATAAATGCGTGGTTTCTCACCCGAGATCGAAACAGTCCTCTTTTGTCTCTTATTCATCCTCCTCTCTCCATCCCCTCCTCAGTCAGTCACCATGAATCAAACCCTAACAAACTTAATCAGTTATAAATAGGTTTTGAAGAAACTTATCCTTTGCCATATGAGGGGCTTTTAAAACCAAAATCATGACCCTACCATTTGACCCGCTCCATTTGCCCGCCCATTTACACAACTGGTAAAAATGAAAAATGATAAATTTGTGATATTTTTTGGATGAAGTATATTTGAGTTTATTGTGGTTATAAGTTTTTGTGATATGTTAAATTAAGGGTTTGCAAAAATAGCTTGGATTGGTGATAATCCGATCCTGTCTACAATCCATAAAAATAGGACTTTTTAGGTTTCGGGTTGGTTTGGTAAACATGTAATTTTTCGGTACGGACAGAAATTGGACCTTTTACGACAACCAAGGGGTTCCGCCTCCACCGGTGTCGACCGGCCCCGTAACGTCACCTCAAGCGGCGACTCATCAAGACCCACACCCGGTTTTCGCGACGACGTTCGACCAAGGGGGAAATGGTTTTACGAACCAAGACCCCCAAAGTTCGAACACACAGTTTCACGGGACGCCCTACCAAGGCCCGATAATCGAAGGGCCACCGTTCCCATATCAACCGCCGTTCCAAGTCCCGAGACAATTTCACCAAGGACCACACTACGCCCCTCACACGCACGAGCCTCGATTTCCGCATCCGACCGGGCCCGTGCCTCAATTCCGAAAT
>BMAC01000429.1:397078-440338 GCA_014905375.1 Phtheirospermum japonicum | reverse complement strand
TATATATATATATATATATATAGACACACACACACACACACATACATACATACATACACGCGCGCACACATACATATCAGAATCACATTCATGCCAAATATATTTTCACAACAAAAAAAAGAAAAATCAATGTTAAATAATAATTATTTAACATGATGATTATATTTGGAAAATATATTTGCCAACCATTCGTGAAATTGTTGTTGCAAAAGAAATTTTAACTTTTACTTTAGTTGCATCACATGTTATATAATGATTAGATTACTCTCAAAATTCGTGTTGCTTTTCGGCATGTATTTGGATGCTAAGAATATGCTAATAATATGAGCATGATATGCTTAAAAAAATATAATAAGCATTATGATAATTATAGTTGAACTATTGTAACAATATGAGCATGGTATAGTAATAATTAGCTAATAGTTATTCTTTGTTTCTTGATTTTTATGTCAGTGTGCTGATAATATGTAGATGTAGTATGCTAATTATAGTTGAAAAACTTAAGTGCTAATTTGTATGCTAATAATATAATCTTAATATGCTAATTATAAATGTATCACTACAAAAAACCAACAGTTTTTCGAGGAAAAAATCGAGGGGAATAATTCACTCTGAAAATAACGAGAGAAAAATCGAAGGATAAAAATTTCTTTGATTCTTTCCGAGGGCACAAATTTCCTCCAAAAATCCCTTAAAAAACGGCGCCAATTTTTGCTGCCATAATTACCGTAGGCAATATCGAAGGGTTTTCGAGGGAAAAACACCCCTCGAAAAAATCGAGGGGTCGGAAATACCCTCGGTTTTTTAAAATAAAAAAATATTATAATTTACAAAAAACGTAGGGACACTATTTCCCCTCGAAAAAAATCGAGGGCTAGGCACTCCCCTCGGTTTTTATACAAAAAATCAAAAAAAAATAAATTACAATAATTCCGAGGGATGTGTTTCCCCTCGGAAATTTTCGAGGGCAAGGAGTGTCCCTCTCCGATGGGAAACACATCCCTCGGAAAGTTTTAATTAAAAAAAATTAGAAAAATGAAACAAATCCTATTATCTTAGGCACGTGGGGTGGTTTTGCCCCGATTTCACGTGAAAAATATCAACGAACATGTGTGTAATCGCATGTGTCGTGTAATTCGACCAACAACCAAGATACGATCGATCGATCAATTTGTTCGGTTGGAAAAGCGAAGCGACGAAGCGTCATGATTTTGTCGAGGGGGCAAGGGGTGCGTCTCGGTGTCCCTGAACCACGAGGGTCGGGCGTCGATCGTTAAGTACGCATTTTCTATTCTTTTTCGAATTAAAGTAAAAAATTGAAAAAATAAAAAAATTGTTAAAAAAAATAAATCTCAATAATTTACGAATGAGGCGGAAGGGTGCGTCTCGGCGTTCCGGAACCACGAGTTTCAGGCGTCGATCGTTTAGTTCGTATTTTCTATTTTTTTTAATGGAAAATTCCCGAAGACTTATATGCCCTTAAAAAAACCGAGAGCAGGGGGCCCTTGAAATTGTCCGATGGCATGTTTAAGCCCTCTGTTTTTCGAATTTTAAAAAAATATAAAAAATTGTCTATGCCCTCGGAATTTGCCATAATTATCATAGGGTATCTGCTGTTTTTGTTGATGCAAAGAAAAAAAGAATCAGGAAAAAAAAAAAGAAAGAAAGGGAGAAAGGGAGAAAGGGAGAAGGCCGTCGCCTGCCGTCGAACCACCGTCGCCTCCTCCTAAGGTCGTCGCCTCCTCTATCCTTTGTGAATTGTGCATGAACACCAATAAAAGGTTAGAAAGAGAGAGGGAAGATCAGCCGTCGCCGTCGTCCACCAGCGCCACTCCAGCCTCCGCTCCGTCGCCGTCGCTGCTCCAGCCTACGCCTCTTCCTTCGCCTGAAGGCGCTGCCGCTGCCGCTCGCCGCGCCCATTCTCCGGCAGCCTATCTCCAACTTCGTCGCTGCTGTCTTCCTCCAGCCCTAAGCAAGGTATGTGTTATATATATATATATATATATATATATATATATATATATATATATGTATATATATATTGGTTTGAATTATTTAGTAGATTTTATCTTGATTTTATTTATTTTTGTTGTATAAATTAGGGTTTAGTTATTTGTTATTTTGGTTTCCTGGCCCTTTTAATTTCGAAACTCAAGTGCTACAGAAGCGAAATTGAAGAAAACTGAATGCAAGAGATTTGCCATTATTATTTGTAAGGTTGAATGGCTGGGCTACTTAGATTTGTTACATAAGAGATACATCATTGAGAAAGATTTATTATGTGACCACATTCTATAACAGCATCTCTGTTCAAAATGCACTGACAAAATTCAATAAGAATGTTAATGAGCTTTTGAACTAGTAATAAAATGATAAAATAATTAAATTTCACTCCTTTATAAGGTAAAACTTTCCAACAGTTCCTAAGGAAACAGTAATTTCAATCAGTGTGTGTATTTGTTCAATTGATTGCTCTTATTCTGTGAAATTACTTGGACAAAAGTTAAAATCTCAGCTCTCGAGTTTTAATTAACCTTCATCTAGTATCTTGGATTTCACATAAATGAATAAAATAAGTGCTTTTCCTAACTTATGAATTTTTGGGTGTCTGTTTCAAAAGAACCAGCAGCTGATGAGGAGAAAAAACTCGAGGGCTCTATCAACATAGGTACTCGAGTCTATACCCCATGTTCTCATACTATTTTATACAGTTTGACTTGAGATTATAAGTTGAGAAATTAAAACTTAAAATTCCTTCAACGTTTTCGCAAATGCTGTGCTGGCTCGTGTCGCGACGGAGAAGAGGTTGTCCTTAATTAAAGCATGGGAAGAAAGTGAGAAGTCTAAAGCTGAAAACAAGTAAGCACGCTCTTCTTGAGCCTAAGAAGAATAATATTTAAAGGGCTATATGCTGTAAATTAGACTCAAAAAACTTTTTTTTTTAATGTTTTATCAATTACTAATCTTGCATAATGAAATTAAGAATCTAAAATAAGACTAACTCTGTGTGCTTACAAAAATATTTACAGAGCTCAAAAGAAAGTATCGTCTATCGGAGCTTGGGAGAACAGCAAGAAAGCGAGTATAGAGGCCGAGCTTAAAAAGATAGAGGTAAAAATTAGACCAAGTCTTTGTACAATCAGTCTATTCGAATAATATTTCAGTATTTTCATTAAACAACTTTTATTTATATACTTGGTCCATAGGAGCACCTGGAGACAAAGAAGGCAGAATATATAGAGAAACTGAAAAACAAAATCGCTCTTGTCCACGAAGCAGCCGAAGAAAAACGAGCGATCATCGAAGCCAAACGCAGCAAAGATCTTCTCAAAGCAGAGGAAACAGCAGCAAAATATTGCGCCACTGGGATTGCTCCGAAGAAATTACTCGACTTTTTCTGATAGCTGAAAATAAAGTTGCCTTTTTCTTTTTCTTTTTGTATATTATTTCGGATTTGGATTTCTATTTATTGTTTCAGATGTATGATTTTGTTTATTTGTTTATTCATTGTTGATTTTTCTTCACTTTTTTGGGGAATTTTAATAAATAAATAGGAATTAAAATTAATATTGAAAAATATTAAAAAAAAATACGAGGGGGAATACCTTCGAAAATCCCTCGGAAAATCTAAAAACCGAGGGAAAAAACTAGGGAGTATCCCTCGGATATTCCGAGGGTAGCTATGGCCCTCGGTTTTCTGAGGGCAAAAGCTGCCCTCGGTTTTCCTAGGGAAGACAGCCCTTCGGTTTTCCGAGGGCACATGACCCTTAGTTTTTCCGAGGGCAAAACATCCCTCGGTTGGCCCTCGATTTTTTTGAGGGTCGTACGAGCGAAGTAACCGAGGGGATAGACCCTCGGTTTCCCTCTCACAAAAATTTTCCGAAGAGGTTTTTTTCGAGGGACATTTTCCCTTGGTTTCTTGAGAAATCGAGGGAAAAATCCCTCGAAAAACTGCTATTTTTTGTAGTGTATGTTCATATTATTATGGACGTATGCTAATAATATAAGGAAGATAGTGGAAATATTATTAAGGAAGATATTATTATGGACGTATGTTGTTTTGAAAATAGTATGTTGTTCATATTATTATGGACGTATTATTAAGGAAGATATTATTATGAAAAACTTAAGTGCTATTTTGAAGAAAAGATTTGATAATATTAGTAGGTAATAAGGTTGGAAAACTCAGATATTTAAGTAATTTGTGATTCAGATAAATTTGCAATGCCCAAGATACCCTGCCAAAGCCGTCGTCTGCAATTAATGCACAATATTAATTTTATTTGATCTTTATATTATCAAAATTATGGACCGTTGAGATTTGGTTTTCATGTGGTTGAGATTGGTTTTCAGTTCCCACCTACGGAATGGTTCCCACGAGATCCCACACCTGTATATATATAAACAAGTTTTATGAAATCCAAGAGTCCAAAAAACCTAGAAAATAAAAAAGGAAACTAAATCAGGAAACAATATAGGTAGAAAGTCCCTCAAACATGGAAATCATAAATAAATTAAGGAAAAATAGCAAATATTGAACCCACATTACCATGAATTATGAAAGTTCTAGATCCTAATAAGAACTCACCTTCCAAATCAGCGCACTCATGTAACACCATACGAAATTCAACATCACATTATCTTTCAAAAAAAGAAGAAATTGTATTCTTACTTCATGTGTACAAACCAAGAATAAAAAAAAAAAAGCCAAATAATACTAAGTGATGCATGCACTAGGAGTTTTGTGACTAAAATATGTAAATGACAAGTTTTATACGAAAAGAAATAAATAAAAAACAAATAGATTCAATTGTTGGAAATGCAGTCCAGAATGTGATTGACATCCAGGATGACATCCGTTTGCAAAGTCAATGGATTATAAACTCTTAACCCATACAATGAATTAATATTCTAAATTGATAAGCAGATTTGGTATTTTGTGCCCACGAGTAGATAGTACCCCCTCTTTGTTGAACAACAAAATTTTAACATCCATTTGATAGCATTGATCATTGATTTGTACGTGAGAGCAACTTTATTAGATCGAACTGATCATTAAATTAGCACAATTTTAACCCCTTTGTAGGATGACTCAGGACTTTCTTTATTAGAATAGATATCATTTTTGTTCTTTCGGGAGAAATGCACGTTTCTGCAATAAACAACCCACATCTTGATTTTCGAAACATCCATCATTTTCACCAACACATTCTAGAAAGAATATCTACAATAGCTGAGATATTATGCAAGGTAATCTAACACTTAATAAGAGAAAAGATATAGCGTAATATAATGCTATGGTAAATGTGAGGGCAAATGTTTTGGCATGCATACTTATTCAAATAACGCACATATTGAGAGATTTCTCAAAGAGAAAATATCTAATAGACTAATGCCTTGGTGATTTTCTGTGTTGACATACTCCATGCGAACATTTTCCTTACTCAACCAAATCTCGTATAAAATGATGCTGAATATCGATGTGTTTTATACGAGTATGCTGAATTGTGATTTGTACGTGTGTATTTTTCGTATGTTTTTGTGTCATGGTTTGTGTGCTTTAGTCGGTTTGAGTCGTATTTTATTTTGTTTTTCCTTGTTTTAAATTTTTGTATTTTTTATCTTTGTTTTAAATATTTTTTCTCATATTTTTGTAGTTTTTTTATGTTATTTTATTTTGGGATAATTATTTTTTGCCCCCCCAAATTATTTCAATTTTTATAATTTACCATACAAACTTTTTTTTTTGATAAACCGCCATCTGAACTATGCGCGAATTGTATTTTACCCCCTACATCACTTTTTTGTGGTTTTGTAATCAAAACCGGATGATGTGGCACAACCTGATTGCGCCACGTCATCTGGTTTTGATCATAAAACCACAAAAAAGTGGTGTAGGAGGTAAAATGCAATTCGCGCATAGTTCAGATGGCGGCTTGTTGAAAAACAAAACTCATATGGTAAACTGTAAAAATCGAAATAGTCTGGGGGGCAAAAAGTTTTTTTTCCTTTATTTTTCTTGATTTTAGGATAGTCGAGCGAGCCCAAGCGTGTTTCTGAGTATCACAACTGGCTCAATTTGATGAGAAGATAACCCGAACCCATGAAGTGTATCCATCAATCGATGCACCAATAATGGCCACTTGACGCGCCGCTCCCGGCCTCGTTAACCGCACAACGTCGATCGACTGACCGAGAATCTCATGCCACCATCGATCGATACTCGATCGATGTGCCATCGATATAGGCACATCTTCCCATTGTCGATTGACACCAAATAGAAGTTAGAGACACCGTTGATCGATTGCCAATCGACAAAATGCAATTTTTGACTCTTTTTGGGCAAAATTACTATTTTGCCCCCATTTTCACCATTTAAAGTCAGTACCCAGCTGCATTTTGGGTGGCCTTTGAACCTCTTATGGTTTAATAGCCCAGACTCTATGATGCACGGCATTTCATTTTTGACCCCCAAGACAAGTCGGACACTCCGTGGACGCGGACACGCGCCCGACACGCCTCCGAAACATGTTGGACGCGTGTCCTATTTTTTTCTTTATTTTTTTGAGTTTTTGATAGGGGACGCGGATCAGACATGGCGGGACATACGGGGACACGGTCCGGACACGTCCCCGACACATTTTTTTTTTTAATTTTTTTTTATTTTTTAATTTAATATCATTTTTAATTTATTTGGGTTTTTTTTATAAATTATTGTGAATGAGTTTGTAATTATTTTAGATGATTAATTGGAAATAAAAATTATTATAATTTAATATTTATAGGAAATAAATATATTAATAATTATTTATATTATAAACGTGTCTAAACCGTGTCGTGTACCATATTTTTAAAAATAAGCGTGTCTTCGTGTCCGTGTCGTGTCGTGTCGTGTCGTGTCCTGAGTCCGTGTCCGTGTCGGTGCAACTTAGTCCAGACTTTATCTTGTCATCCTTTTGCACCTTCAAGCATAAACCATCCTTAGAACCATATTTAGTTTAGTTAGTAGAATTTTAACTTAGCTCTTAGACTAGCTTAGTTTATAATTTGGAGTAGCTTAATGTATTATGGTGAAGCATTTACTCTTTGGCTTTTGTAATTTGAGAAACAATTCTACTTAGGGGTACTCCCTTCGTACCGTTCTTATTTGTACATATTTGTGTGTGATTTTTGTATATTTTTCTGTCTTATCGTGTGTGCTTTAGTCGGGTTTTAGTCGTATTTTGTCCCGTTTTTAGTAATTATAATTTTAAAACCAAAATTTGACCGCGTGTTTAGAATAGCTTTTTCCTTATTTTCTCGTTCATGAATCAAACACGAAAATTGCCTTCGATTAGTCTTCCTCGAGAGATTCGACTCGAGTCAAACTTACCATTTACAATTGTTCTGTTCTCTTGCAGATGAACTTTTATTTTAATAAAATATAAGTGTAAAAAGTTCAATTCACGATCTATTGATTAGCACAGATTTGTCCTTATTTTTATTAGTATTTTAGTTCGTTTTTCTATTTATTTTTGGTATAAGTTGGGTAGTTTAAGCTTAATTCCGTATTTTTATACTTCTAGCTTATTTTATCGTATTTCGATCGTAATTGATGAGAATAGGTGATTATTCGTTGTTTTTCAGCTTACAGCTAGGTAACTGGAAGAGTTCAGTGCGTAAAGAGATGAAGTTTGATGTTCGAGAGTCGAGAACGAGCTTTTCGGTGAAAGAGTAGCAGAAAGATCGAGAAAATGAGACATACTCTTAGTAGCGTTGATCGACGCGAGCGTTGACGCTACCTTGACCCACGACGGTCGACATTATATCGACGCCAAGCCGACGTAACTCTCTAAAGCGTCGATCCATGACTGCGTCAGTCGACGCCTCTGTCCAGTCGACGCGAGCACACAGGCAGCGTCGATGCCGAGCCCCTGTCCGCGTCGGTCGACGCAAAGTCGACGTGACTACCAGAAATGCATTTTTAGGTTTTCTTGTGCGCCAAGACATGCTATATCTATAAACACCCTTCATATTTCGGATTTTCAAGAGACACACGACTACCTAGGGTTAGAGAGCACATAAATAACGCATCTATACACTCCGTTACGTAGATAGAGATCGAGATGAAGATCAAAGTCCCTTACGTTCACGATTTACTTCATGTCAAGATCTCTGTTCCAACTCTGGGCTCGCTGGAGATTTTTATCACTTTTACTAGTTTCAATATGTTTTTTAAACTCTTAATTGCTTTCTTAGTTAATTTCTTAGTTAATTATAGAATTAGATAATTAGTTCTCAATTTATTTCATGCTTAGATTTTGCATATTGAATTCATCTAATTTATTTATGCAATTTGATTTATGCTTAATTTCCCGTTTTTAGATTCCTATGATACAATTGCTTCATGGTAGTTTCTTATATTCAAGTTCTTAGATTCCTTACTGCGTTTACTGCTAATTTAATTATTTCTTAGTTCTTAGGTTTAAGTAGTTTAATTATTATTATCTAGTTCAAGATAATTAGTTTAATTCGTTTTAAATTTAATTCTTCCTTAGTTCTTAATGATTAAATCAAAATCTTCAAAACCCCCCAATTTGTATGTATTATAAGTTTATTTGTGATAGATAAAAACATCCAAGATATCGAACAGTTGTCCTCGAGAGGATCGACTTGAGTCAACTTACCACCTTACAAGTTATCGTACTCTTGCGAGCAAGCTTGCGTGTTTAAAATAAAACATATTAAAAAGGGATGCACAAAAGTTTGGATCCAAAATTTGGCGCCGTTGCCGGGGACAACGAGTAGGAATTAAGGATGTTTTTCGTTTTATTTTCTTTTTGAGTTATTACTTATTTTGCAATTAGCTTAGATTTTTGCCATTGGTGCGTTGAGTTTTTTTTGAGTGCATGTAGGGGAGGCGATCTCTTAGACCCGGACTTGCGCCATTACTCGACAATATTCACCGTCCAAAACAAGCACGATCACGGCCTGTTCCCATTAATCCATTTAATTCATCCATTGCTACTACCATGGATCAAAACCAAGTTCTCGACACCATGTTAGGAGCTCAATCAATCCGAAATGGTGATTCCCCACCAAAATCACCACCACGTCACATTCAAAAGGGGTAAGGTAGTGAACCAATCGTTATGCAAAGACAACAACAACCCCGAGCTTACTGGGCTAATTTTCAGCAAAACGTGGAGAACAATGGACAAAACGAGGGGAGAAACGAAGGAGTTAACCAACAACATAATGAAGAACTAAATCGCCAACTTAACAACGTAGTCGATCATCCACCCAACATGGCGAATATAAGACAAAACGAAGAGAGGAACAATAATGTCAATCATCAACACAACATCGAGAACGTGGCATTAAGGAATGATGATTTTCATCAGCATAACGAGTATGTCAACAATCATAGACGGGTAGATGATTGGTTGGCAAATCAAAATCATGGCTACGAATAAGACCATTTTGAAAGGAGATACGAGCACGAAAATGATTATGAAAGAAACGCATATGACAACCGCTACGAGAGAGCTAATGACTGAGTTAGAGAACCAAGGGGAGATAGAGCACCAAGACAGCGCGATTTGGCGCTTCCGAAGGTTGTACCTTTTAGGTCTGATATTGTTCTTAGACCAACCGCAAGGGAAGTGAAGATTAAACTACATCAACTTAATTTACTCCCGACTTTCCACGGAGGTGCCCATGAAGACCCTTTGGCATTTTTGAACTATTTCGTTGATGAAGTTGGTAGATTTGTGGTTCATGGCCTTAACCAAGAGGAGGTGCGAATGATTTGTTTCCCGTATAGCATGAAGGACATACCAAGATCATGGCTACTATCCCTAGAACCTGGTTCGTTGACTGACTGGGAGATGACAAGCGAGAAGTTCTTAAATCAATACTATTCAGCACAAACAACGGAGCATCTTCGGAGGCAAATTGCTACCTTTGAACAGTTGGAGGGAGAGCTATTTCATGAAACGTGGGAGCATTACAAGACGCTTTTGCAAGCTTACCCCCATCACAACTACTCTCCGGAGATGACTAACCAATTTTTCTTTGATGGATTGTTGGACCATGGAAAAAGAGAAGTTGAGAGATAGCGTCGGGAGGAGGTTTCAGAGATTTAACGGCCCCCGAGGCAAGACGAGTGTTGGAAAAGCAAAGCGAGAAATCTAGACAAACCAACTCTTGACCTCGTCAATTAAAAGTTAATGAGATATCCATCCCCGATCCTGATTTAGATGATGGCAAATTAGTCAAGACGAAGTGTGAGGAGATATTTGACAAAAAATTAGCAGCTTGGAAGGCCGAGCGGGCGAACAAGGCCTCTTCAAGGAAGGCAGCTGGAACGTGCCACCGATGCGGATCCCCCGAACATTTAGCAGACATGTGCCCGCTAAAAAGTGAACAGTAAGAAGATGTTAACGCTATCTATAATTATTCAAATAAACATTCAAGACAGCAACTCCCAAGGAAGTTTAATACGCAACGTGATTCTCCGCTTTTTAGATATGGGCCTTCAAACCCAAACTATTTATCACCGCATACTGAACAACAATACCCACCACATGCGCAAGCACCATTGCCACCACCTCAAAATAATTTCCAAGCACAAGGGCAGGTGTCTACTACAGTTCAAACTAATGATCAACTGTTGGTTTGGCAGCAGAATCAAGTTTCCGAGACTATTAAAAACAGGGATGACCTCGTGCAAGTTCGAAATGGTATAGCTAAAATGAAAAAGGCTATTCTTGATACTGCAGCTGGGCAAAGGAAACTAGAAACATCAATAGGACAAATATCGACCCACCTAGCTGGACTCTCGAGCGAGAAGGGTAAGCTTCCAAGCCAAGTAGAACAGGCGTCGACGGTTCATGTCCTTCGCAGTGGAAAGAAGATCGATAACGGAATAGTTGACCAAGATGAAGAAGGAGAAGTCGAGGATAAAACACCAACTCCAAGCAAGGGCGATGATTCTAAACTTGTAGATCAACTGGATAAATCCTCTAATAGATATGGTTTTGGATCCATTCAAGGGACGATTCCAAATAACGCCCTTGGCAAAGACGATGCTCCTAAACCATCACTGCCAAAACAATTAACGACACCGATCAAGGATGTTATTCCTTTTCCAAGCCGTCTGCGTCCAGCTAAAGAGAACAAAAGATTCATGGAACTATATAACCTATTGAAAAACGTCAATATTAACTTGCCACTTGGAATTAATCAAAAAAATGCCCGCCTATGTGAAATTTTTCAAAGAACTTGCTTCAAGGGAGAGACGCTTGGCGAAAAATCAATTTGTAACACTGCCAAAGGAAGTAAGCGCATTTTTCAAGAAGCCATTACCACCTAAGGAACGTGATCCTGGAAGTTTCTGCATTGCTATTTCGTTGGCCAATGGACAAAAAGCAAAAGGAATGTTGGATCTTGGAGCAGGAGTTAATCTGATGCCTTACTCACTTTATCGAGAATTTGATCCTGGACCACTGAAGTCGACAACCATGCGACTACAGTTGGCTGATCGCTCAATTCAGCTACCTTTGGGGATGGTTGAGGATGTTTTGTGCAAGTTGGAGAGCTAGTAATTCCGATTGATTTTGTGATTTTGGACTTTGGTGAAGTGCTAATTGCGAGCATGGCGCATACCATTTTATTGGGGCGCCCGTTTATGTCTACCTCCCATACTTTGATTGATGTTCACAAAGGGAGAATGACAATGGCCATTTTGGGTGAAACAATGTCATTTTCTCTAAAGGATATTGAAAACACTCCCACCTCTGCTATGCAAGACGATTGTTCGTTCTTTGATCCCGTTACATCATGCATCCACGAACTAAAAGGAATCACGACTTTGGACGAATTAAGCTACGGGGACGACGTTGGATTTCTAGGAGAGGAGGGGTATACACTAGAAGTTGACTTAAGTGAGGAGTACGATGAGTTTGACGACGAAAAGAATTTGAGTGGGGAAGATTTGATCGAGCTTCTGGGTATTGACATAAACGATATTATTGAAGAATTTCAAGATGAATTAGATGTGGGGAACAAAGCACCTAAATTGGAGCAAAAGGTGGAGTTTAAGCCACCACGAAATCGTTTGGAGTACGTTTCCCTTGACCCTTACAAAATTCTAAACTTGCAACGAACAAGGGCGAGGCATATGACAATGATTGGACGAGGGAGAAGAAAAATCAAAAGAGGTTCGCACCAAGGAAATTATAACTTGCAGTATGAGGTTGTTCAATTAGTGCTGTATAATCACAACCGTAAGTTTGATCCAACCAATCTCGAGGCCGAATGGAGTGGACCATTTTTAGTAAAAGAACTGGATGAATATGTAGCAGCCAGTCTATACGATGAGCGCGACAAGACGAATTTCCAAATCCACAAGCATCGACTTAAGCCTTATTGCGAGAACTATATGAAGAGTCGAAATAGTAGCAAGAGAGAGTTCGTGGGCCCACCATGAGAAAGAGATTGATCAAGCATATAGCGTCGAGCAAGCGACGTTAAAAGTTGCGCTTCTCGGGAGGTAACCCGAGCTTTCTGTATCCTTTTGTATTTTATTTCAGTTTATTTCATGTGCAATTCTCATTTTTATCTTTTTAGAACAGATGGAAGGACTCGAACTAGGAGAATTGACCAATAAAGCGAAGGAACAATCGACCAGCATTTCTGCCTGCGTCGACGCCGAGACCTGCTCGCGTCGGTCGACGCAACATCGGCGTGACCCAAACCCGGCCCAAAACGCGTAGCAACTTGAATTTTGACCCACCAACCCGTCCCGAATTCACATGACCCACGGCCAAACCCTTCTTGACCCTATAAAACAACCGTAGCCCTTCTTTTCTTTCCCTATTAATTCACAACTTCAATTCCTTCTTCCTTTCACCAACAATTGCCTTCATCTTTCAATTTCTCTTTCTTTCTTCAAAAATCTCTTACACTCCAACGCTCAACACTCAAAAATTAACCAACATTATCAGGAAATTCCACCCATCATCTTATATTCAAGCTAGTTTCTCCAAAACGGGCTACGTGGGTTTGGAGCAATTTTTTAGAAACGGGCTAGTTTCAAGCAACGATTGTCGAGGTACTTCGCTTAAACTATCTTGGGATTAATATTGTTTGTTTTGGTTGTGTTTGGTAAGGCTTGGGTTGAAAATTTACTCAAGTTCTTAGTTGGTTGAACACGCACGCCAAGTGTTCGACGAAATTCCCAAAAGAACCCAAGGGTTATATTTTCGAGAATTTTCATCCCATTCAATTTCGTATTAATTGATAATGTCTCGGGCGGGCAAACATAAGGATATTTCGGGTAAATAAGGAGCGATGTTCCCAATTTACGACAAAAAGGAAGGGAACATTTTTGAGACTATTCAACAATGGGGGTTCGTGACCCATCAGACTATTAATGTTGACGGAATTGAGGAGCAAGCCTCAAATGATTCGGAGCACCATAACGATCTCTCCCTTTACGTCGACAGCCTCGGTTGTGGATATTTTGCCCGCATGCACCTTCCCGAATTTAGCGAGCTTATGCTCGAATTTCTCGCAACGTTGACGATCCGCAATGATGAAACGTTCTCTTCTCGTTTGGGAGGAGACAAAATCTATGTGGACGAGGAGATTTTTTGTTACATTTTTGGTTTCCCGACTGAAGGGGACCACCCGGTAGGCATCCAAGATTTCGACTTAGCCTCATTTTGGGGGATGATAACAAGGGGCAACACGGGCGATTGCAAGCGATTTCCATGCTCGAAAATCCAAGATGACGCCTGATTAGCACGGTTTTGTCTTGGTTTTTATTAGTATTTTAGTTTATTTTTCTTATTGTTTTTGGTATAAGTTGGACGATTTAAGCTTAATCTCGTATTTTTATAATTCCAGCTTGTTTTACCGCATTTTGATCGTAATTGATGCAAGTAGGTGATATTTCATTGTTTATCACCTTACAGCTAAGTAACCGGAAGAGTTTAACGCGTAATAGACGAGGTTCGATGTTCAAGAAGTGAAGAACAAGTTTTCCGGTGAAACGAGTAGCAAAAGATCGAGAATTGGAGACAGAAACGTAGTCGTGTCGTCTGACGCGACCGTCGATGCCCCGTCGACGCGAGCCATGATCCGCGTCAGTCGACCAAGATCAACCATCTACAACCCGATTTCCCATTAATCTTTCAGCACTTTTTAGACATTAATAAGTTCTCTAAACTTTAGTTATTTCTTTAGATTAATTCTTAGTTAATTTATGTTTTTAAGTATTTATTRCTTTCYGTTTGATAATTAGAATTGTTTGAACCATTGAATCGCTGAAGCTTTGAACCTTAGATTTCRTTTTTAATAATTAATTAGTTGCTKCGTTTTACCTTCGTTCATGCTTGGTGATGAGATTKYTCRTGYTTAGTTCATTTATTKCTTATGCTTGGTTAATTAGTTTATGATATGCAATTGCTTGGGAATTTTAGAATTAATTTTGTTCTTGWGAATTCATATGCTTGATAGTCGTAATCGTAGTCAATCCATGCTAGTTAATTATAGTTGGTTAATTAGTTTAATTTAATTAGTTCAAGATAGTTAGTTATTGCTTTTTAATCTCGTAGTTATAATTTTCAAAAACCAAATTAATACAAGTTCTCGTGTTAAACATTGTGATTAAACAAACATTAAAAATCCCGAATGTCAGTCCTTGAGAGACGACTCGAGTTAAGCTTGCCAACCTACACGCGATCCCGTTCTCTTGCGGGCGAGCTATTAAATTTCAGACAATTATTTATAAAGTAGGCACACACAAAAGCTCGAATCAAAAATTGGCGCCGTTGCCGGGGACTGAAATAGGTTTTGATAATGTTTGTTCGTGTTATTTTATGCTTTTCCGTTTATTTGTATAAAGGTTCTTTGTTTGCCACTCGATGCGTTGATGTTGTTTGTTGTTGATGCTAGGACGTCGAAGTCTTAGAAACGAACTTGCTATATATATAGACAACATCGAACGAGTTCGGAGACCGAGAAGACTCTTTCATTCCCCCGACGCAATTAATTGTAAAACAAATTCAGCCAACATGTCAAACACTACCCCTATTGGAGGGCGAGGACCAGGAGGAAGAGGAGGAGGACGAACGAATGGTGGCCGAGGGCAAGGAAATGACAATAATACCCCTCTACGATACCAACCATATGGGATGCCGCCCACCGATGATCTAAACTTTGGAGACCCACAAGACGATAATCGTCAAGAAGATCCACCGCTTCTTGATCCTAATCAAGCGCATAACGACGAAAACAACCAAAGGATCAATAAGGAAGAGAATCAAGAAGGAAATCAGTTCCTCAATAATCCAAACAACGGGGAGCCCCAAGTCCAAGATAATCGTCAAGCAGTGATTCAAGGAAATCAAGTCAACCGTCCACAGCACTTTAGGAATCGAGCGGAAGCTCAAGCATACAACGCTCGTGCAAACGAGGAGTTCTTACGCAACCAAGTTGTTAATGGCGGGCCCTATCCCCAAAATAACCAACAACACAATGAGAATGTAAATCGGGAACGAGCACCGAACCGTTTCCAAAATAGACGAGGAGGACGACAATACTATGATGGTGAAGACGACGATTTGCTGGACGATGAATATAAGGATGGAAATGAGTTTCATGATGATGATTATTATGAGGATGGGGACAATTTTGGAGGAAGACGTGCAAATTTTGGAGGAAGACATGCCCCTCGATATCAAAACATACGAAAACAAGGTGATCTAGCATGTCCAACCATTTGACCATATAGCTCAGCGATAGTTTTAGGCCAAGAGGCTAGGAACTACAACTTGAGGACCGACGATTTGAATAGACTACCTTATTTCTATGGTTTGCCGAATGAAGACCCACTCGAGTTCGTTCGAGAATTTTACATAGCACTTTCTGGGATTCAAGATCGAGGACTCAGTGAAGGACATCTTAGAATGAGATACTTCCCTAGTACCCTGAAAGATAAAGCGAAACGATGGTTTAATCAATTGCAACCTAATTCCCCAACAAATTGGGGGATGGTTTACAAGAAATTTGTGGGAAGATTTTACTCGGCCCAAACGACGACAAAGTTGAGGAGGGAAATTTCCAACTTCGAGCAATTGGATGGAGAATTGTTTCACGAGGCATGGGATCGTTTTAAGGAGCTCCTAAATGCATGTCCGCACCATGGTAACAATGACAAAATGGTCAACAATTACTTTTATGAAGGATTATTGCCGAATTTCAAGCAGCAAGTGGAAACACGAGTAGGAGATTTCGGGGGCTTAACCGCGGAAGAAGCAAGAGATCTTTTTGAATTAATAAGTGAAAAGTCGAGGCAAACAAGTTCAAGGCCTCGAAAACTTAGAGTGAATGAGGTTTCAGTTGCGCGAGCGGAGGATGACAAGATCAATAAACTTACAAAGCAAGTGGAGTTGTTGATGAACATGATGATGAAGCAACAATCGCAACCTTCGCAAGAGACATGTGGAATTTGTGGAGCATTTGGACATGGAGCGAATGCGTGTTCGGTGACTTTTGACGATGAATCGAACATAGAGGTCAACGCCGTGCAAAATTTCCAACACAACAATTCTGGGCAGAAACCCACAAACCAACTTCAGGCACAGCGTGATTCTCCTTTTTTCAAGTGGGGTCCTGAGAACCCACATTATGCGCCGATGAAGCCACAGACCGACCCACGGTACCTTCCTTCACCACCACCGCCTACAAAGGGGCAAACGTCAAATCCGGTTAAGCCAAATGATCAATTGTTGGTGTGGCAACAAAATCAAGTGGCTGAGACGCTCATTAATAGAGAGGGACTTGTAAAAGTGAATGCAAAGATAGACGACCTCTCAAAAAGAATGAATAGTATTGACTGTCTCTCCAAGATAGTGCATGATCTTGCTAAGAGTGTGGAGAGGATTGATAGAATGATAGGACAAATGGAGACTGACATTGCGAGATCAAACAAGGAAAAGGACAAGTTTCCGAGTCAAACGGAGCAAGCCTCAGCGATTAAAGTCCTACGTAGTGGAAAAATGATCGATAATAGAGTTGAGTTAAATGACGGAGGGGATGAAGAGATGACGGAGAGTCCAATGCAGGCATCGCTAAAGGGAGATGAATTCAAGCCGATAGAACAATTGCATAAGACACCAAGCCCTTACATTCCGGGATCTTTGAAGGAGATGCTCAAAAATAAGACTCTCACTTCGCCGATAGTCGAAAAAGTTCCGTTTCCAAGCCGTCTTCGACCAGCAAAAGAAAATAAGAAGTTCATGGAGCTTTACAACTTGCTGAAGAACGTCAACATCAACCTTTCTCTTTTGGATGTTATCAAAATGATGCCGGCATATGTGAAGTTCTTCAAGGATCTTGCTACAAGACATAGGCGTTCAAAGACAAATCAGTACGTTCCTCTAACGAAGGAGGTGAGTGCGCTATGCAAGCAACCACTGCCTAGGAAGGAGAAGGATCCTGGAAGCTTTTGTGTCAATATTACATTGGAGAATGGGCAACAAGTGCGCGGAATGCTTGATCTTTGAGTGGGAATTAACTTGATGCCGCATTCCCTTTATAAGCAATTTGATTTAGGACCATTGAAGCCGACAAGGATGCGTCTCCAATTAGCGGATCGTTCAACTCGTCAACCATTGGGAATTGTTTAAGACGTTTTGGTGAAAGTAGGAGAGTTAATAATTCCAGTAGACTTCGTAGTGCTGGATGTTGGAGAGATGTCGAGTGAGGACAAGGGGCATACTATTCTTTTAGGCCGTCCATTTTTGTCTACCTCCCATGCGGTGATTGATGTGAACAAAGGGAGGATGAGCATGTCTGTTTTGGGAGAGACGGTTACTTTTTCTTTGCGAGATGTGAATAATTGCCCTGCGCCATTGATGGAAGAAGAAGAATGTTCGTTCGTTGACCCGGTAGATGCATGCGTCCGAGAGCTTAAGAGTATAACGGTTTTGGACGAGGTGAACGTCGAGGACGACAATGATTTTCTTAGCAGGGAGGAGGTAGTCGAGCTATTTGGTATTGATTTTCGTGACATTGGAGCGGACCTTACGATTATGGACCCCAAAGAAACATTTGAGAATGAGTTTCAAGCGAATGACATAGTGGAGTTATGTGATTCACCGCGAGTCGAGTATTGATCGTTCAAGCGCGTCGAGCATGCGATGTAAAATGCTGCGCTTCTTGGGAGGCAACCCAAGCGTTAGTTTTTCTTTCATTTTTATTTCTATTTTCTTTAGTTTATTTCTATTTTTATTGTGTCAATTGTCGTGGTGCGTTTATGTGTGTGTTAATGTGCAGAAAATCCAATTTTACGATTTCATCTCCGCCGATCAAGGTCGCAATCCGACCCAATTTAGCCGCAGTCCGACAACCTTTTGATGAGCCGCAATCCGGCCGATTCAATTCCACACCATGTGCCACCGGGCACTTGCGTGCAACATAATTGACTACCATCGTTTTAATTCAAGACAATTCCAATCACGCAATTTAAGACGAGAGATTATTGCACAAGCACCTTTTGGAGGAACTCAACTATCGATTTTTCAGGGATGTTTTTCTATCTCCCTTGCTTTTATTTTCTTTATATTTATGGCAATCAGGAGTTTGCCACATTTTTAAAGGGGGGGATGGTTGAGTGTGATTTGTAGTTGAAGTTTGTGCAAATTTAAAACTTTTCGTGGGTTTGTAGCGCTAAATTTTACGTGATTGATCACTATTTCTGTGCTGTATTGTGTTTGTATGGCTTGCCTATCAAAGTTAGCTAAGTATGATTTGAGGTTTTTGTCTTTTGAGCGTGCATAAGTGCATAATAATTTTCAAATTTATTATTATATATTTGTAAAATGGTACTTGGATGCAATTGATTTCGTGAAACCTTAAAAGCAGCGTCAATTCAAAAATTATTTAATGCAAAAAGCCTGTAAGTAGCCTTAGTGATTATCATTATTGCATGTGCTTGGATGAGTTTTGATTTGAGATCTCTTTGAAACCGCTGTGTGTAGTTGACTTTGAAAATGACGTTAAGGCACATATAAAACCCTATTCTGGCCATATCCATATATTTTAGCCATTATAAATTCCGAATGAGCCCCTCATAGCCAAATAATCCATGCCTTTAGCCTTGAGTGATTTTATTGAGTCGACCTCTACAACCCATTAAAAGCGTGGGGTAGGAGTTGGTAATTTTTATTGGTTATTAGTGTTTTGGAGTTCTTACAAGGGATTTATGAATTTTTGTAATAAAGGATCACCATCCTTCAATAAAAAGGAAAAAATAAAGACCCCATAAAACAATATTCGAGGGGATTTAAAAAAAAAAGAGAAAAAGAAAGAGAAAATAAGAAGGATGGTGAATTGTGATAGTCATTGCCTACGCGCTTATAAAGGCTTATGTTTTATTATTTTGTTATGAAGCCTAATGTTTAAAAGGCAAAGAGTTGAGTTGTAAAAAGTGGTTTTGAGCTTCAAGTCGATTTTACGGTTTACGAGTTGAGGAATAGCCTATGTTAAAGGCTACGATATAAGTGTTAAGTGAGGTTTCTCTTTTGTACGAGGTGAAGCATCTTGCTTTGTGATTAGATTAGTTGGGGGGTTATTTAGCCACACGACTTATATATTCCAAACCCATCTAAAGAGCCTTACATTACAACCCGCGAAGACCTTTTCCGATTCTTAGTTTTGACAGCACACTTAATTTGCGATTGAAAAGAGATTGATTTTCTGTGCTTATTTTATGTGCTTGTATTTGTATGATTTGAGTGTATACACGTCCCATGAAGAAAATACTTGAGTGCTTTAAGCGAACACCCTTATATATTATCTTTCGTGAGGAATCATGATTTTGTTTTGGAGTGATAATGTAATAATGGTCGAGTGATTGACGTTGCGTGATTTGTACCTATATTTTCAAAATTATGTATGTAGCATAGCACGACTCATTGCTTGAGCTGATTTTAAATTGGCGCCGTTGCCGGGGACTGAAATAGGTTTTGATAATGTTTGTTCGTGTTATTTTATGCTTTTCCGTTTATTTGTATAAAGGTTCTTTGTTTGCCACTCGATGCGTTGATGTTGTTTGTTGTTGATGCTAGGACGTCGAAGTCTTAGAAACGAACTTGCTATATATATAGACAACATCGAACGAGTTGGGAGACCGAGAAGACTCTTTCATTCCCCCGACGCAATTAATCGTAAAACAAATTCGGGCCAACATGTCAAACACTACCCCTATTGGAGGCCGAGGACCAGGAGGAAGAGGAGGAGGACGAACGAATGGTGGCCGAGGGCAAGGAAATGACAATAATACCCCTCTACGATACCAACCATATGGGATGCCGCCCACCGATGATCTAAACTTTGGAGACCCACAAGACGATAATCGTCAAGAAGATCCACCGCTTCTTGATCCTAATCACGCGCATAACGACGGAAACAACCAAAGGATCAATAACGAAGAGAATCAAGAAGGAAACCAGTTCCTCAACGATCCAAACAACGGGGAGCCCCAAGGCCAAGATAATCGTCAAGCAGTGATTCCAGGAAATCAAATCAACCGTCCACAGCACTTTAGGAATCGAGCGGAAGCTCAAGCATACAACGCTCGTGCAAACGAGGAGTTCTTACGCAACCAAGTTGGTAATGGGCGGGCCCCAGCCCCAAAACAACCAACAACACAATGAGAATGTAAATCGGGAACGAGCACCGAACCGTTTCCAAAATAGACGAGGAGGACGACAGTACAATGATGGTCAAGACGATGATACACTGGACGATGAATATGAGGATGAAAACGAGTTTCATGAGGATGATTATTATGAGGATGGGGACAATTTTGGAGGAAGACGTGCGAATTTTGGAGGAAGACATGCCCCTCGATATCAAAACATACGAAAACAAGGTGATCTCGCATGTCCAACCATTGGACCATATAGCTCAGCGATAGTTTTAGGCCAAGCGGCTAGGAACTACAACTTGAGGACCGACGATTTGAATAGACTACCTTCTTTCTATGGTTTGCCGAATGAAGACCCACTCGAGTTCGTTCGAGAATTTTACATAGCACTATCTGGGATTCAAGATCGAGGACTCAGTGAAGGACAGCTTAGAATGAGATACTTCCCTAGTACCCTGAAAGATAAAGCGAAACGATGGTTTAATCAATTACAACCTAACTCCCTAACAAATTGGGGGATGGTTTACAAGAAATTTGTGGGAAGATTTTACTCAGCCCAAACGACGACAAAGTTGAGGAGGGAATTTCCAACTTCGAGCAATTGGATGGCGAATTGTTTCACGAGGCATGGGATCGTTTTAAGGAAGCTCCTAAATGCATGTCCACACCATGGTAACAATGACGAAATGGTCAACAATTACTTTTATGAAGGATTATTGCCAAATTTCCAGCAACAAGTGGAGACACGAGCAGTAGATTTCGGGGGCTTAACCGCGGAGGAAGCACGAGATCTTTTCGAATCAATAAGTGATAAGTCGAGGCAAACAAGTTCAAGGCCTCGAAAACTTAGAGTGAATGAGGTTTCAGTTGTGCGAGCGGAGGAGGACAAGATCGATAAACTTACAAAGCAAGTGGAGTTGTTGACGAGCATGATGATGAAGCAACAATCGCAACAATCGCAACCTTCCCATGAAACATGTGGAATATGTGGAGCATTTGGACATGGGGCAAATGCATGTCAAGTAATTTTCGAGGATGAAGGGGACGTCGAGGTAAACGCCATCGAAAACTTGCAATCCAATAATTCGAGACAAAAGTTTACCTATACTAATGGCATTCGCGATCATCCAAATTTGAAGTATGGTCCTGGGAGTCCAAACTATGTGCCAATGCCCAAACAAACTGACCCTAAATATTTAGCACCACCACCAACAACCAAGGCGCAAACGACAAGTTCGGCCCAAGTGAACGATCAACTGTTGGTTTGGCAACAAAATCAAGTGGCCGAGACGCTCAAAAATCGAGATGGACTTGAGAAGGTGAACGTACGACTAGACGATCTTTCTAGCAAGATGAAAAATATGGAAAGTTTACCCAAGCAGGTGAATGACCTCACGAATGCGGTACGAGAAATTTCTATAAGCATGAAGTTAATGGAGAAGACGATGGGACAATTTGCGGTTTCCATTGCAAAATTGGAAAAGGCAAAGGACAAATTTCCGAGTCAAACGGAGCAAGCCTCCGCCATCAAGGTCCTACGAAGTGGAAAAGTGGTTGATAATGGAGTAGAGATAGAAGACGAAGGTGAAAAGGAGATGATAAAAGAAGGTCAATCTAAGACGATGGACAAGCTACATAAGACTGCAAATCCTTACGTACCAGAAGCGTTGAAGGGGAAGCTTACGAGCAAAAACAATGATGAAGAGCTTAAGAAGAAGTATGAAAGAGTTCCGTTTCCAAGTCGCCTACAACCGGCAAAGGAGAATAAGAAGTTCATGGAGCTTTATAACTTGCTGAAGAACGTCAACATCAACCTTCCTCTTTTGGATGTGATCAAAACGATGTCGGCATATGTGAAGTTCTTCAAGGAGCTTGCTACAAGACATAGGCGTTCGGAGACAAATCAGTACGTTCCTCTAACGAAGGAGGTGAGTGCGCTATGCAAGCAACCACTGCCTACGAAGGAGAAGGTCAGTCCTTGAGAGACGACTCGAGTTAAGCTTGCCAACCTACACGCGATCCCGTTCTCTTGCGGGCGAGCTATTAAATTTCTGACAATTATTTATAAAGTAGGCACACACAAAAGCTCGAATCAACGCCCTATATGTAGCCTACAAAATACTCGCCCACATCGTCTTGTGCAAAAACAAGGCCACGTACGCGACCAAGCCCGAGCTATTTGTTCTTCAATGTCTTGTTAATGGTCGTCAACCCCGGCTTTATCCTTTAATCGTGCAAGGACTCTACAATGTTTTGAAGGGAATGCCGGGTAGTAAGTCGCCCTTACTCTCCTTCGCACCGTACATTACCGGCCTAGCCCGTCACTTCGGGTTCGATCCGACCGAAAACAATTCGCGACCACTCGGGACATCTTCACTTTCTTTGACACGTGCCCCTGCACCCCGAGTGCGATCTACTACTCATGGAGGATCCTCGTCTAGACCGAGCGACGAGGATGGCGATGCGACCATAGAGCCGGCCCCACGTACCAATTCGGGCCTGAGTCCTGATTGGGGCTAGTTTTTTGAGGATAACCGAGCATTAGTTGAAGATGTTCGAAAAGCTCCAAATAATCGACGACAAGATAGACACGAACCACGAGCAAAACTGACGGAGCTTGACGAAGACGCGAGCTCGTATTTCATGACTCGAGGAGCGATTTGAGGCAACGTTTCCCCAGCCAGGCATGGACGTCGATGAGGTTCCCGAGGATGATGGTTCTCGCGAGTTCTAATATCTTTTGTATCTTTAGTTTTATGCTAAAAATAAAATTGAAAAATTAAAAATCCAAAAATATTATTCTTTTCTTTTCTTTGCTTTTGTTTGTTTTTCTCAGGACATTTCATATCACATAAGTTGAAGCCATGGAATCAACGCGTAACAGCTCGACCTTCTATATTTTCAGGGATGTTTTCTTTCCACTTTTTGACTTTTGGATGTATTTGTGGTAATCAGGAGATTGCCGGGATTTTTAGAGAGGGGGGTGATCGAGTGTGAATTTTATTGCTTAATTGTGTAATTTTTAATATTTGGCCTATAATAATTAATTGCTTTGTTGTGAAACAAGGGTTTGTTGAGGGAGTGGTTGGGGAAATTTTGAATCAAACTTTTTCGCATTTAAAATAATGAAAAGCTCGTCCGCAAGAGAACGAAGCTATTGTAGGCGATAAGTTGACTCGAGTCGAATCACAAGGAAGACTAATCGGAAACTATTTCGGTGTTCGATTTTACGTACGTAGAAACCAAAATAAAAACTAGACTAGACTAAATTAAACACGCGATCGAATAAGGTTTGAGGTTTTCTAACATCTACGAGCAATAAAATTGAAAGCTTTTAAAACGATAAAGAAAACGAGGGTCTAGTGTGACGGAATCGTCTCCACGATCGGGGTTGTCAATTCCGATGGTTCTAAACGACCCTAAGCACACCAAACCGATAAACTTAGCCGAAAACAAACATCATCATGATCAACTTCATAATAACAATGCAAGCATGATCATAATCGATAAGAAAAATAAACAACTAATCTAACGAGAACTAACAACTAAACTACTAAAGCAAATAACATAAATTAACAACTAGGAAAAACGATAAAAGGTTTATACTAAATTAACAAAACCAAAGTACATAACAACATCAAAGCAAAGATTATTAAAGCCAAATACACGAAGCAATAAAAAGGTGCAGAAAAAACCTATAATCTATAAAAGCATCAGCCATCCAACGATCTTCAGCGACGAGAAGCGACCTTGAATGTCGAACGGAAGCGAAATAACGAAACTACGAACTATTTAACTCTAATTTTTCATGAATCGGAATGGTGGCATGAACCGAGGGTTCTATCATTGTTATGGACCTTTCTCCCTCGTCCCAACACTTTGAAAATGAAGAAACCATCGGATTTATATAGTATTTCGAAAATAACCGCTCAAACTGCCAGAGCGTTGACGGTGCGTCAGTCGACGCGAGCCAGGCTGCACGCGTCGACAGGCAGTGCGTCGACTGACGGGCCTAGGATCGAGGCTTCAGAACCTTTGTGTCGACGGTGCGTCAGTCGACGCGAGCCAGGCGGCACGCGTCGGCAGGCAGTGCATCATCTGACGGGCCTAGGATCAACGCTTCAGAACATTTGCGTCGATGGTGCGTCGACAGTGCGTCAGTCGACGCGGGCGTAGCGTCGACAGTGCGTCGACGGTGCGTCAGTCGACGCACCTGCATGGCTTCGGCTCGTCGCTCGTCCCGTTTTCCTCGTTTTGAGCTGAGATATGAACATTAAACAAAATTAGATTATTTCATACAAAATAAAGTAAAAACACATTGAACACCATAAGAAACGAAAAACATAAAAAAGGAAGAAAAACGATAAAAAGATAAACTTAAAACACATAAAAGCACACAACATACGATGCAAAAACACACGAAAATCATATACAAATATGTACAAATCAACTCCCCCACACTTAGCTTTTTGCTTGTCCTCAAGAAAAATCTAATCTAGACGTAGACAAGGAAAAGCTAATTACCCGATGACTTAATGACTAATGTATCCATATGATTCAAGAAGTTAATGCATTAGATCGACTAGAAACTCAACTAAAAGGACGACACGATAACGTTGAGATAAGAGATTTAGACTAGCTTCCGAACACCTAAAAGTAACGAGTTGACCTCCATGTACGTCACCCATCTATGCCTCGGCCAAAGTCTATCCCTGCTCAAACCGCCAAGTCGTCACCCGACTAGCCCAGTTATCTATATACCTCTTTAACAATAAAATCTAAGAAATAAAAAATAAAAATAAGAACTCAACTTGTACAAGGTTTTCTCTTCTTGTACTTATTTTTTCCTTTCCTTTTCTTTTTTTCTTTTCTTTTTTTTTTCTTTTTCTTTTTTTTTAATAATATATATATATTTTTTTTTTGAGTACCTAAAGAGATAAGGTAGTAAACGAACATAATTTACATAATTCACAAACGAGAGTTCATTGAATCCAATCTTACGTTGCTAAGTGCAACTGATAATATTTTTCAACTTTGCACGTGGAGTTTTAACGTCTCCAAAATAAAAACAAAAATTACATAAAATCCTATAGAGGTTAACTGAAAATGGGGCTAGTAGAGATTATTCAACTCTTAAGAACGAAACATGAATAGAACAGGGGACAAGATACTTCATAGATTATTTACACTTCATTCCCCACAATTACACTATTGTTCGAACGAAAGTCTAAATATCCTAACCAAAGCATCTAACCACGTCACTTCGTCAAGGTTCTAATCAATAACAATACACACAACTCAAATCAACCACAAGCAAGCATACAAAAATTTACTAACCCAACCAAGGACAAACCCCCCCACACATAAACCATATAATGTCCACATTGTATAAAATGAAAAATTCAGCAAAGTACGGTAAAAGGAAGAGAAAGAGAAACGTCCCTGAATTTGCGCTTGTGGTGAAGAGTCGGGGTGTCGAAAATCGTCCAACGAGCTTGAATAATGAAAGGGACCTGAAAACACACAAAAACACACAAAAATATAAAAAGTTAAAAGACTTGGGTTGCCTCCCAAAAAGCGCTTAATTTAACGTCTCTAGCTCGACGACGTCCACGTTCGATGTCATCCCAGGTCTAAAAATAGATGACGGTCGTGCCACGCCTTGGTATTCTTCAAGAGCAAGATTTGGTGATGATAATCACCAAGGCGGGCATAAAGAGCATGTCCCGAGATGCCGAACACTCCAACTAGCTTCGGAGGTCGGAAACGCGAGTAATCGATCACCTCGAATATATCAAACAAAAATTGCGGCATAGGGTGATTGTGCACCTTCTCAACTATCTCTTCAAATACCTCCTTCTCATGTTCGTACGAAGACTCAAGCGGCACGGCATGAGGTTCAATAAATTCACTAGAAGGAAATTCTCCCACACTTTTTTGTATACCATCTTCAAAAAGCACGGGCGAGACAATGCCAACTTCCACATCCTTCTTCTCACCCAAAAATATCACATCTTCGCACACCTCATTCAAAATATCATCAAAACTGGAATTACCATCAACAAAGGTGGAATTTTCCATATCAAAGAAAGGCAACTCCTCATGACAAGGTTGGTCTAGCTCGTACACCTTGTTGTCAAATTGCTCTAATTGAATATCGAGGCGTTCTATGTGTCCATCCATACGTTCTATGCGTTCATCCATACGTCGAGTCACTTCCACAATCTCGGCTAAAAGATCTTGAGAAACAGTGACGAAATGATCGCCGCTCAAAATATACGCATTGGATGTGGGTGGAGTGTAAACGTCGTAGCTCGAAGAATAGAAATCTTGAAACGTAGGAGCATACGAGTTGGCGTTCGGAGAAGGCGGGGCAAATTGAGCATAAGAACCATCAAGACCCGAATCATAATACCCATAAGAATCCATGCTCGGATTACAGCAATTTGAAGGACATGGGCCGAAATAGTCAAAAGCATGGGCCCATTCTTGACCGCTCGGAGCATATGGGTCATAATATGGTGGAGGAACTTGATAATCATAAGTTGGAGCGCAAATGTCATCATATGGCGAACTAACTCGATAATTCGCCATCTTCAATCAAAATAATCTCGAGTCTTCAAAAATGAGGCTACAAAGCACAACACTCAAAAACCGAGATTAAACGTACCAAAAAGAACAAAAAGAAAAAAAAATAAAAATCACAATCGAACACAAACACAAACAAACAGATAATAACACAATCAAACTAAATAAAAGCAAACACCACAAATCATAGCCTTTAGACTTCCCCGACAACGGCGCCAAATTTTGAATCGAACTTTTTCGCATTTAAAATAATGAAAAGCTCATCCCCAAGAGAACGGAGCTATTGTAGGCGATAAGCTGACTCGAGTCGAATCACAAGGAAGACTAATCGGAAACTATTCCGGTGTTCGATTTTACGTACGTAGAAACCAAAATAAAAACTAGACTAGACTAAATTAAACACGCGATCGAATAAGGTTTGAGGTTTTCTAACATCTACGAGCAATAAAMTTGAAAGCTTTTAAAAMGATAAAGMAAASGAGGGTCTAGTGTGMCGGAATCGTCTCCACGATCGGGGTTGTCAATCCCGATGGTTCTAAACGACCCTAAGCACACCAAACCGATAAACTTATCCGAAAACAAACATCATCATGWTCAACYTCATAATAACAAYGCAAGCATGATCATAATCGATAAAAAAAATAAACAACTAATCTAACGAGAACTAACAACTAAACTACTAAAGCAAATAACATAAATTAACAACTAGGAAAAACGATAAAAGGTTTATACTAAATTAACAAAACCAAAGTACATAACAACATCAAAGCAAAGATTATTAAAGCCAAATACACGAAGCAATAAAAAGGTGCAGAAAAAACCTATAATCTATAAAAGCATCAGCCATCCAACGATCTTCAGCGACGAGAAGCGACCTTGAATGTCGAACGGAAGCGAAATAACGAAACTACGAACTATTTAACTCTAATTTTTCATGAATCGGAATGGTGGCATGAACCGAGGGTTCTATCATTGTTATGGACCTTTCTCCCTCGTCCCAACACTTTGAAAATGAAGAAACCATCGGATTTATATAGTATTTCGAAAATAACCGCTCAAACTGCCAGAGCGTTGACGGTGCGTCAGTCGACGCGAGCCAGGCTGCACGCGTCGACAGGCAGTGCGTCGACTGACGGGCCTAGGATCGAGGCTTCAGAACCTTTGTGTCGACGGTGCGTCAGTCGACGCGAGCCAGGCGGCACGCGTCGGCAGGCAGTGCATCATCTGACGGGCCTAGGATCAACGCTTCAGAACATTTGCGTCGATGGTGCGTCGACAGTGCGTCAGTCGACGCGGGCGTAGCGTCGACAGTGCGTCGACGGTGCGTCAGTCGACGCACCTGCATGGCTTCGGCTCGTCGCTCGTCCCGTTTTCCTCGTTTTGAGCTGAGATATGAACATTAAACAAAATTAGATTATTCCATACAAAATAAAGTAAAAACACATTGAACACCATAAGAAACGAAAAACATAAAAAAGGAAGAAAAACGATAAAAAGATAAACTTAAAACACATAAAAGCACATAACATACGATGCAAAAACACACGAAAATCACATACAAATATGTACAAATCATGTCGCCACGTCAAGATGAAACTCAGGACCCGAATGAAATCGGGTCAAAGTTTAAAATGGGAAATGGTACGGGCTTAAGGTGCATGGGGGCGGAGCAGGCCAAGCGTAGCTAAAGGGGATGAGGATTGGGCTCCAGGTCTATTGGGCCCAACAGATTAAATTATTAATACCATGCTGAGGTTGTATTAGTCCTTTTGATTAGTTTTTCATTTAGGGAGATATTTTACACATGGGATGTAACAAATCACATTTAGCATTCCTATATTTATGGGATACGGATTTGAAGAGCATTATGAATGAAATTACATAATTTTCCAATCCCCTTCTCTCTTCTGAAATCTAATTTCTCCCTCATCCATCTATCTCTTTCTTAGTTTAGCATACAAATTCTCAGAAATTAATTACCAACAACACCAAAGAAATAAATTAAAATTACAAATAATCAAGATCATTACAACTGGTATCCAGAGCCTCCAATCCTTGGCTATGGCTGAAGGGACCCGCATCAAAGACCTGCAAGAGGCACAAAGAAAAACCGATCAGAATTTGCAAACTGAAGCTATGAAGAGGGAAGCCAGTGAGTTAAAACTCCAGGAACAAATATCAGGGATTAATTCTAATCTGCAAGAATTAATGGGCCTGAACACTAAATATGACCACCTTACTCAGACTCTGGCTGCTATGCAGTTGCAGCTACTCAACATGAACAAAGGAAAGGGCTCAACAAATGAAGAATCCATCCCGGGTGATCCCCACCTGGGCTCAGGCAGTGAAAGTAACAATTTCAGAACCATAAATCAACAGAGGGGGAGAGCTATTACAGATTCACAAGGTATGAACATCACCAACCATGTTCCCAGGCTAGAATTCCCTAGATTTGATGGGACCTCCCCCAGATCTTGGGTATTAAAGTGTAAGAGCTATTTTTAAATTAGTGCCAAACATTCCTGACCAACAGAGGGTTATTTTAGCTGCTATGCACTTTGAGGGAAGGGCTGCACAGTGGTATCAAAATTTAGAAGCCTCACATTCTGATTTAACTTGGCAACAACTGGTTGAGGTGGTTTCTGCTAGGTTTGAGGATCTAAAGGAGGCTAAAATAATAGCAGAATTTAATAAACTACAACAAACTTGCCCTTATGCAGAGTATGTGGACAGGTTTGAAGAGTTGAAAGCATGCATGATGTTCCAGAACAAATACACAGAAGAATACTTCATAGCCAGCTTTATTAGTGGTTTAAGTGAAGAGCTACAGTCCTTTATCAATATGTTTGAACCCACAACCTTGCAACAAACCATAGAATTGGGAAGAAAACAGATCCTAACTCTTGAAGCTATTACCATGAAAATGAAACAAAACCCTCGATCCTTCAATCCTGTTTACCAAAATAAGAAGACAAAACTTAACTACCCACAAATTTCCAAACTAGTGGTTGCCCCACAATCAAAAACACCTGTCAAAATGCTAACATCTGCTGAGATGGCAGCAAGGAGAGAGAAAGGCTTGTGTTAAAACTGTGATGAGAAATTTACCTATGGCCATAGGTGTAAGAAGAGGATAAACTACATGATTATGACTGAGGAGGAAGAATTTGACTGCCTACAGGCCACTACTGAGTTGGAGGGACACACTGATGATATGGAGGAGATACCTATGTCACTCAATTCCTTATCTGAAGAGGATGGTATAACCACCATGAGAGTTTGGGGACAAAGGGGAGGCAACAAACTACAGATACTTGTTGATTCTGGAAGTACACTCAGTTTCATCCAAGAATCAACTGCCACAAAGTTAGGTTGCTATGTAGAGGATTCTAATCCTATTCTGGTCAGGGTAGTAAATGGGCAAATGCTGGTTAGTACTAACGTGGCCAAAGGGTTGAATTGGACCATGCAGGGGCACTCATTTACATATTCCCCGAGGTTATTGAAAAATAAGGGTTGTGACCTTATTTTAGGAGGAGATTGGCTGAAATCTTGTACACCTATAGAGTTGGATTATGAACAGATGACCTTTACAGTTACATTATTGGGAAAAAGGGTGTAGATACAGGCTTTGACTTCATCTGCTGACTGCAAATTCATTTCAGCACCTATTCTATACAAGATGACACACTGTGACTATCACTCACAGGTTGATGAGCTATATGTGTTGACAGTGCAGAAAAGGGACCAAGAGGAAAATACCCAGATGAAAGAACTACTAGACACTTACAAGGATGTTTTTGAGGAGCCTACTGGGCTACCTCATGTGAGGGGCACAGAACATCAAATAACACTTAAGCCAGGAAGCACCCCAAAACACCAATTTCCCTACAGGGCTTCCCATGATCAGAAGGATGAGATTGAAAAGATAGTTATAGAGCTGCTCCAGAGTGGATTCATTCAACATAGTCAGAGTCCTTTTGCTTCACCAATACTACTTGTTAACAAGAAGGATTCAACCTGGAGACTTTGTGTAGAATACAGATGCCTAAATGATCTAACCATTAAGCATGAGTACCCCATACCAGTAATTGATGAACTTCTGGATGAGTTGTATGGAGCTAGATACTTTTCTAAGATTGATCTAAGGTCAGTCTACTTTCAAATACTAATAAAACCTGAGCACAGGTACCTAGCTGCCTTCAACACACATTATGGTCAGTTTGAGTTCCTAGTCATGCCTTTTGGGCTATGTAATGCACCTGCCACCTTTCAGAGTTTGATGAATCAGGTGTTCAGTGGCTGTTTGAGGAAGTATGCTCTAGTTATCTTTGATGACATACTAATCTATAGTAAAGGGTGGGATGAACATCTTCAGCATGTGAGCAATGTGCTAGAACTGTTGAGGAGAAACAAGCTATTTGCCAAGATGAGCAAATGCCAATTTGGGCAAACACAGATTGAATATCTGGGGCACATAATCAACCAAGAAGGGGTGACTACTGACCCACATAAAATAGAGTGTATGATTAATTGGCCAGTACCCAAGACAATCAAACAACTGAAGGGTTTTCTGGGATTGACTAGGTACTACAGGAAATTTGTCAAAGGATATGGGTTACTGAGTAAACCACTCACTAACCTACTAAAAAAGAAGAAGTTCATTTGGAGTGATGAGGCTGAAGCAGCTTTTCAAAACCTGAAGAAAGCCATGACCACTACTCCTATACTGGCCCTACAAGATTTTTCTCAACCTTTTGTTCTAGAGACTGATGCTAGTGGTTATGGGATCGGGGCTGTTTTGATGCAACAAGGTAGACCTATAACATTCATGAGCAAACTATTATGCAACAGGAATCAGGGCTTATCCATCTATGAGAAGGAGTTCCTAGCAGTGCTGATGGCCATTCAAAGATGGAGGCACTATCTACAGGGTCACAAGTTTATTATAAGAACAGGCCAACAGTCTCTCAAACATCTACTGAAACAGAAGGTTATGAATCCTACCCAACAGAGGTGGATCACTAAACTATTGGGACTGAACTATGAAATTCAATACAGGAAAGGAAAGGAGAACAGGGCAGCTGATGCCCTGTCCAGAGTGAATGAACCAGAAAGGGAGAATTTTGCAATAACTAAAGTAACCCCAGTTTGGATGCAGAAGGTGACCCAGAGTTATAAGGATGATCCTTTTACCAGTAATATATTAGGAGCTAAAACTGTGGACACAACTTCATATCCAGTATTTGAAACTAGTGAGGGCCTTATCAGGTATAAAGGGAGGTTAGTAATAGGGAAATATGCTGAGTTAAGGAAAAAAAATTCTTGATGCAATGCATGGGTCAACATATGGTGGACATTCTAGGATAGGGGGAACTTACATGAGGGCAAGGGGAGTTTTCTATTGGCCTAAAATGAAAACTGACATCATCAAGATGATACATAAGTGTGAAGTGTGTGCCATGAACAAAGGTAGTCATGAACCATACCCAGGATTACTACAACCTTTACCTATTCCAGAACAAGCCTGGACACACATAAGCATGGATTTCATTGAAGGGTTGCCCAAGGTGAGTGGTAAGAGTGTAATTTTAGTCATAGTGGACAGGTTTACAAAGTATGGTCACTTCCTACCCCTATCACATCCTTATTTAGCACAGTCAGTGGCTCAACTATTCATGGATCACATATATAAGCTGCATGGTTTACCCCTAAGCATGGTGACAGATAGAGACAAGGTGTTTACCAGTGTTTTTTGGGGTGAAATTTTCAAGCTAATGGGGGTGAGACTTAATTTATCTTCAGCCTATCACCCCCAAACTGATGGGAAAACTAAAAGACTCAATCAGTGTTTGGAAAACTACCTGAGATGCATGGTACATAACAATCCCAGATCCTGGCTAAAATGACTTACTCTTGCTGAATATTGGTATAATACCAATTACCATACAGGCCTAAAATCTACCCCTTTTCAAGCATTGTACGGGTACCCCCCCTCCCCTATTTTCTACACAACCCTATATAAAACATGCAGACTCTGAAGCAGGGGAATTTGTAGAAGACAGACATGAAATTATCAAGCAGTTAAAAGAGAACCCAATTCATGCGCAGAACAGGATGAAGGTTTATGCAGATAAATCGAGAATTGAGAAAACCTATGCAGTGGGAGAAGAAGTATACCTGAGATTGCAACCCTACAGACAGAATTTCGTACAGCTGAGGAGGAATTTGAAGTTGTCTCCACGCTATTATGGACCCTATCGCATTTTGGATAGGATAGGTGAAGTAGCATATCGCCTTGACCTACCACCCGATTCGCGTATCCACCCCGTATTTCACGTCTCTTTACTGAAGAAAAAGCCGGATTCCAACAAGGTCCCCTCCCTTGACTTATCTGCAGCGGCGGTGGAAGAGAATTGCGAACTGGTTTCGAAGGCGGTTTTGGGGAATCGAATGGTAAAAAGCGGTAATTCTGAAATAGAACAAATTTTGATTAAATGGGGTGATGGGGTTTCAAGCTAAAACTACTTGGGAGGATGAGAAATTCATCAAGAAGAAATTTTTGGGGGAAAATCCTTGCGGACAAGGATTTCATTTCCGGGGGGTGATGTTGTGAAATAAGGGTTTGTTGAGGGAGTGGTTGGGGTGTCGCCACGTCAAGATGAAACTCAGGACCCAATGGAAACCGGGTCAAAGTTTAAAATGGGAAATGGTACGGGCTTAAGGTGCATGGGGGCGGAGCAGGCCAAGCGTAGCTAAAGGGGATGAGGATTGGGCTCCAGGTCTATTGGGCCCAACAGATTAAATTATTAATACCATGTTGAGGTTGTTTTAGTCCTTTTGATTAGTTTGTCATTTAGGGAGATATTTTGCACATGGGATGTAACAAATCACATTCAGCATTCCTATATTTATGGGATACGGATGTGAAGAGCATTATGAATGAAATTACATAATTTTCCAATCCCCTTCTCTCTTCTGAAATCTAATTTCTCCCTCATCCATCTATCTCTTTCTTTGTTTAGCATACAAACTCTCAGAAATTAATTACCAACAACACCAAAGAAACAAATTAAAATTACAAATAATCAAGATCATTACATGCTTAGACGTGATTAATTGCTATTTTTGCGCTAAATTGTGTTTGTATGGCTTGCCTGTCAAAGTTGACTACGTATGATTTGATGTTCTTGTCTTTGAGCATGTATAAGTACATAAAAGAAAAAAAATACCCCATAAAAATAATAATAATAAAAGGGGAGAGTAAAAAAAATAAAAAATAAAAAAATAGAAAAAAAGAAGGATGGCGAGTCTAGTTGAATTGTGTTATGTAATTGCCTACGCGCTAATAAAGGCTTGTGTTTTATTGTTTAGTTTCCCTAATGTTTAAAAGGCAAAGAGTTGAGTTGTAATAAGAAGCGTATTATAAGCTTCAATTGTGTTTAAGTGGTTTGAGCTAAAAGTCATTTTAGAGTATCGAGTTGAGAAATAGCCTAAGCTTAAAGGCTACGTTATGGGTGTTAAGTGAGGTATTTTTATTTTGAACGAGGTGAAGCAATTTTGCTTTGTGATTAGATTAGGTTGAGTTAGTTATTGATCACGTTAGATTGTTAGTTAGCCACACGACTTATATATTCCATACTTGTCCAAAGAGCCTTACATTACAACCCGAAAAGACCTTTTCCGATTCTTAGTTTTGACAGCACACTTAATTTGCGATTGAAAAGAGATTGATTTTCCGTGCTTATTTATTGTGCATGTATTTGTATGATTTGAGAATATATACGTCCCACACGGCAATGCTTAAGTGCTTTTGATCGAACACTCATATATTACCCTTTTGAGAGGATGCATGATTTTGTTTTGGGAGCGGCAATGTAATAAGGGTAGAGTGTTTGAAGTTGCGTGACTTGTATCTATATTTTCAAAATTATCTACGTAAAAATTGCACGACTCATTGCTTGAGCTGATTTTCTTTCTTGTTATACTTTGAATCAACGTCAGTTCGAGGACAAACAAACCAGTTAAGCGTGGGGTAGTTGATTAGCGCAGATTTGTCCTTATTTTTATTAGCATTTTAGTTCATTTTTCTATTTATTTTTGGTATAAGTTGGGTAGTGATTAGAGTAGATTTGTCCTTGTTTTTATTAGCTTTTTAGTTCGTTTTTGTATTTATTTTGGTATAAGTTGGGATGATTTAAGCATAATTCCGTAATTTTATAATTCCAGCTTATTTTACCGCATTTTGATCTTAATTGATGCAATTATGTGATGTTTCGTTATTTCTCACCTTACAGCTAAGTAACCGGAAGAGTTTAGCGCGTAAAAGACGAAGTTCGATGTTCGAGAATAGAAGAACAAGCTTTCTGGTGAAACGAGTAGCAAAGGATCAAGAAACGGAGACTGACGCTCAGTTGCGTCGATTGACGCGACCGTCGATGCGAGCCATGCTCGCGTCAGTCGACGCAGGGACGACGCTCTGCCGACGCTACATTCTGAAGCGTCGATGTTGACGCACCAAGATCGACGCAACGTCGACGCTAGCTGCTGAAGCATCGATGTCGATGCACCCCGTCGACGCACCTACCAGCCGACGCGCGCACCTGCTGACCACACCTGCCGAGCGCTGCCGACCGAGTCTGCCGAGTCCCGCTGAGCACCTGCTCGCGTCAGTCGACGCGATGGCCCAGAATTCGGAAATTAGGGTTTCTTGCGCACGAAGACTTGTTATATCTATATAAACCCTCATTATTTCGGGTTTTGAGGAGAGAGCCACCAGAGAGACGATACCCTAGGGTATTTTAGCGTACAACAACAATAATTCCACATCTTATAACAAGATTTGGAGACGAAGATCACGGATCGAAGAGCGACAAGTCCGAGACTTCAATTTCACGTTCGGAACTCAATCTTCAACCAAGATCAGCGTTCAAACTCCGGAATAGTTGGAGCTTTTCATTGCTTTCCTTAGCTTCAATAAGTTTTTCTGAACTCTTAGATAATTTTCTAGTTAATTGCTTAGATAAATTCTTAGTTAATTCTAGTTTTAACTAGTTTAATTATTTCTTATGCTTTGATATTGGATGTTGGTTAATTAGTTTATTTATGCGATTTAGTTTATGCTTAGTTAATGGTTTTTGAATTCGTATGATTCAATTGCTTAGAAATAGTTTCTTAAATTCATGCTTTAGATTCGATAATTAGCTCTAAATCTTCGTAGCTCAATCGATAAATTAGTTATTCCTCTTAGTTGGTAAATTAGAATATTTAGTTTTATCAGCTTTAGTTTACCGCTTAGTTCGTATTTGATAATCTAGTTTTTAATAATTAGTTTAAATAGTTTAATTATTGCTTTAGATATAATGATCGAATCAATCTATTCAAACCCCCAAATGTACATGTATGTTATTCGTAATTGAGAAAAACATCCGAAAGACCGAACAATTGTTTCCTCGAGAGATACGACTCGAGTCAAACTCATCACCCTACAGTTAACTCGTACACTTGCGAGCAAACTGATGTGCTTTTAAATTATTTATTAAAATGGGGTGCACAAAAGTTTGAGTCAAATTTTGGCGCCGTTGCCGGGGACGCAACGAGTAGGAATCAAAGATTTTTTTCGTTTTATTTTTTGTTTAAGTTTTTATTTTATTTGCTTTTACTGGGTTTTTGCCATTTGGTGCGTTGACGTGTTGTTGAGTTTATGCAAGGAAGGCGATCACTTCAACGCGACCTTGTGCCATTCATCGACAACATTCACCGTTCAAATCCGCCAAGACCAAGCCCCGTTCTTATTCCCGAGGACAATTCCTCGACAGCAACTGATTTTGCGTGCGATCAAGTTCCCAGCATCATGTTAGGAGAACATTCAATTCGAAACGGTGATTCACCACCGAGATCACCACCACGCCACATTCGAGATGGGTATGGTAGTGAACCAAACAAGTCACACTCTACTAGACATGACGAAAGGAGAAATGAAGGAGGTAACCAGCAGCATAACATAGCCAATCACCCGCTCAACATGGAGAATTTGAGGCAAAACGAAGAGATGAACAACAATGTCATGCGTCAGCACAACGTAGAGAACATGGCATTTTGGAATGAGGATGCTTTGCAGCGAAATGCCTATGTTAACCATCAAAGGCACGTGAACGAGTGGTTGTGAAATCAAGATCATGGTTACGAGCAGAAGGAGATACGAGCGAGAGCACTATTACGCGCATAACGATCACTACGAGAGAGCATATGACCAAGTTCGAGAACCAAGGGGAGATCGAGCACTTAGACATCGCGACATGGCACGTCGAAAGGTTGTACCCTTTAGGTCCGCTATTGTTCTCGGACCTACCGCTAGGGCAGTTGAGATCAAACCGCATCAACTCAAACTACTCCCAACCTTTCATGGGAATGCGCATGAAGACCCCTTGGCTTTTTTAAATTATTTCGTTGATGAAGTTGGCCGATTCGTAGTTCATGGCCTTCATCAAGAAGAAGTGCAGATGATTTTTTTTCCGTACAGCTTGAAAGATAAGGCGAAGTCATGGCTACTGTCCTTAGAGCCTGGTTTGTTGACCGACTGGGATATGATCAGCGAGAAATTTCTAAACCAATATTATTCAGCCCAAACGACGGGGCATCTTCGGAGGCAAGTTGCTACTTTCGAGCAGTTAGAAGGAGAGCTATTTCACGAAACGTGGGAGCGCTACAAAACACTTTTTCAAGCTTGACCCCACCACAACTATTCTCTGGAGATGACTAACCAGTTCTTTTTCGATGGTTTATTGGACCATGGGAAACGAGAGGTGGAGATAGCAGTGGGAGGAGATTTTGGAGATTTGACAGCATATGAGGCAAGACAATTGTTGGAGAAGCAGAGCGAAAAGTCTAGACAAACCAATTCTCGGCCTCGTAAGATGAGAGTTAACGAAGTTTCCATTCCTGATCCCGATTTAGATGATGGCAAGTTAGTTAAGGCAAAATGTGAGGAGATTTTCGACGAAAAAGTAGCTGCTTGGAAAGCCAAGCGAGCTAGCAAGGCCGCTGCACAGAAAATGGCTGCGAATTGCAACCAGTGTGGATCTCTCCAGCATTTAGCAGACGCATGTCCTAACAACAGTGAGAAGCAAGAGGAGGTAAACGCGATACAGAATTATTCAACTCAAAAGAAGTACACGCCACAACGTGACAATCCTCTTCTCAAGTGGGGTCCGGGCAATCCAAATCATATGCCGCATGATCCACAATTTCCCCCACCACATTATGCTCAAGTACCAGTCCCACCGGTACAAAATAACTTTCATACACAAGGACAGACGTCCAGTGCAACTCAACCAAATGACCAGCTGTTGGTTTGGCAGCAGAATCAAGTGGCTGAAACAATCAGTAATAGAGAAGGGCTTACGAAGGTGAATGCGAAGATAGACGAACTTTCAAAGAAGGTGAGTGGAATAGACCAACTTTCCGGCATTGTGAATGATCTAGCTAAAAACATGGATAGAATGGAGAGAACTATGGGACAAATAGCAACTAATATTGCTAGATCAAATAAGTAGAAAGACAAGCTACCAAGCCAGCCGGAGCAAGCGTCGGCAATTCATGTGCTTCGCAGTGGGAAGAAGATCGACAATGTCATAGAGAACCAAGATGAGGAGCTAATTCCTAAACCAGTGGATAAGCTACATAAATCCGCCAATAGATATGTTCCTGGTTCTATTCAAGGGAAAATTCCGAGCTACACCTCTGGCATCGATGAACCACCGCAACCGAAGCAAACAACGATGCAGTATAAGGATGCTGTTCCTTTTCCAAGCCGATTACGTCCAGCGAAGGAGAACAAGAAATTCATGGAGCTGTACAATCTCTTGAAGAATGTGAATATAAACCTGCCACTTTTAGAAGTGATCAAGATGATGCCCGCCTACGTCAAGTTTTTTAAGGAATTTGCCTCACGAGAGAGACGTTTGGCAACAACTCAATATGTTCCGTTACCGAAGGAAGTTAGTGCAATTTTCAAGAAACCATTACCACCTAAGGAACGCGATCCTGGCAGTTTTTGCATAACGATTTCACTAGCCAATGGGAAGAAAGCAGTAGGTATGTTGGATCTTGGAGCGGGAGTTAATCTAATGCCGTATTTGCTTTATCGAGATTTTGATCTTGGACCCCTCAAACCAACAACTATGCGCCTACAGTTAGCGGATCGCTCGACCCGACGACCCTTGGGGGTAGTCGAAGATGTTTTAGTGCAAGTTGGAGAGCTCGTAATTCCGGTTGATTTTGTGGTTATGGACATTGGTGAAGTTCCGACTGAGAACAACGAGAACACCATTTTATTAGGACGACCGTTCATGGCAACTTCCCATACTCTTATTGACGTTCATAAAGGGAGAATGAAGATGACCGTTTTGGGTGAAACAGTGGACTTTTCTCTGAAATATATTCACAACACTCCCTCTCCTATCATGCAAGAAGAAGATTCGTTCGATGACCCCATTGCATCGTGCGTGAATGAATTACGAGAGATCGCGACTTTGAGTAAGTTAGGCGACGGAAACGACGCCGGAGTTTCTATCAAGGGAATGGAGGAGCAAGTTAATTCGTGTAAAGATCACGACTCCCATGATCATATGCACTTGAGTGGAGAAGAATTGATCGAGTTGTTGGGAATTGACTTACGCGACATCGTGGCAGAATTCGGAGGTAATTTTGATGAAGAATGTTCGCACAAATTAGAGCAAGAGGTGGAGTCGAAACCACAAATAAATCGTTCAAGGCATGATTCCCTCGACCATAGCGAAAATTTCACTTTCAAAAAGAACACGGGTGAGGAGTGTTTAGGCGATTGGGCGAAAGGGATGAAGAAATCAAGAAAGGTTCGCACGAGTGAAGTCAAGAACTTGCAATTTGAGGTTGGAGAATTAGTCTTGTATAATAACGAACGTAAGTACGACCCAATCGATTTTGGGGCTTCATGGAGCGGACCATTCTCGATTAAAGAAGTTGACGAGTACGGCGTAGCCACGTTGTACGATGAGATTGGCAAATCGTCCTTTCAAGCTCACAAGCATAGATTGAAGCTTTATCATGACGGACGAGATGAAAATAGCAATGGCAAGATGGTGGAGTTTGGAGATCCACCGTACGTGGGGAGCTAAACAAGCAAGATAGCGTCGAGCAAACGACGTTAAAATTTGCACTTCTCGAGAGGCAACCCGAGCGTTATGTATCCTTTTGTATTTTATTTTTATTTATTTATTGTTTCATTTTGGTTTTTAGTTGTTTAGAACAGATGGAAGAATTCGGACTGGGAGAATTGATCGAACAAGCGAAGGAAAAATACGCCCAGGATTCCGCCTGCGTCGACGCCGAGAATGCTCGCGTCAGTCGACGCGGCGTCGACGCAAACTGCCGAAGAATTACGTTCTGTCGCGTCGACGCGACCCGCGAACCGGCCCAAAAGCATTTAAAAATTGGATTTTTGGCCCACGACCCGACCCGTGACCGTCTTGACCAGCGGGATTGACCCAGAAACTGCTTAAAAACAGCTTCTCCCTCCCCTTTTGTCACTTTTCTTCCTTTTCTAACTTCTTATTTTATTTTCTCTTGAGCAATTTTTGTTCTTTCAAAAATTTCCAGGAATTCAAGCACTACGAAACCACGAAACCCAGAAGAATTACACTTACCTTCTTGCAAGTCAATTTGTGTTCAAAAATAGGCTGCAAGGGTTAGAACAATTAAGGGGCCCGATTTCGAATTCGGGGAATTTTCCGGAAACAGGCGAATTTCGTCTATTATCTACGAGGTACTTCGCTTGAAATTATCTTGTAACCATATCCTTATTGTTTTTTGGTTGTGTTGGGAAGTTTTTGGTGCAAGGTTTCTTGAAATTCTTAGTTGATTGAACACGCACGCCAAGTGTTCGACAAAATTCCCCAAAGAACAAAGAGTCTTATTTTTCAAGGTTTTTCACCCCCGTTCAATTTCGTATTGTGTGATAATGTCTCGAGTGGGTAAACGTAAGGATATCTCGGGGAAATACAACGCACCGTTCCCAATTTTCGACAAAAAGGAAGGTGACATGTTCAAAAATATTAGAAAGTGGGGATTTTCTACGCACCGGACTTTGAACGTCCAAGGGATTGCGGATGAGGCCTCGAATGGTTCGGATCACCACACCGACCTCTCACGGTATGTAGATGGCCTCGGGAGTGGGTACTTTGCCCAAATGCATTTGCCCGGTTTTCGAGAACTCATGCTCGAGTTTTTCTCGACTTTGGCGATTCAGAACGACGAGACGTTCTCTTGTCGGCTAGGAGGGAATGATGTGGTTGTGGACGAGGAGATTTTTGGCAACATTTTCGGTTTCCCGACCGTAGGGGACCACCCGGTTGGAGTTAAAGGCTTCGATTTAGCCTCTTTTGGGGGGATGATTACCGGGGGAAACACGGGGGATTGTAAGAGGTTTCCTTGCTCGAGGATTCAAGACGACGCCCTCTATGTTGCCTACAAGATTCTCGCACACATCATTCTATGCAAGAATGAGGCAACTTATGCGACCAAAGCCGAGCTTTATGTTCTACAATGCCTCGTTGAAGGTCGTCAAGTCCGGTTATACCCGCTTATTTTGCTAGGACCTTACAATGTCACCAAGGGTACTCCGGGAAGCAAGTCGCCACTTCTCTCATTTGTGCCATACATTACCGGCCTCGCCCGTCACTTCGTGTTCGATCCGGCCGGAAGCGGACTTAGCCCGCTTGGAACCTCTTCACTACCACTCGCGCATGCACCGACACCCCGAGTGAGGTCGTCAACTAGAGGTGGGTCTTCACCTCGACTACACGACTAAGATGATGATGGCAACGAGGACATGGAGCAAGCCCGCCGTTCTACATCTGGCCCGAATCCCGATTGGGGGCAATTTTTCGAGGAGAACCGAGCATTTCAAGTGAAGATGTTCGATAAGCTCCGAATTATCGACGAGAAGATTGATGCGAACCACGACAAGAACCGGAAGAGCTTGAAAAAGATGCGAGCTCGCATTTCGAAGCTCGAAGAGCGATTTGAGGCGGCTTACCCCACTCCGAGCATGGACGTGGACGAGATCCCCGCGGATGATGAGTCCCATGAGTTCTAAACTCGTTCTATCTTTATTTTTATTTATGCTTTATAAAATAATAAAAAAATAAAAAAAAAATGAATGAAAAATTGAAATCCAAACATATTGTTCTTTTCTTTGTTTTTGTGTGTTTTATTTTTCTTTTAGGGCATTTCGTATCACGTACGTTGAAGAAGTGGCCAATTACACAAATCACGACTAGAGGCTCGACTACTATTATTCCAGGGATATTTTCTTTTTCCTTTCTCTTTTTTAGTGTGATTTGCATTGATTAATTGTGTAATTTTATTTGATACTTGGCATGTAATAATTATATGCTTAAACGTGATTAATTGCTATTTCTACGCTTAATTGTGTTTGTATGGCATGCCTGTCGAGGTTGACTAAGTATGATTATTTATTTTCATCTTTGAGCGTGCATAAGTGCATAATTTTTCAAAATTTATTCTATATTGTAAAATGGTACTTGGACGCAATCGATTTCGCAAAATCTTAAAAGCAGCGTCAATTCAAATTTTTTCATGCAAAAAGCCAGTGAGTAACCTGAGTATTTATCATCATTGCATGTGCTTGAATAAGTTCCAGTCTTGATATCTCTTTGAAACCGCTGTGTGTAGTCGACTTTGAAAATGAAGTCAAGGCGCATATAAAACCTTATTTCGGCCATATCCTTATATTTTAGCCACTATGAATTCCGAATGAGTCAATCATAGCCAAATATCCATGCCTATAGCCATGAGTGTTTCTGAGACGACCCTACAACCCATTAAAAGCGTGGGGTAGGTATTCATTATTTTATTGGTTATTAGTGTTTTGGGATATCTTATTAGGGATTTATAAATTTTGTAATTTT
>BMAC01000429.1:345554-395554 GCA_014905375.1 Phtheirospermum japonicum | reverse complement strand
TTGACGTTGCGTGACTTGTACCTATATTTTCAAAATTACCTATGTAGCAACGCACGACTCTTTGCTTGAACTTATTTTCATTCTAGTTATACTTCGAAATTATCGTTTGTTCGAGGACGAACAAACCAATAAAGCGTGGGGTAGTTGATTAGAGTAGATTTGTCCTTATTTTTATTAGCTTTTTAGTTCGTTTTTATATTTGTTTTTGGTATAAGTTGGAGGATTTAAGCATAATTCCCGTAATTTTATAATTCCAGCTTATTTTACCGCATTTTGATCTTAATTGATGCAATTAGGTGATGTTTCGTTGTTTTTCACCTTACAGCTAAGTAACCGGAAGAGTTTAGCGCGTAAAAGACGAAGTTCGATGTTCGAGAATAGAAGAACAAGCTTTCCGGTGAAACGAGTAGCAAACGATCGAGAAACGGAGACCGACGCTCAGTCGCGTCGACTGACGCGACCGTCGACGCGAGCCATGTCAGCAGTCATCGACCGCATCAGTACGACGCTCTGCTGACGCTACGTTCTGAAGCGTCGATGTCGACGCACCAAGGTCGACGCAACGTCGACGCTAGCTGCTGAAGCGTCGATGTCGACGCACCCCGTCGACGCACCTGCCCAGCCGACGCGCGCACCTGCTGACCACACCTGCCGAGCGCTGCCGACCAAGTCTGCCGAGTCCCGCCGAGCGCCTGCACGCGTCAGTCGACGCTACGTCGACGCTCCGTCGACGCGACGGCCCAGAATTCGGAAATTAGGGTTTCTTGTGCGCCAAGACTTGTAATATCTATATAAACCCTCATTATTTCGGGTTTTGAAGGAGAGATCCACCAGAGAGACGATACTCCTAGGGTATTTTAGCGTACAACAACAATAATTCCACATCTTATAACAAGATTTGGAGACGAAGATCACGGATCGAAGAGCGACAAGTCCGAGACTTCAATTTCACGTTCGGAACTCAATCTTCAACCAAGATCAGCGTTCAAACTCCGGAATAGTTGGAGCTTTTCATTGCTTTCCTTAGCTTCAATAAGTTTTTCTGAACTCTTAGATAATTTTCTAGTTAATTGCTTAGATAAATTCTTAGTTAATTCTAGTTTTAACTAGTTTAATTATTTCTTATGCTTTGATATTGGATGTTGGTTAATTAGTTTATTTATGCGATTTAGTTTATGCTTAGTTAATGGTTTTTGAATTCGTATGATTCAATTGCTTAGAAATAGTTTCTTAAATTCATGCTTTAGATTCGATAATTAGCTCTAAGTCTTCGTAGCTTAATCAATAAATTAGTTATTCCTCTTAGTTGGTAAATTAGAATATTTAGTTTAATCATCTTTAGTTTACCGCTTTGTTCGTAATTGATAATCTAGTTTTTAATAATTAGTTTAAATAGTTTAATTATTGCTTTAGTTATAATGATTGAATCAATCTATTCAAACCCCCAAATGTACATGTATGTTATTCGTAATTGAGAAAAACATCAGAAAGACCGAACAGTTGTTTCCTCGAGAGATACGACTCGAGTCAAACTCATCACCCTACAGTTACCTCGTACACTTGCGAGCAAACTGACGTGCTTTTAAATTATTTATTAAAATGGGGTGTACAAAAGTTTGAGTCAGGTAGTTTAAGCTTAATTCCGTATTTTCATACTTCCAGCTTATTTTACCGTATTTTGATCGTAATTGATGAGAATAGGTGATTATTCATTGTTTTTCACCTTGCAACTAGGTAATCGGAAGAGTTCAGCGCATAAAGAGATGAAGTTTGATGTTCAAGAGTCGAGAATGAGCTTTTCGGTAAAAGAGTAGCAGAAAGATCGAAAAAATGAGACATACTCTCAGTAGTGTCGATCGACGCGAGCGTCGACGCTACCCTGACCCACGACAGTCGACATTATATCGATGCCAAGCCGACGTAACTCTCTGAAGCATCGATCCATGACCGCGTCAGTCGACGCCTCTGTCCAGTCGACGTGAGCACACATGCAGCGTCGATGCCGAGCCCCTGTCCGCGTCGGTCGATGCAAAGTCGACGTGACTGCTTGAAATGCGTTTTTAGGTTTTCTTGTGCGCCAAGACATGCTATATCTATAAATACCCTACATATTTCGAATTTTCAAGAGACACACGACTACCTAGGGTTAGAGAGCACAAAAATAACGCATCTATACACTCCGTTACGTAGATAGAGATCGATATTGAAGATCAAAGTCCCTTACGTTCATGATTTACTTCATGTCAAGATCTCTGTTCCAACTCCGGGCTCGCTGGAGATTTTTATCGCTTTTACTAGTTTCAATAAGTTTTCTAAACTTTTAATTGCTTTCTTAGTTAATTTTAGGGTTAGATAATTAGTTCTCAATTTATTTCATGCTTGGATTTTGGATATTGAATTCATCTAGTATATTTATGCAATCTAATTTATGCTTAATTTCCCGTTTTTAGATTCCTATGATACAATTGCTTCATGCTAGTTTCTTATATTCAAGTTCTTAGATTCATTACTGCGTTTACTACTAGTTTAATTATTTCTTAGTTCTTAGGTTTAAGTAGTGTAATTATTGTTATCTATTTCAAGATAATTAGTTTAATTAGTTTTAAATTTAATTATGCCTTAGTTCTTAATGATTAAATCAAAATCTTCAAAACCCCCCAATTTGTATGTATTATAAGTTTATCTGTGATAGAGAAAAACATCCAAGATACCGAACAGTTGTCCTCGAGAGAATCGACTTGAGTCAACTTACCACCCTACAAGTTATCGTACTCTTGCGAGCAAGCTTGCGTGTTTAAAATAAAATATATTAAAAAGGGGTGCGCAAATGTTTGGATCCAAAATTTGGCGCCGTTGCCGGGGACAACGAGTAGGAATTAAGGATGTTTTTCGTTTTATTTTCTTTTTGAGTTATTATTTATTTTGCAATTGGCTTAGATTTTTGCCATTGGTGCGTTGAGTTTTTGTTGAGTGCATGTAGGGGAGGCGATCTCTTAGACCCAAACTTGCGCCATTACTCGACAATATTCACCGTCCAAAACAAGCACGATCACGGCATGTTCCTACTGATCCATTTAATTCATCCATTGCTACTACCATTGATCAAAACCAAGTTCCCGACACTATGTTAGGAGCTCAATCAATCTGAAACGGTGATTCCCCACCAAGATCACCACCACGTCACATTCGAAATGGGTATGGTAGTGAACCAATTGTTATGCAAGGACAACCACAACCCCGAGTTTACTGGGATAATTATCAGCAAAACGTGGAGAACAATGGACGAAATGAGGGGAGAAACGAAGGAGTTAACCAACAACATAATGAAGAACTAAATCGCCAACTTAACAACGTAGTCGATCATCCACCCAACATGGCGAATATAAGACAAAACGAAGAGAGGAACAACAATGTCAATCGTTAACACAACATCGAGAACGTGGCATTAAGGAATGACAATTTTCATCATCATAACGAGTATGCCAACAATCATAGACGAGTAGATGATTGGTTGGCAAATCAAAACCATGGCTATGAACAAGACCATTTTGAAAGGAGATACGAGCGCGAAAATGATTATGAAAGAAACGCATATGACAACCTCTACGAGAGATCTAATGACCGAGTTAGAGAACCAAGGGGAGATAGAGCACCAAGGCAGCGTGATTTAGCGCGTCCGAAGGTTGTACCTTTTAGGTCCGCTGTTGTTCTTAGACCAACCGCAAGGGAAGTGAATATTAAACTACATCAACTTAATTTACTCCCGACTTTCCACGGAGGTGCCCATGAAAACCTTTTGGCATTTTTGAACTATTTCGTTGATGAAGTTGGCAGATTTGTGGTTCATAGCCTTAACCAAGAGGAGGTGCGAATGATTTGTTTTCCATATAGCATTAAGGATAAAGAAAAATCATGGCTACTATCCCTAGAACCTGGTTCGTTGACTGACTGGGAGATGATAAGCGAGAAGTTCTTAAATCAATACTATTCAACATAAACTACGGGGCATCTTCGGAGGTAAATTGCTACCTTTGAACAGTTGGAGGGAGAGCTATTTTATGAAACGTGGGAGCATTACAAGACGCTTTTGCAAGCTTGCCCCCACCACAACTAGTGGTGTCAAAACGGGCCAAAGCCCGCGGGCTGGCCCGTTAGCCCACGCAAACGGGCGGGCTTGGGCCGCCCTTCTTGCAGCCCGTTTGATCGCGGGCTTTTTTGGCCCGCTCCGTGAAGACCGCGGGCTGGCCATTATTATTATTATTTTTTTATAATTATAATTATAATTTATATTGGTTAAATTTGAAGGCATATTTGTATTCTTTTATTTTCTATGAGCCCATTAGAATACTTTAAATATTATAATATTTTTTTTATATTTTATTTTATTTTTATAATTTTTTAAATAAAAATAAGATTTAAAAAAAAAATAAAACGGGCGGGTTGCGGACTTAGGATTTCCCAGCCCGTGAAAAAATGGGTTGGCCCCCGCCCGCCCCATTTTGGGCCAGCCCGCGACGGGCCAGAGCGGGCCAGCCCATTTGACAGTGCTAACCACAACTACTCTCTGGAGATGACTAACCAAATTTTCTTTGATGGATTGTTGGACCATGGAAAAAGAAAAGTTGAGATAGCATCAGGAGGAGGTTTTGAGGATTTAACGGCCCCCGATGCAAGACAAGTGTTGGAGAAGCAAAGCGAGCAATCTAGAGAAACCAACTCTCGGCCTCGTAAATTAAAAGTTAATGAGATATCCATCCCCGATCCTGATTTAGATGACGGCAAATTAGTCAAGGCGAAGTGTGAGGAGATATTTGACGAAAAATTAGCAGCTTGGAAGGCCGAGCGGGCGAGCAAATCCTCTTCAAGGAAGGCAGCTGCAACGTGCCACCAATGCGGATCCTCCGAACATTTAGCAGACATGTGCCCGCTAAACAGTGAACAGTAAGAAGATGTTAACGCTATCCAGAATTATTCAAATCAACATTCAGGACAACAACCCCCAAGGAAGTTAAATGCGCAACATGATTCTCCGCTTTTTAGATATGGGCCTTCAAACCCAAACTATGTATCACCTCATACTGAACAACAATACCCACCAAATGCTTAAGCACCATTGCCACCACCTCAAAATAATTTCCAAGCACAAGGGCAGGTGTCTACTACAGTTCAAACTAATGATCAGCTATTGGTTTGGCAGCAGAATCAATTTGTCGAGACTATTAAAAATAGGGATGACCTCGTGCAAGTTCGGAATGATATAGCTGAAATGAAAAAGGCTATTCTTGATACTGCAGCTGGGCAAAGGAAACTAGAAACAGCAATAGGACAAATATCGACCCACCTAGCTGGACTCTCGAGCGAGAAAGGTAAGATTCATAGCCAAGCAGAACAGGCGTCGGCGGTTCATGTCCTTCGCAGTGGAAAGAAGATCGATAACGGAATAGTTGACCAAGATGAAGAAGGAGAAGTCGAGGATAAAACACCAAATCCTAGCAAGGGCGATGATTCTAAACCTGTAGATCAGCTGCATAAATCCTCGAATAGATATGTTCCTGGATCTATTCAAGGGACGATTCCAAATAACGCCCTTGGCAAAGACGGTGCTCCTAAATCATCACCGCCAAAACAATTAACGACACCGATCAAGGATGTTATTCCTTTTCCAAGCCGTCTGCGTTCAGCTAAAGAGAACAAAAGATTCATGGAATTATATAATCTATTTAAAAACTTCAATATTAACTTGCCACATTTGGAAGTAATCAAAACAATGCCCGCCTATGTGAAATTTTTCAAAGAACTTGCTTCAAGGGAGAGACGCTTGGAGATAAATCAATTTGTAACACTGTCAAAGGAAGTAAGCACGGTTCTCAAGAAGCCATTGCCACCTAAGGAATGCGATCCTGGAAGTTTCTGCATTACTATTTCCTTGGCCAATGGACAAAAAGCAAAAGGAATGTTGGATCTTGGAGCAGTAATCTGATGCCTTACTCACTTTATCGAGAATTTGATCTTGGACCACTGAAGCAGATGACCATGCAACTATAGTTAGCCGATCGCTCAATTCATCTACCTTTGGGGATGGTTGGGGGTGTTTTAGTGCAAGTTGGAGAACTAGTAATTCTGGTTGATTTTGTGATTTTGGACGTTGGCGAAGTGCCAATTGCGAGCACGGCGCATACCATTTTATTGGGGCGCCCGTTTATGTCTACCTCCCATACTTTGATTGATGTTCACAAAGTGAGAATGACAATGACCTTTTTGGGCAAAACAGTGATGTTTTCTCTAAAAGATATTTAAAACACTCCCACCACTTCTATGCAAGACGATTGTTCGTTCTTTGATCCCGTTACATCATGCGTCCACGAACTAAAAGGAATCGTGTCTTTGGACGAATTGAGCGACGGGGACGACGCCAGATTTCCAAGAGAGGAGGGGGATACACTAGAAGTTGACTTAAGTGAGGAGTACGATGAGTTTGACGACGAGAAGCATTTGAGTGGGAAGATTTGATCGAGCTACTGGGTATTGACATAAACGATATTATTGGAGAATTTCAAGATGAATCAGATGTGGGGAACAAAGCACCTAAATTCGAGCAAAAGTTGGAGTTGAAGCCACCACGAAATCGTTCGGAGTACGTTTCTATGAATTATGAGTTTATGATTTCATTAAAATTGATTATGGATTTTATTAATAGATTTATTTTGTTCTTGATTACTCTTAGTTTATATTATTACATTTCTTGATGATTATAGGATTGAATTTTTGGACCTAATGAGCTTAGAACCATCAATTGGTAATTATCAGGTGTCTAATTAAGAATCAGAATTGACAACCCCAATTTGTAGATTAAGCGTCTGATAAATCATCAATTGATCATGGTGATGAGTTTAGAACTCTAGACCATTATTTTATTAATCTTTTCAAAGTTTTCGATTTCATTTTTCATCATTTGAATTATCATCTTAGCTTTTAAAAAATCAAAACCAAAATTTGATCGTGTGTTTAGGATAGACTTTTCTTTAATTTCTCATTCGGAATCAAACACAAAAATTACTTCCGATTAGTTTTCCCTGTGAAATTCAACTTCAGTCACCTCATCGCACTACGATCGAACTCCTTCTCTTGCAGACGATCCTCAATCATTTGTTAAAAATAATAATGCGTTTGAGATCACTGCAAACTGGATTCCTTAAATGTCAATAGCACTAGAGTTATCACAAAAAATAGTAAGAGTGTCACTGTGTAAACCATAGTCTTCAATCATTTGGTCATCCATAATAATTGGGAACAACAACTTCCTACAACTACATATTCAGACTTAGTTGTAGATAATGACAAACAATTTTGCTTTCAACTAAACTAAAGTACCAGGTTATTTCCAGGATAATAACATGCACCAGTCGTACTCTTCCTATCAATAACATTACTTGCCCAGTTAGAGTTACTAAAACCAGTAAGAACATCATTAGTCTCTTTCATATACAAAACTCTTAAATCAATTATACCACCGATTTATTGAATGATATATTTAATAAATTTTAAATGAGTGATCTAAGGATTAGCTTGGTAAAGTACAAAAACACAAATACTGTACATAATGACAAGACGGCTAATAGTCAAATAAAGCAAACTACATATCATACTTCTATACAAAGTAAGATCCATACCATCAGCTTTATCATCCTTACATACCTTTTGACTTGAACTCATAAGAGTTTTGAACAGAGACGCATTTTCTAGATTAAAGCGCTTTAGAAAGTTACGAGCATATTTGCTTTGAAAAATAAAAATACTCTCATGAATATGCTTGATTTATGAGCCAAAAAAACAACTTAACACACCAACCATGCTTATTTCAATAGTGGAAGCTAAGAAATCTAGAAAGAACTTGGTTAGAGTGTCAGAAGAAGATCCAAAAATGATATCATCCTTGTAAACTTGTGCAATAAGAATATCATTATAGAACTTTTGAATAAGCGCAGTCTTGTCAACTTTACCCCTTTTAAAACCAAGTTGAAGGAGAAGATTAGTGAATTTATCAAACCACACATGAGGTGCTTGTTTGTAACCATAGAGGGTCTTGTTTAGCCTGAACACATGATCAAGATTACAGAGATTCTCGAAACCATGAGGTTGTGTAACATATACATTCTCACTGAGATAACTGTTCAGGAAAAAAAATCTTAACATCGATGTGGTGCAGTTTAAGATCAAGATAACAGGATATAACATGCAGAATATGGACATTATCAAAATTAGTTGTCGGTGAATGATTATCTTCATAAAAGGATTCCTTATTTTGAGCACAATTTTAAAATACCAAATGAGCCATATTACGTACAATGTTTCCATGCTCATTTTATTTTCAAAAACACATTTCATTTCAAAAACATTTATATCAGCGGAATGAGGAACTAAATGCCAATCATCATTATCAGAGAATTTGTCAAGCTTACTTTGCATAGCCAAATGCCAAAATTTATCTTTTAGAGATTTACTAACATTCTAGGCTCAATGGAGGACACATAGTAATTAGTTCTTACCATAAGATTAGGGGTGAGCATTCAGTCAGTTCAGCCAGAAATCGAACCAAAAAACCGAGAACTAAAATGCTCAATAATTTTCAGACCGAACCGAATCAAAACTTGGCTCAAAATCGAACCGAAAGATTCGGCTCGGTCAGTTATGAGCCAAATTTCGATTGGACCTGATATCATTTAATTTACAGGTCCAATCCCTATTCCAAAATTTTCAGCTATTAATTAAATAATAACAAATCACAAAATTAACAAAATAACACGATAAACCTAAATACATGATAATTAAAACTTGGAAGTTCACAAATCACAACACACAGCACCACCAGGAAAGAAAAAAGAAACAATTAAAAATAAAAGCAATGAGCTAAGTTCCAACAATAGTAACAAACACTAGTAATATAATTCATCACCAATAGAAATGGAAAACACCAGCAGCAACATGCAACAACAAACAACAATAGATAACAGCACCAACAACAACATAAAAATCGCAAAAATTAATAAAACATAATAATAAACCTACTCCCTCTGTTCAATATGTATGACATTTTAGATTTACGCACACTTATCAAGAAATATAGAAAAATAACTAATTAGTCCATAATAATATTGTATTCTTCTCTCTCCAACGTCATGATATTCTCGGTTTCCTTTACTCTTATATATTAGTTCATGTATATTTTTTCTTTGTCCAGTACAAATATTACAACAAATTAAACTCTTTTTAATCAATGTATATCTTCTCCTTATCGTACAAATGTTACAACAGATAAAAATCATTTTTTTTACAAAATGTTAATGCATTTTTTTATTTTATCATTATTTACTTCATTATAAATTTTAGTTAATTTTAAAGGTTAGATAGGATTACAAATATATTTTATTTATCCAACAAATGTTAGTTCATTTTTAACAAAACTCTTTTTTTTATTATTGTACGTCATTAGTTTTTTTTTCAACTTTATTATTATCTACTAGTCTATTTTTTTAATCAAGAAAATGTCAGTCCATTTTAATAAAAGTCTTTTTTTTTAAGAAACATTACGTTAGTTTTCTTCTTTTTTTATTTTATCATATTTTATTTCATTACAATTTTTAGTTAATTTTAAGAGTTAGATAAGGAATGCAAATTTATTTTTTTTATCCAGCAAATATTAGTTCATTTTAATAAAACTTTTTTTTTTGTTACGAAATTGTTACTGCATTACTTCTTTTTTCTTTCTTTTCATTTCAGCATTTGAACATCATTCTAAGGCTTATTTTTACTTTTGTTCTCCCTCGTATTAGACATCTTTCCCATGAGGCCACAACCCTCCGCTTCCCTTTTCCACTCACTCCTTCATTATACCCTGCACCGCATTAAAACTGCCCTCATCTTAGCCGTTGGATCGCGCCGACAGAGGTATAGATTTCAATGGGTCATATCACGTGGGCCCCATGACAGATTCTTATAATGATTTAGATTATTGAAAGTTAAATAATATAAGCTAGATTCATAAATGGATGTGACTTTTGATATAGTGTCCATTCATGAACATGTGTGTCCTTTCATATTTTGTGCCTTTACATGATTAGTTGTGTCTTTTCATTTTARTYYTATAAATAGCCATGTAAATTGTCATTTGTAAGTATGAGTTTTACAAGAGAGTTCATTTAATAATTGTGTGATTGAAAGAATAAACAAGAGCGTTTATATTTTTCCGCTGCAATTTATTTTGAGCCCACATTTTCCAACAAAGTGGTATCAAGAGCAAGATTTGATTCTCTTAAAAGGCATTGGCCGCAAGTGGAGCATTCCCATTTCCAAAGCTCTCGAAAGATAATTTCAATCGATGGAGCATTCAAATGAAGACATATCTTGGTGGACAAGATGTTTGGGAAACCATTGAAAGAGAATATGATTTTTCACAAGATCCCGCTACTTTAAGCCAAGCCGAAAGAAAAGCCTTAAAGGAAGCCAAGGTAAAAGATCAAAGAGCTCTCTTTATCATTCAACTCGGAATGGATGACAACAATTTTGAAAAGATTTCACAAGCAACCACTGCGAAGCAAGCGTGGGATATTCTTAACAATGCTTTCAAAGGTATCGACAAAGTTAAGAAAGTTCGACTCCAATCACTACGAGGAGAGTTTGAGTCCTTGAAGATGAAAGAATCCGAAGAAGTAGCTGACTACATCTCAAGAGTTGTGATAGTTGTTAACCAACTCGAAAGCAATGGAGAAATGTTAGAAGAAAAGCGAGTTGTTGAAAAGGTACTTCGATCTCTTTTTCAGAAATTCGACTACATTGTAATAGCCATTGAAGCGTCGAATGATGTCGAGACCCTTAACTTGAATGAGTTGCTTGGAAAATTACAAGTGCATGAAGAAAAATTAAAAAGACGAATGAGAGAACCAGAAGTCGAGCAATCTCTTCAAGCAATGACGATCAATTCCAACCAACATAAATCTAGTAACTTTGGATATCGCGGTCATGGTAGAGGCCGTGGTAGAGGTCGTGGTCATGGAAAAGGACGCGGTCGTGGACGTGAACGAGGTCAAGAAGAACAAAGTTCATACAATAATGAAGAGTCACAATTAGAATCTCGTCAATCACGAACTCGAGGAAGAGGTGGATTTAATCGTCATCAAAATAAACGAGATGTCGAATGTTATAATTCTCACAAGTTTGGGCACTATGCTTCGGAGTGCCGAAATGAGTCTAATTTTGAAAAGGCTCATCTTGTCGAAAAAGATTCTGACCAATCGTTGTTGGCATTAAAAGCGTCAATCGAAGAAGAAAATACTTCGTGGTACCTCGACTCGGGTGCGAGTAATCACATGTGCGGGGAGAAGCACATGTTCGTTGACATTGATACTACTGTTGCCGGAAATATCACATTTGGTGATATGTCAAAAATCACCATCCAAGGAAAAGTAAGGATTCTCATTCGATTGAAGAATGGCGGACACCAATTCATCGAAAATGTTTACTATGTACCTGGGATGAAAGAAAATATATTGAGCATTGGGCAATTACTCGAAAAATGGTACGACGTGCACATGAAGGGCCAAAGCTTGTACCTAAGGAATTCTGAAGGGAGACTGATAGCTAAGGTACAAATGTCAAGTAATAGAATGTTCATGTTGAAAATTCAGCACGACATGGCAAAGTGCTTAAAGGCGTGTTTTGAAGACGAGTCTTGGTTGTGGCACTTGAGGCTCGGCCACATAAATTTTGGTGGATTGAGGATGATGTCGTCCAAGAAGTTAGTGAGAGGACTACCCGTAATAAATCATCCTGATCAGATTTGTCAAGGATGTCTTGAAGGGAAACAACATCGACACTCCTTTCCAAAAGAATCTCTCTCAAGAGCGAAGAAATTGGAGCTAATCCATACGGACATATGCGGACTGATTTGCATCTTTTTGTACATATTTTTGCTATCGTTTTTGCATCACGTTGCGTGTGTTTCGCTTGCTTTTAGGTGTTTTAGGAGTCGAGTTGGCCGTTTTTCGTTATTTCTAGGTTTTCTTAGTTTTTGTACATTTTTGATTAGTTTTCGTAGTTTTTCACTATTTTCTTTTGGCCGTAAGACGTCCAAGCGGGGCCCGTGCTCATTTGGGATCGTTGATACTCGACTCGTGAATGGACGAACAAGCAAGGAAGCGCAATGGACGAGGCTCGATAAACTGGCGGACGTGAAAAGAACGAGAAACCGAGCCGGTTGCAGAAATTCAGTCGACCGACTGGAAGTGCAGTCAATCGACTGCAATTCTAGTCGATCGACTGAACTCCCAGGATCGACTGCTTTCCAGGGAGTTTTGGCAATTTGGACGACGCAGTCGATCGACTGCCTACTTGGACGATCGACTGCTGTCGATCGACTGGGTCCTCTCAAGATCGACTGGATTCCAGGGCTTCAGGCCATTTTTGACATGCAGTCGATCGACTGCCGACATGGCCGATCGACTGAAAAGCAGATTTTGAGAATTGAATAAGTAATCAGACGTCTTTTCATTTTGAGGCAACTTGCCGGCTGAGGACCTTTCTTCTCCAAGGGAGCTCCTTCAACCAAATATTCCCCTTTTTCATTATTTTTGAATAAGATTCATGTTCTAGTAATTAGTTTTAGTTTTAGTTTAGGGTTTGATCTTAATTAGCTAAGTTGTGGAAGCACATATCCTTCAAGTTTCAGATTTCCTTTGTCAAGCTTCCAAGCTTTCCCTTTCAAGCTTTTGTGGAATCCTTAGTTTGGTAAACTCTTTCCATTAATATAGTTTTATTTCCTTGTTATTTCATTTAATTGTGTGTTGATGTTTGATCGTAGTTTAGTTGTTAAATTGATCATCAAAACTCTTATTTTCATCTTTCAGCTTTCTAGCTTTTGAACTTATACTTTTAAGTTGTTAAGTTGTTAGATCAATCTTTAAGTTTTAGAAGCTTTATATAATCCTCCTTTTTAGGACTTTAAATTTTATTAAATTAATGTTGACTTTTTCAAACAAACTAGACTTTAATTTTCCCTCCATTTACCTTAATTTAAAGTTATAAGTTTTATTAGTTAATTAGTTTAGATTGATCGTTTTTAAATAAGCTTTAATTTTCTTTTCATTTTCAATGTTTTTAAATCTTGTATTTCAATATAAATCTTAGTCGTAAAACCCAAAACCGAATCAATGACTACTGCTTCCCTAGTTTAGATTAGTTTAATTTCAACCGACGATAAGAGCAATTAAGAAACCGATAAGCCGATAACATCCATCCTCGAGAGACATGACTCGGGAAGAACTCGCCGCCCTACAACCGGCTCCGTACTCTTGCGGAGACGGATTCCGGAACTAAAGCGTCGAGAATTCGTCGATCACGGACCTATCGGACCATCATCACTCGGAAATAATCGGTATTTTCTGACCTTCATTGATGATTTTAGGTCGAAAGACTTGGGTGTTTTTCTTAAAGAACAAGTCAGAGGCGTTTACAACCTTCAAAAGGTTCAAGTCTCTAGTCGAGAAGCAAAGTGACTATCAAATTAAGGCAATAAGGTCGGATAATGGAGGCGAGTTCACTTCAACGGAGTTCCAGAAATTTTGTGAAGAGAACGGTATTCGGAAATCTCTTACCGTTGCTTATTCTCCACAACAAAATGGTGTCGCAGAAAGGAAGAATCGATCAATTATGAATATGATTCGATGCATGTTGAAGAGTAAAGATTTGCAAAGAGAATTTTGGGCAGAAGCTGTGGAATGTGCTATTTATTTATCCAACAGGAGTTCGACAAGAAGCGTTCGTGATCAAACACCACAAGAGAAGTGGAGTGGTTTCAAACCAAGTATTTCACATTTGCGAGTATTTGGTAGCATTGCACATGCCCACATACCAGATCAAAACAGGAGCAAGCTTGATGCGAAGAGTCAAAAATATATTTTTGTTGGTTATGATCAAGCATCGAAAGGCTATAAATTGTATGATCCAGTTGAGAAGAAAAGGAAGTTTAGCCATGATGTCGTATTCGACGAAAAGAATTATTGGGACTGGAGTACTCAAGATAAGGAGCAATTTACATTTTACCCTTTTGAGTCTATTTCGAGAGAAGTCGAAGAAGAGCCGATGGAGCCCTTGAGTCCTCCATCGCCACCCCCATGTGATCAACCTTCATCAGAAAGCGAGAGTTCAAATAGAGGAAGACCTCAAAAGACAAGATCGTTGAGATAAATTTACGAGCTCAATCGAATCCAAACTTGTTCTGCTTGTTTGCTGATACTGAACCCATAAACTTTGAAGAGGCGTCAAAGAGTCAAAAGTGGAAGAAAGCCATGGATGATGAGATTAGTGAAATTAAGAAGAATGAGACTTGGGAACTTTCTTCTCTTCAAAAAGGGCAACAATCCATTGGAGTCAAATGGGTTTACAAGGCGAAGAAGAATTCAAAAGGAGAGATAAAAAGATACAAGGCAAGGCTCGTAGTCCAATGATACAAACAAAAGGCTGGAATTGACTATGATGAAGTTTTTGCCCCTGTATCTCGTTTGGAAACCATCCGTTTTTTGATCTCGTTGGCAGCCCAAAAGAATTGGAAAATTCATCAAATGGTTGTGAAGTCGGCATTCTTGAATGGAGTACTTGAAGAAGAAGTTTACATAGATCAACCAGAAGGTTAATTGTTACCAGGCCATGAGGGAAAAGTGTTGAAGTTAAAGAAAGCGTTGTATGGTTTGAAGCAAGCGCCAAGAACTTGGTATAGCCGTATCGACCAAACTTTTATGGAGAAAGGATTTAAGAAATGCCCTCATGAACATGCCCTTTACGTGAAAGTTGATGATAAAGGTAAAATGTTGATTGGGTGTTTGTACGTCGATGACCTTATTTTCACAGGAAATAATGAGGAGTGGTTTGAAGAATTTAAACAAGAGATGACTAAAGAATACGAGATGACGGACATTGGTCTAATGACATACTATCCTGGAATTGAGGTGCATCAAAAGAAAGATGGGATATTCATTTCCCAAGAAGGTTATGCAAAGGGGATATTAAAGAAGTTCAAGATGGAGAAATGCGTGCCGACCAATATTCCAATTAATGTTAGGACCAAACTTTCGAAGGATATAAATGGAGACCGTGTCGACCCAACTTTGTTTAAAAGCTTGGTTGGAAGTTTGCGATATTTGACTTGCACGAGGCCCGATATTCTATATGCAGTTGGTCTCATTAGTCGTTATATGGACAATCCTACTAACTATCATTTCAAAGTGGCTAAAAAAATACTTCAGTATGTAAAAGGTACGATCAATTTTGGTTTGTTTTATCCAAAAATTGGAGAAATGAAATTGTTCGGATATAGCGATAGCGATTGGGCCGGAGATCCCGATGATCGTAAGAGCACCAGTGGTTTTGTATTTTATTTTGGAGGATGTGCATTCACATGGTCATCGAAGAAGCAGCCAATAGTTACTCTTTCGACATGTGAAGCTGAGTATGTTGCTGCAACGTCAAGTGTTTGTCATGCTGTGTGGTTAAGGAGTTTGCTTAAAGAACTTCACCTTGGTGACGTGGAATCAACGGAAATATTTGTGGATATCAAATCAGCGATTGCACTAGCAAAAAATCCTGTTTTTCATGATCGTAGCAAGCACATTGACACAAGATTTCACTACATTAGAGAATGCATTGCTAAAAAAGATGTTCAAATTAAGTTCGTGAAATCTGAAGACCAAGTGGAGGACATTTTCACGAAGCCGCTGAAACACGAAACTTTTGAGAAGTTGAGGCACAAACTTGGAATGCGAGAGAATCAAGCTTAAGGGGGGATTTTGAAAGTTAAATAATATTTTGTGTCTTTACATGATTAGTCCTATAAATGGATGTGACTTTTGATATAATGTCCATTCATGAACATGTGTGTCATTTCATATTTTGTGCCTTTACATGATTAGTTGTGTCTTTTCATTTTAGTCCTATAAATAGCCATGTAAATTGTTATTTGTAAGTATGAGTTTTGTATAAGTTTTACAAGAGAGTTCATTTAATAATTGTGTAATTGAAAGAATAAACAAGAGCGTTTATATTTTTTCGCTGCAATTTATTTTGAGCCCACATTTTCCAACATAGATACGCTGCACATTGGGTGCAAGTAATGATTTCAAAGTCTAACTACTACTACTACACTTGCTAAGCTCACGTTTTCGTTCTACACTTTGTTGTGATAATAAAAATGGATCAAAATAATGCCACCGGTTACCGGTCGCCTTCCTCTGACAGATTCATCGGCGTCTTCTCACCGATGAATGTTTATTTGAATCGATTTACTCAATACGTGTTTATATGGTTTGTAGATTAATTGCAAGATCGTTGTTTATATAGCAAGCGCATATATTAGTGGAAAAGAAATTTGATGAGTTATTATAGTTTATTGAATTTGGGACTACTAATACTGCTATTATTATTATTATTATTATTATTATTATTATTATTATTATTTATTTTGCTTTATTTCTGTTTGAGTATGCTTACTGGTGTATCTTCTATGATATTTCTATTTCCTAAACATTTTCGCTATTATTTTTTAATGTTAATTTACTTTATTTGTGAATGCATTTTTCCTTTATTCATGTGGGTTATTTATGCTTTCCAAACCCCTTCACTCGGTAGCTTTTATTTTTCATTTTTTTACTTGACACCTTTTCTTGCGGGTAGTGGTTTTGCTGGAGGTGGTGGTATTTTGTAATCCACTTAATTTAGCTTTAAGAGTTATTGTAATTATTATACTAGTTATTATTAATTAATTCAATTTGAGAACTCAAGTTATAAGGAATATTGTTAAAGTATGAAAATGGAAAAGAAAGTTTGAAGACGCCATTAAAACTGTTAAGAAGAACTTAGCTGAAAGAAAAAGATATGAAGAATTTTCTGTATTTCTTATTGATTTGCAATCTGCTGTACATTATATATATATATATATATATATATATATATATATATATATATATAGAAGGATTTAGAGGCCCTAAAAATACGGATCAAGCATGTTCTTCATCCTTCCTGACGTCATACGATCATCATCCATGTGCCAGAAACAAACTATTTTGTCTTTTTCCTTATTTTGGCCTGGAGATTGTGTTCCCCCTGCTGCATGGTATACATGAAGCCATGCATACGATCTTTTCCTTCCTATTTTATCACTCTCCCTCAAGATGGACATATATGTTGTAAATGTTCATCTTGGATATTAGAAAACTCATTTGTTAACAGCATAAAGCCTTGGCGAAGATGTCTTCTAAATTATGAGCAGACTTGATGTAGGTAGGCTTCACAATTCCCTCAATTGTCTTTTCCCTGTTGAAATGACAATCTATTTCCACATATTTGGTTCTTTTATGAAACACGGGATTTTTTGACAGATGAATGGCCGCTTGATTGTCACAATGAATCACAATAGGTTCATTTTGCATGATTGCAAATTCCTCAGTAATCCAATCATCCAAATCACTTCACAACTGGTATGTGCCAAAGCCCTGTACTCAGCTTCAGCTGATGACCTTGAGACTACACTTTGCTTCTTTGATTTCCAGCTGACTATTGAATTTCCAAGAAACACACAATATCCTGTAGTAGATTTTCTTGTATATGGACAAGATGCCCAATCTGAGTCACTATAGGCTCTGATTTTGGTGCAAATGTCTGAGGCCATGATGATCCCTTGACCTATTGTTCCTTTTAGATACCTAAGGACCCTTTCATGTTCACCTTTTGACTTTCGCTGCAACAAATATTGAATGCTTAATATTCCTCACTGACTCAAGCGTGGCAACAACATTGAAAAAGAATTTGCCAAGAGCAGTATTCCTGCATAAACCAAGAAAGGAAAAAAACTGTACAAGTATTACTAAATAGCCATATCGGAAATAGTTATTGAAGCTAAATTTAAAACTGAAAAATGTAATTCCACCTTAGCAAACTCTGAAATGATTTTATTAGTGGCTTTCCATACCAGGGCTGTTTCTTTATGTGCAACATACGAAGAGATATATTCAAGACAATAATACCCTTGCAAATTGCAGGATTCATTACTGCTCCCTGGAGTCCTACAACTCCTGCAATCGGAACCACAAGACACCCTTTATACGTCATATTATGGTTGTTACAATATTCAAAAAGTCGAATATATAAATGTATATATACATATACATACATACATATATATATGGACAAGATTCTTTTAGGCCACCGCTACATTATAGTACAAAAACCAATACATTATAGTAAAAAGTCAATACATCATAATACTAATACAAAAATCAATACATCATAACACGGGTCAAATATTTATGAAAAATCTATACTTTTGAGTACAAAAACCAATACATCATAGTTCAAAAATCAATACATAAGTATGGGTCAGATGGCCTAACGGGTTATGACCCGTCAATCTGGCCTAACGCAAGTCTTTGCCTATATATATATATATATATATATATATATATAATTGACCCCACTAAAAATACGAGGGATCAAAAACATTACCTTTATATCTAGTATTAAATCCAAAAAAAAATCTTAAACAAGACTCAATTATATTATTGTTTGGCAAACACTTGTATTAGGCCAGATTAACGGGTCATGACCCGTTAGGCCATCTGACCCGATATTATAATGTATTAGTTTTTATACTGTGATGTATTGATTTTTGTACTGTAAAGTATTAGTTTTTCATAAATCTTTGACCCGTGCTATGATTTATTGGTTTTTTACTGTAATACTTTTGTATTATGATGTATTGATTTTTTATTATAATGTATTGATTTTTGTAAGATAATGTAATGATATGGAATATTGGCATAACGGATGATCCGTTAGTCCGGCCTTACAAGAGTGTTGCCCTTGTTGTTTTGTTTCATATATTTTTAATTTACATTTTTTTCAATAAATTTTAATGCTCCAAATAATATTTAGATAATTCAATTTTTTATATATATATATGAAATATTATTATATTAATTTATTGATCCCACTAACAATATTTTCTGTTTAACGCCACTAATGCAAGGAACAATTAAAATTCTCAAGATAACCATTGTTTTGTTATATGTTATATGTTATAAACAAGAGACATATTTAAAAAAATCTTAATAAATAACAGTTTATTCAGTTAAAAGATAATTGAGCCACCTCCTATAGAATTGCAGACAAAGAACGCTTTGCCCTTCACAATTTCCACACAGAAGTCATTTAGCTGGCTGGCCCATGTCTCAAAAGTATAAAAGTTCTTAACCTGAAGATTCTGTGGATTCGGTTTGTCTGAATAACCATAACCAATTAGATCAATTGCGTATACCCTGTGTGACTCTACAAGAACTGGCAAATTCTTTCTCCAGTGGTCACTGGTAAGAAGAAAATGAGAGAGTCAAAGCTTTATCCAAATTAACTAAAATTTAAATATTGAGTATGATTAATGGCGGAACCAGGAAGACAAATTGGGGTGCGCCCGAGAATTTTGTTTTCAAAACTAAAATTCATATAAGTTCACTATTTTTAACACTGTTTGGACGGAGACGGGCTATGCCGAAGGTAATTATTTAAGAAAATTATATAAATTCACTATTTTATAATTTTTGATTGAATCTTTAATTATTTTAACATTGTCTAGACAGAGACGGGTGAGTTGGGGGCGGGTTGGGCCCCTCTTAGCTCCGCAATGAAGATGATCCAGAGGATGCATATGGGAAAAAGGTTCCAAAACGACAGTCATTCAGTTGATAGGAGTTATAAATCTTTTTGAGACAAAAATTACAAGCTACAAAATCCGTAGGTTCGCACTATAGATATAAAATTTAAGGTGGCGTATTCATCCAGCTGATCTTTTTATTTTTATATTTTTTTTTGTTTTTTAAATCGTAAATAATGGAGTAAGGAACGTATGCAAATTAATTTAACGATCCAAATGAGACAGAAAAAAATTCTTATTTTCTCTTCTGATTATTGGCAAATCTGAGAGTGCATACAAGACTCATATATTTTTGCTATAACATGTTACATCATAAAATTATCATGCTAATACTTAAATTTAATCACATAATTAAGCACTAATGATAAGATACAAAATAAGCAAGTGCACTTTGCTAGTATTGTGATATATACCTAACTAAAAAGTTGAGAAGCGAAATTGAAGCAATGTAGACCTGTTTGCTCCGAAACCATGAACCAAGACCAAGGCGGGCCCGCTGCTTCCAGAATATTGGTAGCGAATAGAATAACCTCTCCACTTCCATGTACTACAAAAGAAAACGTTGGATTCGAATGAGCATCAAAGTCTCGGCGAATGCTTTGCGTCAAAGTTTGTGAGTCTAAAACAATTAGAGAGGTAAAATAAGTAATTTTCTAAACGGTAAAAATCATAAGTCAATGGTACACTCAAATTTGTCAAAAAAGTCAAATTACATGGAAATGTTTTTTGTCATCAATCGTTAGTTGGACTAAGTTTCTTTGTTCAACAATATTTTCATATCAGTCGGGCCAAGATCTTTCTTACACCGGTCAACCTTTTTTCTAAATTCCACATCAACTTTGGTCAAATCATGTGCATTTTGTTACGTGTTGGAACGAGACAACAAAGTCATTGAGTTTTAAGGCCTTCACATCAAACTTGTTTACTCTTCACCATTTTCTCTTTCAACGACACATTCACTTGACGTACCACAATCAAACAAACCYGATTTCAAAATTCACTGRTACACTAAATTTTAGAAATTTMCTTTACATTAGTAATTTTCCTTTGTATTGGGAAGTTGGGTGCAGAAAGGGATTTTCTCACTAAACCACATACTCAACTTTTCACAGTGTCACTAAAACTTCAAATAATTCATTGCTATAGAAAAGCATCTTTAAAATAAAAGAAAATGAAAAAAAGAAACTGAGGGTGCTTGGCTTTTATCCTCACCATTAAAAAAAAAATCAGAAATCAGTTTCAATGAGCTACAAAACAAAAAAGAATTGCTAACACCTCAGCGTTTGGTGACAGATATACCTTAAAATTGAATCCATCTCCAAACAAATAGTACTCGGTACACAGTTTAGAAATTACCAGAGTCTATCTATCACCATGGATTCACTTCCTATCWTTATTGGCTATCTATCCGAGAGCATCTATACTCTTCAAGAAATGGAAAATACTCCCTCTGAAATTAAGAATTGAAAAGACAATATGAAAGTAAGGCTAAAAAGAATAGAAGGCATGACTAAAAAGTTCTGTCACTAAGCACATAGATGACACTGACAGAAACCAATGAGGGATATATTACAGTGTGATGTGCAACTATGAACTTGACAGTATCCAACTTGAGAAGTAGCTTTCCAGTCATATAACTGCGAGAAGATAAAGTTGCTGTGATTGAAATAATTGGTCGAGACAAATCTAAATTTCAACCACTTAACCAAATAATAGTGTAACTTGTAAAGGTTCACCTAACCGATAACAGATATATAAAACAAACTTCAGAAGCAGATTCAAATGTGTTACCTAAATCTTTCTTCGACTGATCGGTCTTGCCCTGTTCTTGAAGCCGCATGAACCTTTCATGAGCTCTCTGCTTTTCAATCTCCTCTCTATAAACAACAGAACAAAATACAAATAGATACCAAAAGTAAGCATAAACGTAAACAGCAAAAACAGAAAATCACGACAAATCGATGGGTAACAAGGTCAATTCATTAACACGTGTATTATACCACTATGTAGCTTATCGCGATTAAATTTGCATGCCTCAGCAATTATATAATAGAACAATAATAATAATTGGTCTTTAATGTACTTATCTATTTATTACTACTGAAACAACAGATTCACACATTAACGGGCATAAAACAAAATTCAATTAAAAATCAAATCCAAGAAGATCAAACGTAGGATAAAAGTAAAATATATTCAGATGAACCTTTCACGCCTTGAAAGCTCACTTGTTTTCTCTATCTGCAAAAGAAAAGAAAAAAAAGGAGCTCTCGATGAGTAATGGTACCGTAAATGCTAATAAGCGGACAATTAAATTAGTCGAATATAACTTACATCAACATTACGTGCTTTCAAGTTTTTTGGCTTCACCAAATTAGAATTTTCAATCTGAATAACACCCTGGGTGCCTTTAACTTTCTGTCAAAAGGCGACAAAGAAAATGTTTTATTTGTTTGTTAAGTCATCATCTCATTTAAAAATGGAGAAAAAACAATTTCTACAGCATTATTTATACACAATGTACTGACTTCAGACTCGTCTTCAGATTCCTCTTCAGACTCTTCATCAAACCTCTCATCATCTTCCACCTCCGCTTCTTCCTGATAAGAAAAATAAAAGGGCTTGGTTAATCAAAATTCTTCAAAAAATATTCTAAAAAATGTAAGCAACTAATTAAACATGAACAACACCCAATAGGACACCAATTGCTTAGATAAACAATCAAACACAAATTCAAAAGTCTTGCTCACATTAAAACAATTATTTATAATGATTCAAATCATTGCTGAAAAATAAGCTCAATAAGTGGTACATCCAGTAAGGAAAAAAAGTTACCTTCTTAAAGGTACGAGGACGAGATGCAGAAGTGCCGGCCACTGATGCAAAGTAAAACAACTATAAACATGTGTGTATATAACATTTTCATCGTGGACAAATTGACACATGTAAATAAATCAGAATATCTATCCTTTCATAGCACGAATGTATCTGTTAACATCCAATACCACCAAATAACCCTGATCAGGCGTAATTTATTCAGATAATACTCACCATCAATAGTAAAAAATAGTCAATGGAAAAAAAAAGATTTCCTAGTTCTAATCCCACTCCAATGGGCATAACTATTCAGATAACATTGCATATCAACCTAATAACTCAATTTTGTTTTGCGCTATACAAATAGAAAAACAAAACATGTATGAAATAACGATTAGATTTCAAAGGAACAACAATCTGGAATTGGAAAACATACTCATCTGTTCGGTAGAAGAAAACTGACGGTGCCCGGTGGGCTTGCCCTTGAATTTCCCCCTTCCCATGACGCTGTGTTTGTGCATTTATTTCCCTCTTTTCAGGTTAATTGATAATGAATTAAAAAAATAAAGATAGAAATTTTTACCAAACGGAAAACAATAATGACAACAGTGTAAATGCCAATGCAATAATTTTTACCAACGGAAAATAAGCTCAAAATTAACCAAACAACATTTGTATTCAGATCCGGAAACAAACAGGGTACGGATTCAGGATTAATATCATAATTTTCCATAGTGTAAATAGACAATTTAGTTTATTTTCATCAATCTGGGATAGAATAACCCCAAAGGAAAAAGAAAAAGTACCTGGATCTGAATAAAAAGCCCGGTAGAACTACAGAAAGCTTCGGTCGCGGCGGATAAAAACGCGTCCAACGAATCGTTATTTTCCCACGCGGCGGTGGCGGCGGCAGAGGAAGGGGCATTGGTGATGGAGGAGATGTCTAATTTGAGGTCCCAGTGTTGGGGAGAGAGGATTTCTGTGCACAAATCGGCGTCTTGGAGGCCTGTAACAGCATGAAAATCTGACGATTTATCAGCTAAATCCGCCATTTGTTCAATAGATCAATTTGTATGTCTGGATTTGAGAAAGAGAAAGAAAAGGTTGGGTAGGGTTTCTTGGTTCAATACCTTATGGAAATCGGAATTATTGGTGGATGAGAGAATGGGTGGATCTGGAGAGAGGAGGACGCACTAGTGTCGGCGCCGGACCAGAGGAACATCTCGGCACTCATGTCGGCTCACGACTGCAAGGTGTTCGCCGAGACATTGTTGGCGAATACGGACACGACGGAGATGTTCGAGAGCAACGTGGAGAGCGGGCTGACGATTTCCAGCCCTAGCGACGACGTGATGAAGGGTTTCATGCCCAAATTCAAAAGCCTAACCACCTCCGGCAAGCAATCGATGCTGGAGTACCACGAGAATTCAATTTATGAGTCGATGTCCGGCTTGAAGTCCAGAAATGGATAGACGAACTCGTTGGCCACCGACGGTGTTAGAAAGTTCGATTCCATAGTGCAGAATGATGGTGCAGACGTGACGATTATGATGAAAATTATGACGGCGAAGAGGAGCTCTGAATAGAGGAAAAGCCAGAGTAGATTTCGTGGAGATGGGGATTGGGGATCTGGAGTCGACGGGATATGGATAGAGGAGATGAAGTAGGGCAAAATTAAAATTTTATTAACATATTTTTTAATTCATAAAATAATATGCTACCAGAAAGTCTTTTTTAAGACGTTCTCAATATCGAACATACAAGAACGACATTTTTAAAGACTTTCTCCATATTTATCATACGAGAACGTTATTTTTAAAGACGTTTTCGATATTTAACATACGAGAACGTTGTTTTTAACGATGTTCTTGATATCTAACATACGAGAACGTCTTTTTAACGACGTTCTGGATATCCAGTATACCAGAACGTCTTTGAAAAAGACGTTCTCGTATGTGACACTTTTATTACAAAAATGCCACCGCCTGACATTTAAGAACGCCGCCTCCTGAGGCATTCTTAAATCCCTGTTCTTGAATCCTGTTTTTGTACTAGTGAAAATTATGATTCTGTTCCATTGGAGTGGAAATCTCTTTGCATCCCAACATTTCTGATTCTTCCAAAATTTCTAAAGTGTATTTCCTCTGACACAAATGCAATCCCTTTTGACTTCTGGCTATTTCTATTCCCAAGAAATACTTTAAGGTTCCTAGATCTCTGGTTTTGAATTGTGTGTGAAGAAAATCCTTAACTGACCTCATAGCTTCTGGATTGTTGCTTCCTATCAAAATATCATCTACATACAAAAGTAGAGTTATAAAAGTTCCATCAGTGTTTCTAGTAAACAATGAATAATCAAATTTTGATTGAGTGAAGCCAATCTGAAGTAGAGCTGAGGTGAATTTTGAGTTCCACTGCCTTGATGCTTGTTTTAAACCATAAAGTGACTTGTGGAGATGTCATACAAGCTTCTGACTTTCACACTCCCCCTAAAGCTTGTATCCAGGTGGGAGATCCATATATATATCCTCTGCAAGGTCACCATGTAAGAAAGCATTTTGCACATCAAGCTGACTTAATTCCCATCTGAAACAAGAGGCCAATGCAAGAAAGACTCTGATAGTTGTCATTTTAGCCATAGGACTAAAAGTTTTATTGTAATCAAAACAAAATTTCTGAGTGTAGCCCTTAGCAATCAGCTTTGCTTTGTACTTGTTAACACTGTCATCTGATTTTAACTTTGTTTTGAAAACATATCTGCAGCCAATAGCCTTCTTTCCCTCAGGTAATTGAACCATTGACCAGGTACCACTCTCCTCAAGAGCCTTAAGTTCAGAGTTGATGGCTTCCACCCAATGGGAATGTACAACAGCCTCCTCATAAGTGGATGTGTCTTTGGTGAGTGAGAGTGCAATGGAAAATGCTCTATGAGAGTGAGATAACCTATCATATGACAAGTATGCAGATAATGGATGCAATGTGGATGACTGAGTGTGAGCAGAGTTGCAATGATAATCAGATAAGTAGGAGGGAGGTTTTATGAGTCTTGCAGGGTTCCTGTCAGGGATAGTGCTTAGTGATTCATGATGATCAGATGGTGGTGGTGAAACTGTGGTGGAGATGTTTGGTTGAGAAATTGAGGGTGAAGGTGTCATTGTGCTCAAATGAACTGGAAGGTGTAGAGGCTAGAATGTTTTCTGATGCAATGTTTTCTGGTGTGGTGGAAAATTGAGGATAATGTGTAAACATACTCAAAGCAAAATAAAAATATTTATATTTTAAAAAATAAATAGTTTTATCAGATAAATTATTTTATAAAAACAAACCACATTTCAACATGCCTTGTAGATTAATATTTTGGTGATAATATAATCAATTCCTACTATGTATATCAAACAACATGCATAATTTGTATTTTAAAACATAAATAGTTTTATCAGACAGAATTGTTGTTTTATAAAAACAAATCACATTTCAATCTGCCTCATAGATTAATCATTAAGTGATAACATAATCAATTCCAGGGTCCATGTAGATAAAACATCATTCATTATTTATATTTTAAAACATACAAAGTTTTATCAGATAGACTGTTTTATAAAAACAAACTATATTTCAATATGCCTCATATATTAATCTTTCAGTGATAACATAATCAATTCCTACTATGTATATCAAACAACATGTATAATTTGTATTTTAAAACATAAATAGTTTTATCAGACAAAGTTGTTGTTTTATAAAAATAAATCACATTTCAATCTGCCCCATAGATTAATCATCCAGTGATAACATAATCAATTCCAGGGTCCATGTTGATCAAACAACATGCATAATTTATATTTTAAAATGGAATGTTTTATAAAAAACAAACCACATAATCAATCTGCCCATTTCATTCAGTGATAACATAATCAATTTCAGGGTCCATTTCAAATGGAATGTTTTATAAAAAACAAACCACATTTCAATATGCCTCATAGATTAATCATTCAGTAATATCATAATCAATTTTTCCATGTAGATCAAACAACATGCAGAATGATTACCAAACAATAGTAATTGATTAAACATTGAATATGCAAGTAAGTAACATAAAGTTATTGCTTATCAGTATAAAAATTCTAAGACCGGAACAATAGAACAAAATAAAGCAAACCTTAAGATAATTGTCATTGAAAAAACCTGAACATTTATTTATTCTTTTTTTAAATTTAAAAATAGATAGTTTTAAAAAAAGGATAATTGGCATTAACAATTTTTAATTAAAAATTGAATAATGTTTAAAAAATATTTTGCATGCGTCATGTAATTTATTTAATTTGTATATCAATTAGGATTTTCATATATAAGTATCATGTAAATGAAACCAGAAGTTTAATGATGATTTTACCTACTTAAGATGGAAATCCGTATGGATCATTCTTGATCTTTGTTTGTCCCATGCTTTAAGATTAAAGTCTTCGACTGGATCCATCGTCAATAACCCATCTCACGTAAATAGATCATCGAACGAAATGAGTTTCAAAATAAACAGAAAGATAAACATCAGAATAAAAAAAAATATATTTTCTAAATAGATCTAACACAATAGGCTGATTTTGAACCAGATCGACACATTTCTTAATAGATCTAACATAATAGACTGATTTTGAACCAGCTCGATGTTAGAAGAGTTTTAGTGGTGATGAATATATCAACGGACTCATGACTTGTTATTATCGGAGTTCGATTCAATTGAGGAATATATGTGTTTCAAGCTTTGAAAAGTAAAAGGAAAATAAAAATAATGCAATTAACCTATCTAATCTAATCTAGGAATTGAGATTGCATGTTAGTCGGATGCCTCGGTCGTATGCCTTAATTGAAAATGCAAAGCAATAATGAAAATAAGCAAGAAAATGCAATGTTTCACCAAGTACAAGCATGCATGCACAAGGTACAACTATGCATAAAATCCTAAATAATGCAAGTAAGTAAAAATTGAAAGCATGGATGTAAAGCAAGAAGAGTTGACATGAAAGTTTAAAACTTTAAGGAAAATAACAAGTAACAAAGAGTATATCTAAGATTCAACCTAAGACTATGCATGAAAATAAGAACCAAAATAAAGCATATGAAAGACTTGAAATCAAGACGATTTAAGACTCGATTTATGATCTAGATGTGTCACTCTATTGATTCCATAGCCAATTCTTAAGATCTAACATGAATTCAAGGTGCTAAGACAAAAAGGATAAAATGAAGAACAAGCATGGAAATGAAGATTAAGCATGGAATTAAAGCACAAAACATGAAATTGAAAGGAAACTTACTTGAATTAAGAAATGAAACAAGCTTGAATTTAATTGCATCAAAAGTAAAAATCCAAGGGAGTACTTGGATTCATCTTGAGCTTACAAACCCAAGGACAAACTTCAAATTAAATATATAGAGAGAAAATTATCCCAAACCCAAGCTTGGGTTGGGAAGGAGGTGTTATTACAAAATGAGAGAAGTCTACTATTTATATTAATTTAATTGGGTTTAAATGGGTCCAAAATAGCCTTAGAGGCTTGAAATTCCGGGTTTGACCAAGTTTGACCCGGAGGCACCTTCCCTAGACCCTTGGCTAGATTTTTGGCACATTTTGGCTCGATTTGTCTCGAGATGGCTCAACCATGGCTCGATGTGGCTCGGACATGGTCGAGCCTGGGCGCTGCTGGGCGCAGGTGGCCGGCATCTGGGGCTTGGGCGTGGGCGCTGGGGCCTGGCGTGGCCGCGCGCGGGGCTGGCGAGCGTTGGCGAAGCTTGGCGCAAGAGTTGGCGAGATTGGGCGGATCTTGGCACGGGGCTGCAAGCGAGCTTGGGCGAAGGCAGGCGTGAAGGTGGCAGCGGCTGGCGACGCTTGGCGAAGGGGCTGTGCGCGAGCTTGAGCAAAGGCAGACGACGCAGGGCGCAACTGGCGAGGCAGGCGCGGGCGCTGCGTGCGGGCGCTGCTTGGACACTGGGTAACCTAGTGTTGGCATCTCTACCCAGTGTGGCAGTTCTGGCGCGAGTTTTAGCAAGGCTAGGCGAGGGGCGGCGAGGCTAGGCCACCAATCCAGAATGTTAGCCATTTTTGGAGCCTCTTCTTGGCTTGAGTTTTGGTCCTCAATGCCTTAGCCTATAAAATATGAATTTAAACATAAAAACCAAAGAATTTCACCAATACTTGAGCTAATTGAACCCATTAAACCATATAAAATATAAAATCAACAAGAAACACAAAAAACAACTAAAATGAAAACCAACGAAAAACATAACGAAATTCGATTAAAACTACTAAAATCAACATAAAACTCTAATTAAAATTACGAGAAAAACACCACAATTACATGCAAAACAATCACCCCACACTTATCGGTTTGTTCGTCCTCGAACAACGAAAAGAATCGAGAATGTACATGCAATGAACATTATGTAAAAAGAAAAATCCTTGTGCTTATCCTTATTAATATGATGGGATTATCAACATAGACTCGCTATCGTCAAGCATTGCTCGTATTACTCTTTCTCAAATGCAAGCCAAATCGATGGCTTCCTATCAAAGGAAATTTTGAGGGTGTTCACTCAATTCGCTCAAATTTCTAGTATATAGGACGTGTTTACGGTCAAGTTGGACAATACATGCACCTTGTCAAGATTTCACAAATCGAACGCTCAAGAGTGCTCATAGTACATGATCAAATTAGAATCCAAAGAGGTCTTTATTATGGGTTGTAATGTTGGATCTTTGGTAAGGTATGGAACATTTGGATATAGTGGCTAACACACGATCAAACGCGATCAATACATGCACCGAAAGCTTATTATCGCTTCACCTTTCCCAATTTGCCAAACTTTCATTCGAAACCCTTTCGTTCACTCACACACTTTTCCGACTTTTATTTCACAACACTTAGAAGTTTTATGAATTTGATTCTTTTTACTAGAATTAGCCTTTAAATTAGGTTTTACACTTGAACGCACGCTTCATCACTTTTCGTGATTTGTGTTGGAGTATTATTTTTCTTCTCCTCTTTTTTTTCTCTTTTTTTTTTGTATAAGCAACTCAAAACCCGAAACCCACAATCGATTTCTCTCACATTTCTTGTCGACTAATCATACACTCTTACCTCACAACTCATGAAGATACAAGAGCTCAAATCGAGCTCGGCTAACAAGAAACGGGATAAAGGCTCAAGGGGGCTCATTTGGGATTTTTAAGTAGCGTATAATATTTAGATATGGCCGGAATAAATGTGATATATGTGCCTCGAAGTCATTTTCAAATTTAATCATGTACGATCAAAGTCAAACCTCCTCAATGAAATTTTTATAAAAATGCAAGCAAGCCGATAAATCACACAAGGCTACTCACTAGTTTGCATCGAATTTGGGAGCAAAATCAAAAGAGCTTTTAGAACTTTGCAATCTTTTCACGAGTAAAATGTCGAATATATATATATATATATATATATATATATATATATATATATATATATATATATATATATATATATTATATATATATATGCGGTTTTTGGACGAAGCACAAAGATTCAACCCCTCACACAAGAGGCCATAAACATGTAAAAACCCGACAAGTAAACTATTCAAACTTCCAAGCACGTGGAGTTGTTCAACAATGTAATAAAGACACAAATGACACAAAAATAACTCAACCATATAAATGCGCAAATAGTAAGCGTTACTTCGCCAAGAATGCATCACTTCGCCAACGCTCGAGTTAAGAAAGACAAATCATGCTTGAAAAAACCTGGAACCCTGACCACCTACCCACCCCACAATTAAACCATGCAATGCCCTCATTGCATTTTAATAAAATTCAAGTAAAATGAGTGTGAAATAGAAACTTCCTTAACCAAGCGAGTTTTGGTCGAGCTCGGTGGGGTCCACCTAGGCATCTAAGTAATCCAAGCAAAAATCGAGCATGGCTAGTATCTCCCGGCTTCATGAACACTACTCATTTATCCAATATCCCAAGTTTAAGTCGGAAAACAACACACTATACAAGAAAGTCACACACAATAAAAAACTCAAGAAAATATGTACACGAAACGTAACAAAACGAAACTAAAGACCAAAAAGAACCAAAAGACAACCCAAAAATATTTTTTTTAGTTTTCAATTTTTCAAATATTTTTGGATTTTCATTTTAAGAAGAAAGAAAGTAAGAAAGAAAGTAAGAAAAATGAGAAGAACTTGAGTTGCCTCCAAAGAAGCACTTTTTTTTACGTCATTAGCTCGATGTACTCCCTTTTGGTCAAGGTGGGAAGATCACGGGAGGGTCCACTAAAATAATCTCCTCCTTGTCGGGAGGAACTGTGGTCTTAAAGTGACCCGACACCTTGTCTAAGATCCAATAGAAATATTGGCCGGCTAGTGTGTCTATCGGGCAAGTAAGAGTCGCCTCGGGTAGAACTTCGGGTGGAATTGTTGTTTTGAAGTGACCCAATGACTCATCCCAAAAATAAAAGAAGTAATGGCCGGCTATCTTTTCCAACATGTGGTAGAGCGACGGGGGAGGGGAACGATCGCTTTTGGTAGCCGGATTAAACTTCTTAGAATTGATCAACATCCTCCATCTCGTCGTAGCCCTCGTGGCCAACAATTATCCTTTCCACTCCTTCGGCACCATGTGAATGGGATTCACCCACTCACTCTCGGCGAGTACGAACATTAAGCCTTCCCAAAACAACCTCAAAGTACCGGCTCTCACCATTTATATACGGGGGTTAACTCCCTCAACAACTCGGGGTTCCCAATCAATCGCATTTTTAAGAACATCAAGCACTTTTCCCATCCTCTCTTCTTCACCTCGGTTCGAGTTTTCCAAGATGCTAATCGGTTTGCTCTTCTCTTCCTCGAAATAAGTATGCGTTAGCTTGAACAAATCATCGATACCTTCATGGTACTCTTCAATCTTAGCATCAAAAATTTCCACCCCAAGAAAATCTTCAAGCTTCTCGATGGAAACGACTCCCAACCCATCATCAACAATCTCCACCCCAATAAAATCTTCAAATTCTCAATCCTATCACCAATAACCCCCACCCCCATCCCCCTCTAAGAATTCGCCGTTGCCCTCAACGACACATCGAGAATCGTCTACACATAAACCGGGGGCACATAGAGGCACAACGGACTCATCGTTAAGAATAAGGGACTCATCATCCTCAAAATGATCCTCCATAATTACATCCCAGACAATATTCTCCTCAATGCCCCAATACTCCATATAAACTCGTTCGACCGTGGCCTTAATGAAGTCCATATACACCCACTCTTCACAAGATTGTTTTGAAGTAAAAGGTAAGGGGTCAAGAGGATTAAAAATACTCGGAATCGAATGGCCTCCTCCATGGGTGAGACAACCGAATCAACTACCCCACACTTTTCAAGGAAAGTGACTGGAAGAGTAGGCAAAGGTAGTGGGTCCACGTGATAAGTAACAAGAGGATCCTGAGGTGGCAGGGGAGTAGGATAACCAGGTCTCTCACAAGGAGGAGTCGGTTCCGGGTTAGACATTTGAGCGATTTGAGCCTTCAATGTCGCTATTTTCGTAACCAACTCAAACTCCTTCGAGGATAAAGCCATGTTCACGTCATAATCATGAGAGTACGTCGGTGGATAAGATTTTCACTTGGGAGGGCCTCTTGGGACAATGTAGCTCCCACCTCCAAACAACTCATAAGAATCGGGAGTCGGGGCACTATTGTTGGTATCAATCTAAACTGGCCTAAAAAATGGTCTATTAACATCTCCCATAGTGCGAATGGGCGGGCCACTTATGACATTAGATCTCGGACCTCCAAACGATTCATAATCCTTGTGATTTTTAGCAGTTAAAGGGGGAATTCGGGGAACACCAAAATAGCCGGGAATCATAGTTTGACCTCCATACATGTTCGTGCATTGGTTGGGAGCATTAAAACCCCCATATGGACCGGATGTCGGATTGTGCATATTTGGGAAGTGATTGGTAGCACCATATCCTCCATACGGAGTGGAATTCGGATTTTGGTTACTAACGATCCCATTTCGATTAATGAAGCCTCCATAATACATGTTCGGAATTTGATGAGTAGGGGCCACGTAACCTCCATACGTACCGTTTGAACCCATGAAGCCGCTCGGCCCAACATGGTTTGCACCATGCCCTCCCATGTTGGGTTGACCATAGCCGAATCCACTATTGGCAACGTGATTTGCACCATGCCCTACTATATTTCCAAAGCCATTATACGATAACTCATTCCTGACATGGTTTGCACCATGCCCTCCCATGCCGGGAATGTATCCACCATAGCTACAAGTACCTATCATACTTAACAAGAAAGTCAAATAACAAAAAAAGCTAAAAATACAATGAAACAACAATTAAATTGAAAGCCTTAACCAAGCTGAGTCGCAACGACGCCATTTTGTTAGAAGAGTTTTAGTGGTGATGAATATATCAATGGGTTCATGGCTTGGTATTATCGGAGTTCGATTCAATTGAGGAATATATGTGTTTCAAGCTTTGAAAAGTAAAAGAAAAATGAAAATAATGCAATTAACCTATCTAATCTAATATAGGAATTGAAATTGCATGTTGGTCGGATGCCTCGGTTATATGCTTTAATTGAAAATGCAAAGCAATAATGAAAATAAGCAAGAAAATGCAATGTTTCACCAAGTACAAGCATGCATGCACAAGGTACAACTATGCATAAAATCCTAAATAATGCAAATAAGTAAAAATTGAAAGCATGTATGTAAAAGCAAGAAAAGTTGACATGAAAGTTTAAAACTTTAAGTAAAATAACAAGCAACAAAGAGTAGATCTAAGATTTAACCTAAAACTATGCATGAAAATAAAATGCAAATAAAGCATAGAAAAAATTGAAATCAAGACGACTAATACCTGATCTATGATCTAAGATGTGTCACTCATTTAGAATTCCATAGCCAATTCCTAAGATTTAACATGGATTCCAAGGTGCTAAGACAAAAAGTAAAATGAAGAACAAGCATGGAAATGAAGGAATAAGCATGGAATTAAAGCACAAAACATGAAATTGAAAGGAGACTTACTTGAATTAAGAAATGAAACAACGCTTGAATTTAATTGCATCAAAAGTAAAAAATCCAAAGGGAGTACTTAGATTCATCTTGAGCTTACAAACCCAAGACAAAGCTTCAAATTAAATATATAGAGAGAAAATCCCAAGCTTGGGTTGGAAGAGGTGTTTTTACAAAAGAGAGAAGTCTACTATTTATATTACACTTAATTGGGTTTAAATGGGACAAAATAATCCTTAGAGGCTTGAGATTCCCGGGTTTGACCAAGTTTGACCCGGAGGCACCTTCCTAGACCCTTGGATAGCTTTTTGGCACATTTTGGCTCGATTTGGCTCGAGATGGCTTGACCATGGCTCGATGTGGGCTCGGCCATGGCCAAGCCTGGGCGCTGCTTGGCGCAGGTGGCCGGCATCTGGGGCCTGGGCGTGGGCGCGCGCGGGCTGGTGAGCGTTGGCGAAGCTTGGCGCGAGGGTTGGGCGAGACTGGGCGGTCTTGGCGCGGGGCTGGCGCGCGAGCTTGGGCGAAGGGCAGGCGTGAGGTGGTTGATTAGAGTAGAATTTGTACTTATTTTTATTAGTATTTTTAGTACGTTTTTCTATTTATTTTTGGTATAAGTTGGACGATTTAAGCATAATTCCGTATTTTTATAGTTCTGACTTATTTTACTGTATTTTAATCGTAATTGATGCAAATAGGTGATATTTCGGTGTTTTCACCTTACAGCTAAGTAACCGGAAGAGTTCATCGCGTAATAGACGAAGTTCGATGTTCAAGAATAGGAGAACGAGCTTTCCGGCGAAACGAGTAGCAAAAGATAGAGAGAGACGGAAGCAGACGCGCAGCGTCGACGCACTGTCGACGATACTTGCTGAAGCGTCGATGTCGACGCACCGATGTCGACGCAACTTGCTGAAGCGTCGATGTTGACGCACCCCGTCGACGCACCTGCCCAGCCGACGCGCACACCTGCTGACCAGAACTGCCGAACGCTGCCGACCAAGTCTGCCGAGTCCCGCCGAGCGCCAGCGCGCGTCAGTCAACGCTACGTCGGTGCACCGTCGACGCGACGGCCCAGAATTCGGATTTTAGGGTTTCTTGTGTGCCAAGACTTGTAATATCTATATAAACCCTCCTTATTTTGGATTTTGAGGAGAACACACGACCCCCTAGGGTATTTTAGCTGATAATAAACATAATTCCACATCTCATCACAAGATTTGAAGACGGAGATCAAGGATCGAAGAACAACGCGTCCAAAACATCGAATTCACGTTCGGGATTCACTCTTCGCCCAAGATCGACGTGCAACTCCGGAATAGCTTGAGATTTTTACCGCTTTCATTAGTTACAATAAGTACTCTAAACTCTTAGTTAATTTAGTAGTTAATTTCTAGTTTAATTGTTAGTTTAATTCTTGGTTAATTGCTTAGTTAATGCTAGAACTAGTTTAATTAGCTTGATTGTTTTATGCTTGGATATTGGATATTGGTTAATTTAGTTTACTTATGCGATTGATTTATACTTAATTATTCATTCTTAGATTCGTATGATTCAATTGTTTAGTGATAGTTTCTTATACTCATGCTTTTAGATACGAAAAGTAGCTATAAATCTTCGTAGCGTTAATCGATAATTTAGTTATTGCTCTTAGTTGATAATTTAGAATAATTAGTTTAATTAGGTTAAGTTTAATTACTGCTTAGTTCGTAATGATCAATTCAATCTATTCAAAACCCCAATTGTATATGTATGTTATTCGTAATTAAGAAAAACATCCGAAAGACCGAACAATTATTTCCTCGAGAGATACGACTCGAGTCAAACTCATCACTCTACAGTTACCTCGTACTCTTGCGAGAAAACTGACGTGCTTTTAAACTAATTTATTAAAATGGGGTGCACAAAAGTTTGAGTCAGTGGTGAGCGATGGCGATGCTTGGCGAGGGGCTGCGCGTGAGCTTGGGCGAAGGCAGGTGACGTAGGGCGGCAGCTGGCGAGTAGGCGTGGGTGCTGCGTGTTGGCACGCTCGGTAGCTTGCGGGCACTGCTCGGACACTGGGTAACCCAATGTCGGAGCATTACCCAGTGTGGCAGTTCTGGTGCGAATATTGGCGAGGCTAGGCAAGGTGTTACAGGGTGACTTGTCGGCCTAACCGGGTGACTCGGGTTGGCGCGCACGGGGTGCGCCAATGACGGAAGCAGGGTGTCGGGATGCGACGATGCCCAAAACATGGGTAATGTGCCGAGCGAGTACGACACATGTGCGGACAAAGGGTGCCAGGATGAGACGGTACTCGAAGACGGATATAATGTGTCGAGCGGGATCGATACACGGATGGACATTAGGCGCTGGGATGAGACTGTGCTGATTGTTGCCTTAATGTGCCGAGCGGGTTTGGCACATGTGTGGGAAAAGGGCGCCAATGTGCAACGGTGCTCGACTGTGGGTTTTAAGGTTCCAAGCAGGTTAGGCGCATGTGCATGTTGCGTGCGAGCTTGCCGAGCGGGTTCGGCACATGTGTGATAGCAGTGAAGGATGATGGCCAATCGTGAAGCTACGGCCGATCGTTGTTCGGTGGTGTGAAAAAGGAGGTTGATGGAGGTGAAGATTTTATTTGCGCGGATTTTGACAATTGTGTTGTTGAGGAGGAAAACGACGACGACAGAGGGAGCTATTTAGAGGACGGCGTGGTGAATAATGTCGCGGCGACGAAAGGCAACGACGGTGAATGAGAAGCCGAAGAGAGAAAAAGGGATAGGTTCGCTCAGAGCTCACGGTATGACAGTTAGCTGAATTGAGAGTTTATATTTTCATATAAAAAGTGATTTTTAAATATTTAATGGAGAGAAATGAAATAATAAAAGGTTTGTTGTTAAGAATGGCATTTTTTTTTAAGGGAAAGGAGTTTTTGAAACATAAATGTCAAGCAAAAGTAATGGAGTTGTGAAGATACTATGTCCACCATCCTTGTATTTATATCAATCAATCGATCTTTTATTATTTATAACTAATTTTTGATCTAATCTATTATTATTTATAACTAATTTTTGATCTAAGAATTTTAATTAATTGAAGAATGATATTTTAAGGTATCGTAAAAGTCCCCAAAAGTAATTTTGTAATTCAACCACTAAATTCCCATTGGAATTTCGTAGAAATTTTGATTCCAATGATATTTCCAATATATTATTTCAACAGTTTTACATTTCATTAGAACTTTGTTGAAAATTTCTATTGGTATATTACACTGTTGGAATATAAATTTCATCTATTCTAGATCATCGATCTAATTCGATCAAGAATATACTTAATATATAGAATGAGATTTCTTGATAAATAGAAAATTCAAAATGCTCAGGGATACAAATGAGGCAATACCTGGATTTAATCAGATACAATTTGCAGGATTTTGTAAGTTTATCGACCAAGGTTTGATAGAACTTATGAAATCCAATTTCAATTATTTATAGAAAGATATCAATTGGCAGAACCTGTGATAAAGTAAAGAAATATTGGGCTCAATTTTTAACTCAATTGCTAACTTTCCAGGTAGGGGAGGGGGAGAAACTCCCACTAGAATGTCCTGGGGGAGAAACTCCCGTTAGAATGTCCGTCTCACAGGGTTCTCATTAAAATTTAATTATTTCCTTCTAGTGTTATTAACTGGGCCACACTATATTATTATTTAGAAACCAAGTGTTAGAAGTTGGATAAGGTTTTCAAATGCGAGAAAAAAAATAAAAAAATGCAAAGTTAGAAATCTAGTCGAATATTGGACTCTCTTCTAAGACAGATATTGCCCTGCTATGGTGCTCATGGCTATCATTACAAATACGAGCGTGACAACACCAAATGCAAGAAAAGTTTAATAGTTTGATGATGAATATGTTACTAAAATCAAGTTTTTCAATTCCTCCATTACTGAGGACGCTGATGATGCCAATTCCCCTTAAAAAATGCGTAATTAAAAAGATTGCATCCTCGAAATAAATTAGAACTATAATACCATTCTTAACAATAAACCTTTTATTATTTCATTTCTCTCTATTAAATATTTAATCCACTTTTTATATGAAAATATGAACTCTCAATTTAGCTAACGGTTTTTTAGCTAATTGTCAAACCGTGATCTATGATCTTCACCGAGCGAACCTATCCCTTTTTCTCTCTTTAGCTTCTCATTCACCATCGTTGCCTTTCGCCGCCGCAACATTATTGACCATGCCGTCCTCTGAATAGATCCATCAGTCGCCATCGTTTTCCTCCTCAACAACACAATTGTCCAAACCCACGCAAAGAAAATATTCACCTCCATCAACCTCCTTTTTCACACCACCAGCCAACGATCGACCGTAGCTTCACGAATGGCCATCATCCTTCACTGCGATCGCCTCAGAAGTAATCGCCACCAAAATGCTGCATTTCAGAGTCTCAATTTAGCTAACTGTCAAACCGTTAGCTCTGATCTTCTCCGAGCGAACCTATCCCCTTTTCTCTCTTCAGCTTCTCATTCACCGTCATTGCCTTTCGCCACCACGACATTCTTGACCACGCCGTCCTCTGTCAAAAACCGCTTCTTATGAAGGTCCCGACTAATAATATTGGGGCCAATTTCCAGAAGCTTCTATAAAGCACGGAGAATGATGACGTGTTCTGGTCACGCCGTCTAGATTGTAATCAATCCTAGGAGATTACTATTCCAGATTTATTAATTTATTTTCATCTCTTCCATTACATATATTTAATTTTGAAAATTATTTTCATTTCTTCCATCACATATATTTCATTTTGACAAATAAAACTCCTGCTGCATTTGTTTGTTTTCATTATTATTTGCATTTCTTTATACTATATTTGAAATCTATTGTTTTTTCAGTTGTTTCTTTGATTGTATAATTTTTATTGTGCATAGTTGATTGGCTTTTGGTTCAATTAAACAAATGCTCGTATTAGAACTTATCTGTCAATTTGTGTCTGGTTGAATAGGAAAATCATGCTCACAAGTACTCGAGAAAACAAATAAACCTACCTATACATAAGTCGTATTGGGGAAACACTAAGAGAATAATTGAAGAAAAGGTGTGCAACGTCTAGCACTTAGAAGAGCAATGGCGGCAAGGCACCTGAGCAAAATAGCTAATAACTAATAGAACAACTTGAGACAACCTGATAAAGAAAAACAAATAACATGCTGACTCCAGGATGGAAAATTATAATCCATTGAATGCGGCAGAGGAATCCATTCAATAAGAAACAAACTACCTAAAACCACAGAAGACATGCGCCAGGGACTTAGGGCTTTTCAAACCAGCTCTATTTAGTTCACCGAAAAAAGATGAAAGCATTAAAAAACTCAAAGAAGCATTCATATTAAAACATTATTACTCGAGACCTTGTCTTACTCATACTACTGCTTCCTCTGTGAAGCACAAAAAGACAGGTGAGCAACATTTCTGGTATTCAAGGTTCGGTAATCTGTATAGCAGTGGCTAGCAGGCAGGTAGAGGCAGCTATAAGTTCTAGCGATTTTGGTTTGATACTGCAAGATGTATTAAACTAATCACATACTTCCAATTCAACAACAAACTATATATGATGGCTGCATTTCCAGACCACTTTAAACTAATGAACATTTAAGCAAGGTCAAGAGGGTTCTAATTTAGTGGGATTGTTTGGACTGTTACAATCAATACCAGAACATGGTTTGAGCTACAATATAAAAGAAGCTACTTCACCAAGTAATGCCCTGTTAACAATGTTATAGAAGAATGAGGCTCTGTGAAAAAGCCTCCGGGCAATATGAGGCGACCATCTTTGAGAGGCTCACAATATTGGGAAGGGGAAATCTGTGGATTATTCTTGAGAATGAATAGATTTTGGTCGACCAATGTTAAACCACAATTCTTTTCATGTACAGAGACAAACAATGGAGGGTTCCATACAAACACGCATTATGGAACTCGAAAAGTTAAAGCACTTACCTTGTTCAAACACCTCAAAGCCACAAGCCTTGAGAAGGGTTGGGTTAATTAAGGGGGAGTTAATGAGCATACATATATCAACTGCCGTTTTGATGGTAAGATGATAATAAACTTCCAAATACAAGTAAACCACCGAAGAAGCAGTGGAAATCGTGAATCAAGATAGTAAATAAGAAATGAAATTCAGACTCACATTGCAACAGCTGTGTTGATACTGCGTTGATACAAGTAAACCACCGAAGAAGCAGAGGAAATCGTGAACAAGGGCAGTGATTCAAGCTTTTGTGTTGCCTACTTATGAAAATTTGTCAAAAGATCAATAGCTTGCCCGCAAGAGAACGGGGTCCAGCGTAGTTTGGTAACTTGACTCTTGTCGTCTCTCGAGGAACATACAATCGGAAATCTCAAATAGTTTGTTCAAACGCAGTTACTAATACTAAAAAAAGGGGGGGGGGGGGGGGGTTGATTGTTTTGATTATCTAGAAATTTAAAACACATGAACTATAATTAAAACTAAGTAATTTAATTCAGCAATTAGAATTTATAAACTAGAGTAATTATTCTACGAACTTTAAACAAGATTAACTAGCATAAATTCAAGCAGTTATCAAGAACAAAATTCAATCAAAACAAATTAACTAACAAGAATAAATAACCAAACATTAATTAAACTAAAGATTACCAATTCAATACCAAAAGTATCTAGGGTTCTAAGCATAAACAAATTCAAAAGCAATTATTGAAAAAACAACTACTTAATTGCATAAATAAAACTAAGAAAGCGATAAAAGAGTTTGAGTACTTATTTAAACTAAGGAATGCAGTAGATTCTCCAGCTAATCCGGAGAGTTGGTTGATCTCGGTCGAAGAACGGATCACGAACGGACGGTTGAAGCTAGCGATCCTCGAATCTTCGATCTCGATCAATTGTTGTTATATGGATGCGGATGGTGTAGTTCTCGAACCCAAGAGATCGTATTTTCAGAGTATGGGGGAGAGGTGTGTGTATTTGGGACGAACTTAGAAGGGTTTAAATAGATTTCCCTTGACTTGGAGCATAAGAAACCCTAAAATCCCGATTCAGGGCTATCACGTCGACGGTGCGTCGACTGACGCGTGCCAGTGCTCGGCGTCGGTGCGGCCAGGCCGTGCGCGTCGGCTGGGCGGGTGCATCGACTGGGTGGGTCGACATCGACGCTTTAGCAAGTTGCGTCGACATCGGTGCGTCGACATCGACGTTTCGGCAAGTTGCGTCGACGGTGCGTCGACATCGACGCTTCAGCAAGTTGCGTCGACGCTGCGTCGACTGACGGGGATCATGGCTCGCATCGACATAGCGTTGACAGTCGCGTCAGTTGACGCGACTGCGCGTCTGCCCCAGTTTCTCCATCTTTTTGCTACTCATTCACCGGAAAGCTCGTTCTCCATTTCTTGAACATCAAAGTCATCTAATTATGCACCGAACTCTTCCGGTTACTTAGCTGTAAGGTGAAAAACAACAAAATATCACCTAATTGCATCAATTACGATCAAAATACGGGTAAAATAAGTTGGAACTATGAAAACACGAAATTAAGCTTAAATCTTCCAACTTATACCAAAAACAAATAGAAAAACGTACTAAAATACTAATAAAAATAAGGACAAATATGTGCTAATCAAATGCCCCACGCTTAATTGGTTTGTTCGTCCTCGAACGAACGATAAATTCAAAGTATAGCAAGAAATGAAAATCAGTCCAAGCAATGAGTCATGCTATGCTACTTAAATAATTTTGAAAATATAGGTACATGCAATGCAACTTCAAACACTCCACCTGTATTACATTTTCGCGTCAAAATCGAATTCATACATCCGCACTCGAGTATTTCCTGCAAAGGACGTGTATAAACTCAATTTATACAAATAAAAGCACAATAAACAAGCACCAAAAATCAATCTCTTCTCAATCGCAAATTAAGTGTGTTGTCGAACAAAGAATCGGAAAAGGTCTTTTCGGGTTGTAATGTAAGGCTTTATGGACGGGTATGGAATATATAAGTCGTGTGGCTGACTCACGATCTAACGTGATCAATAACTCACCAAACCTATTCTAGTCAAGGAGCAATATGCTTCACCTCGTTCAAAGATAAAAACCTCACTAAACACTCATAACGTAGCCTTTAAACATAGGCTATTTCCCAACTCGAAACTCTAAACTGACTTGAAGCTCAAGCCACTTAACACATTTGAAGCTCATAACACGCTTCTTACAAAATTCATGCCTTCTAAACAATAGGCTCATAAAATAAAACAAATAATAACACAAGCCTTTATTAGCGCGTAGGTAATGACTAACACAATTCACCATCCTTCTTATATATATATATATTTTTAATTATTTATCCCCTTTTATTCTTTTTATGGGGTCTTTTTCTTTTTTTTTTTTGAAGGATGGTGATCCTTTATTACAAAAATTCATAAATCCCTTATATAGACTCCAAAACACTAATAACCAATAAAAATTACGAACTCCTACCCCACGCTTTTAATGGGTTATAGGGGTCAACTCAAAAATCACTCATGGCTAATGGAAATGGATTATTTGGCTATGATTGGCTCATTCGGATCTTATAGTGGCTAAAATATATGGATATGGTCGGAATAGGATTTTTATGTGCCTTAACCTCATTTTCCAAGTCAACTACACACAGCGGTTTCAAAGAGATCTTAAATCAAAGCTCATTCAAGTACATGCAAAGATGATAAACACTCAGGCTACTCACTGGCTTTTTGCATGAAAAAGTTTTGAGTTGACGCTGCTTTTAAAGTTTTGTGAAATAAATTGCGTCCAAGTATCATTTTAAAATATATAAATAATAATTTGAAAAAGAATTATGCACTTATGCACGCTCAAAGACCTAAACATCAAATCATATATATAGCTAACTTTGACAGGCATGCCATACAAACACAAATTAGCGCAGAAATAGCACACAATCACGTAAAAATTTAAAAATTGCACACAAATTTTTCGACATACTCAACCATCCCCCCCTCTTAAAAACTCGGCAATCCCCTGATTGCCATAAATATAAAGAAAAACAATTCGAACGAGGAAAGGGGTAAGAAAAACATCCCTGAAAACGAATGGTCGAATTTCTTTCATTGAAGTTGCGCAATGTTACGTTGTCTAGAGCCTCGTGATTGGATTCGTCCTTAAAAGAAATAGATAAGAACAATAATAAAAATCAGCAATAATAAATTTATTAGATCGTTGCCACGACTCTTCAGCAAATCGTTGAGCAAAACGGTTATCGAAAATCATAGCTTCCGCCCAGGGTAGCAGTCGCTATGCGCAGGCAGCATCGACATAGCGTCGACTGATGCGGGCAGCATCGCGTCGATGCTCGCGTCAGTCGACGCGACAGCAGGTCGGCGAAAAGTTGTTACCGTTTGTATTCCAGCGATTTACCCCTTCTCACAAAAGGTATTGAACCAGGAATAACTGCACAGACTCACAAGAAAATAAAAACGTCCATGGTGCAAGAAATATACGAAAAATCAAGGCATACGAAAAATAAAATTTTATTAATTACTGAAACAAAATACGTAGACACCCGAAAAGAAAACGAAAATGCAAATAACTAAACAGGATAAGGTGGAAAGACAATTCCACAAATCGATTATGGAAAAGAACATAAATAGATAACTAAAAGATGGCCCACAAAAATCTAAAGGGATTTGGGACCCAATCGCTCTAACGCGACGATCTTCTTGCTAGCCTCATCCAAGCACTGCTTCCAAAAATCCAAATTCCCCTCGTTCGCTTTGTTCTTCACTTTAAAATCCTTGATGGGGCCTCCAACTCCTCAATTCGCCGTAAGAGTGCAAACTTCTCCTCGCGGATTGCATGGTTACTTCGCAAGAAACGTATTCCATCTTGAGTCAAACTCTCTATCTCGGCTTCCGCCTCCTTCAGGCGCTCGTCCTCCACATCGTTCTCCCCCGATAATCGGAAAGTTTCCCAAATCATCTCATTGTTGTCCTTAGTCAAGGTGACAATCGTCTCTCGAGCTCGAAGAAGTGCATCGCGGAGCTCGTTCTTGGTCATGGTACGTTCGTCAAGGTCCTCCCTCTGCTGTCCGAGGTCGTGCTCAATACCCCTCAAGCGTTGAATGGTGGTCCTTAGTTGAAGGTTCATGTCCCTCAACCCATCGTTGATCTCCTCCGCCCTTCGCAATTCGTTCTTAAGAGCATCGATTTGGAGGGTATAGTTAACCTCATCCAATTGATAATCTCCAACCAAATCGTTCGCCTTCTCGACCTCATCATGCAGCTGGTCCACCTTCTCGTTGTGTTCCTCCCTCAGCATCCACCTCTTCTCGTGGTTCTTGGTGATTCTTGGAATTGGCCTCATGGTAAGGAAAAAAGGGTTGGGAGCGAAAATAATTTGGGGAAGAGAGATGTAGAGCTTTGAGAATAATGAAATTAAGAGTGTAAGGGTTGGGTTTATATAGGGATCAAAAGACCTTAAAAATAGGAATCCTAAATTCACTCCAATTAAAGATAAGGGAGAAGATATTTAGTTTCCTTATCTAATTAGAACTCCATTAAGACGAAAGATCTTGTCCCAAATCTTGAAAAATTTCGTGCTAATAAATCCCTTAAATTCACTCTCCTGTTTAGAATAAAACTCCCAAAAATCGTAGCTAAAACTTACCAAAAATTTCTCACGCGCACAGGTGGCGTCGACACCGCGCCAGTCGACGCGTGCGCCCAGGAAGTGTCATGACCGCGTCGACGCCGCGTCGGTCGACGCGGCTGCAGGCTGATTTTTTTAGCAGTTCTTCATTCTTCAAAAGATGAATTAGACTTATCCCGACCTAAATCCTGTTCAAACACTTACAAAAAAAAAGAAAAAAAAAGGGTAGCTTGGAACCAAAAAAATAACTAAAATAAAAGAAAATCAAAAATAAAGAAAATACAGTAGCTTGGGTTGCCTCCCAAGAAGCGCATCTTTTAACGTCGTTTGCTTGACGTAAATATGCTATGATTAAATTGCCAGCGGAGGTGGGTCCACCATCGCCTATTCTTCGTGATCTTGATTTGTTGACTCTCCGTCACGGTACAGTTCGATGCGGTGCCCATTAACTTGAAATGTTGCGTCTCGTTTCTCATCGTAAAGGGTTACAGCTCCAAACTCGTTGATCTCTTTTACCACGAATGGTCCACTCCACTTTGATTTTAGTTTCCCTGGAAAAAGTTTAAATCTTGAGTTAAAGACTAGAGCTAACTTACCTACCTCCAAATACTTGTTGACGAGTTTCCGGTCATGGTAGACTTTGGTCATCTTCTTTTGCCTCCATGCAGTTTCATAGGACTCGTTCCTTATCTCCTCAAGTTCAGTTAGTTCCGACTTCCTATACTCGCCAGCCTCGTCATAATTCATGTTCAGTTTCTGAATTGCCCAACCAGCTCGATGTTCTAGCTCAACGGGCAAATGGCAAGCCTTCCCATAGATTAGGCGAAAAGGGCTCATTCCAAGCACTGTCTTGTAGGCTGTTCGGTATGCCCACAGTGCGTCGACAAGTTTGACTGCCCAATCCTTTCGAATCGGCTCGACTGTTTTCTCGAGGATGGCCTTAAGTTGACGGTTGCTCGTTTCGACTTAGCCAGACGTTTGAGGGTGGTAAGGCGTAGCTACCTTGTGTCGAACCCCAAACTTTTTCATCAACCTTGCAAAAGCCTTGTTACGAAAATGGCTCCCTCCATCACTTATTATCGATTTCGGCACCCCGAATCTACTGAAAATATTTTCTTGGAGGAATTTGAGAACAACTTCTTCATTAACTCTTCGAGTAGGGATTGCTTCTACCCATTTTGACACGTAGTCGACACCAACAAGGATGTACTCAAAATCTCCACTCTTAGGGAAGGGTCCCATAAAGTCTATCCCCCACACATCGAAAATCTCCACCACTTGGTTGGGTACCTGGGGCATTTCGTCTCGCTTACCTATGTTTCCGGTCTGTTGGTAGTTGTCACAAGTTTTGCAGTATTCAAACGCATCAGCAAATAAACTCGGCTAATAAAATCCGGCTTGTAACACTTTAAACGCCGTCTTTTGAGCTCCAAAATGCCCTCCATGGTCATGGAAGAATTGGAGAATGCTCCCCATTTCGTCGTTCGGGATGCACCTCCTATTTAGACCATCCTTGCAGCGTTTGAAAACATCGGGGTCATCCCAAAAGTAGTCCCTGCATTTACTCAAAAATCTCTTCCGTTCTTGTTAGGATAAATGGTTAGGCACAATTTTGCAAACAAGATAATTCACAATGTCAGCGTACCAAGGGGTAATTAATTGCTCAAGATTAAAAACATTTTCATAAGGAAAAAGATCATTAATCATAAATTTCTCCCCCTCATTCTCCTCAACTACCATTCTGGACAAGTGATCCGCCACAACATTTTCACAACCTCGTCTATCTTTTATTTCCACATCGAATTCTTGTAGCAACAAAATCCACCTAATTAGACGTGGCTTACTTTGTGGTTTGGAAAACAAATGGCGTAAAGCAGCATGATTAGTATGTACAATTACCTTAGCTCCAACTATATACGGTCTAAATTTTTCAAGAGAAAATACGACTGCCAATAATCTTTTTTCAGTTGTGGTATAATTACGTTGAGCATCGTTAAGCATATAACTAGCATAATAAATGACCCTAAGAAATTTTTCCACACGTTGTCCCAAAACAGACCCCACCACCTCGTTAGAAGCATCACACATAATTTCAAATGGTAAGGTCCAGTCGAGAGCAACAACCACAGGGGCAGACGTAAGACTCGCTTTTAACTCATTAAACGCATTCAAACATTCTTCATTAAAAATTAAATGAGTATCTAAAGTCAAAAGTTTGCAAAGTGGACGACTTATTTTTGAAATTTTTTTGATAAACCGTCTATAAAAGCCTGCATGACCAAGAAAACTCCTAATCCCTTTAACATCTCGAGGCGGAGGGAGATTTTCAATTACATCTATTTTTGCCTTATCAACCTCCAGCCCCTTTCTAGAAACAACATGGCCTAGAACAGTGCCACTTTTTACCATAAAATGGGATTTCTCCCAACTCAAAGTTAGATTTTCCTCAATGCATCGTTCTAGAACTCTTGACAAATTAGACAAACAATTATCAAAAGATGACCCAAAAATCGAAAAATCATCCATAAACACCTCAAGAAAGTCATCAATAAAATCACTAAAAATTGAGAGCATGCACCTTTGAAAAGTCGCTGGTGCGTTGCATAGGCCAAAGGGCATCCTTGGAAAAGCGAATGTGCAAAAGGGGCATGTGAACGTTGTCTTGCTCTGATCTTCCGGAGCGATGGCCACTTGGTAGTAGCCCGAAAGGCCATCCAGAAAGCAGTAAAATTCGTGTCCCACAAGATTATCTAGGAGTTGGTCGATGAACGGTAGAGGAAAATGATCCTTACGAGTGGCCGCATTCAACTTCCTATAATCGATGCACATACGCTATCCAGTAGTTATTCGGGTTGGCACTATCTCTCCCTTTGCATTTTCGGCAATGGTGATACCTCCTTTCTTTGGAACCACATGGATTGGGCTCACCCATTTGCTGTCGGAGATGGCGAAAATGATTCCTTCGTCTTTAAACTTAAAAATTTCTTTCTTAATCACCTCGTAAAGCGTTGGCGTCAGTCTCCTTTGACTGTCCCTCACAGGCCTGGCATCGGGTTCCATCTCGATTCTATGCATGCAAGTCACGGGGCTTATTCCTTTGATGTCGCTGATGCTCCATCCAATTGCCTCCTTGTGGTTGCTTAACACCGCAACTAATTCTTTCTCCTCGTGCTCCGACAAGGCTGAGTATATGATGACTGGTTTCGTTTCGTTGGGCTCGAGGAAAACATACTTCAAGTGGCTCGGTAGTGGCTTTAACTCCATCTTTGGACCAAGTTCGGGTGCAGTGGCTATTTCACACAATTCTTCATCAAAATAGTCCATCTCTTCATGGTCTTCGTCGATCTCATTCAAATCTATCTCTAATATCTCGGCCACCCTGTTCAAAAATTCCGTGTCGTCCTCGATGCTTAACTCATCTAGCACAGTGATCCCCTTTAGCTCGTGAATACAAGAGGCAATCGTGTCCACAAATGAGCAATCTTCATTCATGTATGGTGAAGGAGTGTTGCGGATATCTTTCAGCGAAAATGTGATTGTCTCCCCAATCACGGACAAGGTCATCCTCCCTTTGTGTACGTCAATCAGTGTACGAGAAGTGGACATAAATGGTCGACCAAGCAAAATAGTATGCTCAGTGCCCTCATTTGGAACCTCGCCGACATCTAGTATGACGAAATCGACTAGAATCACAAGCTCGCCCACTTGAACTAGAACATCCTAGAATATGCCAAGTGGTTGTCTAATTGATCGGTCCGCTAATTGTAGCCGCATCGTCGTTGGTCTCATTGTCCCCAAATCGAATTCCTTATAAAGGGAATAAGGCATCAAATTGATTCCTGCCCCAAGGTCAAGCATGCCTCGTGCTGTCTGTCCGTTTCCCAAGGTGATGATTATGCAGAAACTTCCGGGGTCTCTTTCCTTTTTGGGTAGAGGCCCTTTGCATATGGCGCTCACCTCCTTTGTTAGCTTAACTTGCTGAAGTGTCTCGAGACGCCGTTCCCTCGCAACTAATTCCTTGAAAAATTTCACGTATGCAGGCATCGTCTTGATTACGTCTAACAGAGGAAGATTAATGTTGACATTTTTGAGCAGATTATAAAGTTCCATGAACTTTTTATTCTCTTTTGCTGGGCGTAGGCGACTTGGGAAAGGAATCTTGTCTCGAATAGTTATTGGTGATGCCTTCTGGGACTTGGTGGAATCGTCGTTTGTTACTGGAGAGGGTACTTGATTCGGGGACTTCCCATTTAACGACCCAAGAATGTACAGATTCGGTGACTTATGCATTTGGTCAACCGATTTAGGGTCATTGATCGTGGGCAGCCCCTCCGTTGCAACATCAGTGTCCCCTTCGTTCAGTTCTTCGACTCCATTATCTATCGTCTTCCCACTTCGTAGAATATGAACTGCGGAAGCTTCCTCGGGTTGGCTCGGAAGCTTCCCCTTTTCGTTGTCGTGTTTGGCCATGAATGTCGCCATTTGCCCCATCATCTTCTCCAAGTTCTTCACGCTCTTAGATAGATCATCCAAGACCTCTCCTTGCTTATTCACTTGCGTGGTCAGACTGGTCAATCCATCCCTGTTTCTGAGTGTCTCGGTGACTTGGTTCTGTTGCCAAATTAGCAGTTGATCATTTGGCTGTATATGAACAGGTGTCGGCCCCGCTGGTAGTGATTTTCTCGGTGGAGGTTGTGTTGATTTATTTTGTGCTGGAGCGTAATGTGGATTCTCAGGGCCCCATTTCAAGTAAGGAGAGTTACGATTTGCATTAAACTTGGTGTTTGGCTGAGGCATGTGCTCATAAGTTGGAAGATCTATGTTGCGCAATTGGTCTTTGATGGCATGTGCTTCAGCGTCGGTATCCTCGTGATACCCCATTTGTACATGAATCCCCCGCATGCCATGTCTCTCCACAACGGTTACATACCCCGAAGGTCTCGTTACTTGGCACCTCGGTTGCCTCGTTAACCCTTATCTTCTATGGTCGAGAGCTTGTTTGCCTCGACTTTTCGCTCATTCTTTCAAATAGTTGCTTGGCAGCCGTCGCTGTCAAATCCCCAAAATCTCCTCCAGCAGCCACCTCTACGTTATTCTTATAAGAATCTAGAAGTCCCTCGTAGAAGAGTTGATTCACCATTCCTGGAGAGTTGTGATGATGGGGGCAAGCTTGCAATAAAGATTTGAAACATTCCCACGCTTCGTGAAATAACTCCCCGTCTTGCTGGACAAAGTTGGCTATTTGTCTCCTTATGTGACCCGTCGTCTGAGCTGAGTAGTACTGATTAATGAATTTGTCGCTCACCATGGGCCAATCGACCATAGATCTCGGTTCTAGTGATAGTAGCCAAGACTTGGCTTTATCCTTCATGCAACTCGGAAAACACACCATTTGAAGGTCTTCGTGATGAAGTCCTGGGGACGGAATCCTACTAGCTTCGGCATAGAACTCCTTAAGGAACGTCAGTGGGTCTTCATTGGCGAAGCCGTGAAATGTCGGGAGGTTGTTGATAATATGAGGTTTCAACTCGAAGTCTCTCGCAGTTCTACCCAACACAATTGCTGAACTATATGGACCTACTTGAGGGGTCGTGAACTCTCTTTGTCTCGGTTCGCGCGCCTCCCGTTGGTATCTTTCTTGGTTATTACGCCTCGCGTATTCGTCTCTCTCATGGTACCCGTCATA
>BMAC01000429.1:321343-332770 GCA_014905375.1 Phtheirospermum japonicum | reverse complement strand
GCGGGGATGCTTTGCGCAGGCGGCTGGGAGGTTGGCCGAATTCTGGGTTGGGATTTGGGGAAAGGGTTCTGAAGCTTTTGAGACGGCGGATGAGATGTTCTGAGGTTTGGTGGAAAAATACGGGAGTTGATTTGGAATTTAACATGATTAAGAGGCGGGTTGACAAGTAATTTTTAACAAATCTAAACTAGCCGTATTAGCGGCGGCATTATCAAATGAAATTTAAAAAAAAATTTGTTAGTTAAATGATACTCGGACAAAACAGTGGAGATTTTTTTTAAAATATTCACCGCCGTATGTTGGCTATCGAACTTTCTATATGCAGTTAAACATTTTTGAAAAATCCAAGAATTATCAATCCGGTGGCAAGTAATTCCCATATAATTATGATTTTTAAAAGAATCCGAACATATGGAGACACTATGAGGCAAACTATCAAATATTGAAATCAAATTCAATTTATACTCACCGACCATTTTTTCAATATCGCGAGTTAATTTATTTCGTGAAATCCTTTGGCTATATGGATTAAATGCACCCCTAGTATAATCTTCATAATGACTATTATGCGCATGATTAAAAGGAAGACTCAAAAAGGAAACAAATTTTGCAAGAAATCTTCTATGATTACTTTCGGTATATTGAAATAAAGTAGAAGAACTCGTACCTTTGCATCCGGTCCCGCCGGTGGCGGTAGATGAAGATGAGATGTTTAGTTGTGTTTGAGAACTACCGGCTCCGTATTTGTTGGGATGCTTCTTCTCCATGTGGTATTTGAGCGACCTGTAGCCTTTATTATTTTTCGAACCGAAGGCGTAATGAGAATTGCAATAATTTCATTGCGATCGAGGTTCGCCGTTGATCGTCTTTTTTGTGAAATGCAATCGGAATATGGGGGAAACAAATCCCCTTGATTTCGATCGAGGATGTGGCATATCACCCGTCGCTTCCTCCTCATCTTCATCCAAATTGACGGCGGCTGCTTCTTCTTCATCGGAGCTCGGTAATTCCTCTTCAGGTTCGTTGCGAGTCGAAGTTGATTTGATTATATAGGTTCTCAACTTCTTCCGCCGTCATCTCATCGGGAACATAATCTCCGGCCACGGCCAAAGATTCTCATCGAGATCCTCAACCTCGACCTCGACGAGAAGAGGTTGGAGTGTTGGTATTGATATTACGGGAAGAGCTTGCCATAGTGATATTATAAAAGATAGTTAAGTAAAACACGATTACGAAGAAAGAATAAGAATATTATTGATAATATTATCTTTTGCACAAATTAGAAATTTGACTTCTTTAAGCTTGAAAATATAAGAGAAGAAGAAGAATAGTAGATGAATTGGTGTGAGGATTGGTGTTGGAGAGTGGGGTATTTATAGGTGTCAAAAAAAAAATTAAAAAGGCCATTGTAAACCGGCGGTTAAACCAGTTAACCGCGGTTAAACCGCCCAACGGCTACTTTTATTTGAATTTGAGTCGTCGATCATCAACGGCTAGTTGATCTCAGCCGTTGATTTTCAATGGCTAATCCACAGACCAGTCGATCGACTACAGACCAGTCGATCGACAAACAACCGGTCGATCGACTGGTCACTTTTAAAAAAAAAGGTTAACCATCGGTTAACCACGGAGGTTAAGGTTAATGGTTTTGTTAATCGTAACCTAACCGTCGAGAACCGGTTGACGGTTACGATTTTAACCATGACCGTCGGTCAACGGTTAACCGTAATCGGTTCAACACCCCTAAATACCTGGATTTAATCAGATACAATTTGCAGGATTTTGTAGGTTTATCAACCAAGGTTTGATAGAACTTATGAAATCGAATTTCAATTATTTATAGAAAGATATCAATTGGCAGAACCTTTGATAAAATAAAGAAATATTGGGCTAAATTGCTAACTTAATTGCTAACTTTCCAGGCAGGGGAGGGGGAGAAACTCCCATTAGAATGTCCGTCTCACAAGGTTCTCATTAAAATTTAACTGTTTCCTTCTAGTGTTATTAACTGGGCCACACTATATCATTATTCAGAAACCATGTGTTAGAAGTTGGATAAGGTTTTCAAATGCGAGAAAATAAATAAATAAATGTAAAGTTTGAAATCGAGTCGAGTGTTGGACACTCTCTTCTAAGACGGATATTGCTCAGCTACAGTGCTCACGGTTATCATTACAAATATGAGTGTGACAACACCAAATGCAAGAAAAGTTTGATAGTTTGATGATGAATATGTTACTAAAATCAAGTTTTTCAATTTCTCCATTACTGAGGACGCTGATGATGCCAATTCCCCTTAAAAAATGCGTAATTAAAAAGATTACATCCTCGAAATAAATTAGAACTATAGTACCATTCTTAACAAAAAAAACCTTTTATTATTTCATTTCTCTCTATTAAATATTTAAAAATCACTTTTTATATGAAAATATGAACTCTCAATTTAGCTAACTGTCAAACCGTGAGCTCTGATCTTCACCTAGCGAACCTTTTCTCTCTTCAACTTCTCATTCACCGCCGTTGCCTTTCGCCGCCGCGACATTATTGACCACGCCGTCCTCTAAATAGCTCCCTCTGTCGCTGTCATTTTCCTCCTCAACAACACAATTGTCAAAATCCACGCAGAGAAAATCTTCACCTCCATCAACCTCCTTTTTCACACCACCAGACAACGATCGGCCGTAGCTTCACGAATGGCCATCATCCTTCACTGCGATCGCCTCAGAAGTAATCACCACCAAAATGCTGCATTTCGGAGTTGCCGCTTGCTTCGAATAACACTGTCCTTCATTATTAGGGCTAAGTTAGAACTCCAAATTTAATTCTAAGAAAAATCAAAATGATACTTTTGTGTGTGCAATTCGAAATTATTGTCAGGCGAGGCGGATTTATTCCCTACACTACAGGTCTTATTGGGGAATAACCATGGAAGAAGAGGCTTCAGAGCCTGCCTTGGTAATTATTAGAAGAATGGAAACCGAATCTCATGATTGGCCCCAAAAAGGTAACCATTGGGTTAAAGATTATCATAATGTCTCGTTTCTAAAGGAGACCGATATGGTACGCGAACAAATCTCGAATCCCCTCTTATCTTAAAGATGATTGCTTTAAAATTTCGCTGCGATATTAGAGTCTTCACGTGTCACATTCAAAAAGCGCTTCTTATGAAGGCCCCGACTAATAATATTGGGGCCAATTTCCAGAAGGTTTTGTAAAGCACGGAGAATGATGACGTGTTCTTGAAAGCAGGCGATGAAAGCTTTTGGGGCCATAAATGGATATTAGTTGCCTCTTCTCCAGTGTTCCGGTCAAGCCGTTTAGATTGTAATCAATCCCAGGAGATTACTATTCCAGATATAGAGCTTAGAATATTCAAGGTTGTCCCTTTTATTAATTTATTTTCATCTCTTCCATTAGATATATTTAATTTTGACAATTATTTTCATTTCTTCCATTACATATATTTAATTTTGACAAATAAAACTCCTGCTGCATTTGTTTGTTTTCATTATTATTTGCGTTTTTTTATCCTATATTTGAAATCTATTTTTTTTTCCAGTTGTTTCTTTGATTGTATAATTTTTATTGTGCATAGTTGATTGGCTTTTGGTTCAATTAAACAAATGCTCGTACTAGAACTTATCTGTCAATTGGTGTCTGGTTGAATAAGAAAATCATGCTCACAGAGTCACAGTGACCATTGTATAAATCACAGTATTGGGAAATAGCCTAATCATTTGTGTACTTATTTTATAGTCCTTCTTAAACTTGTAGAAGAACTCTACTTAGTTAGAAAATAGCCTAATCATTTGTGTACTTCTTTTGTTAATTTTGTCTTGAATATTTCATTACATGTGATTCATTGTGTCAATGTGTATTTGCTATTAAGAACATGCAATAGACTTAGAAAATTATAAATTTAAGATTTTTATGCATATACCTTGTGGATTTGGCGCGGTATGGCGGAGTTGGATGCTTGTTGTCATAGTTTCTCTTTTTTATTTAAAAAATAAAACCCCTATACTCTATTTTTTTTTAGTCTTTCTTTTGAAATCGAGAAACAAAAACTTTTTAGCGATTCTACAGAACCGTAAATCGCTCTGATACCACTTCTGTCACGCCCCAATTTCAAAAAATATAGATTTTAATTTCTTCATAATTATAACTTCCAAAAATAAGGGCATGGGTTTTCAATAAATCACAATCACAACATAAATTGAGTGGAAGTGTGAATAAAACTTAAACATTTATTTAAAAATAGGAGATTCACATTATGAATCAAAATAGTAGTACTCGACTATTCAAGGAGTTTTAAATAGAAACACAAGTCTCAATCTTTATTCGTAATTTGACATAAAATTAAGACACCAATTTATAGAAAGGAAAATGAAATAACATTGAAAATAGCATCTTCGCATCCACCGCCTCGTACCACGTCTAACTCTTCAACCTGAAAATTTTGATAAAATTGGGTGTGAGCTTTCAACTCGCTCTGTGGGGATTCGTTTGTCAATATTAAACACTAATCATACAAACCATAAATGAATAGATACAACACACTGTCAGTCGTTCATAGATGCTGGCTAACCATAGATTTAGCTCGAAAGCTATTGTTGTTTTAGCTCTAAAGCTACTATGGAATGTTGCATTGAGACATAGATAATTCATATAATCACATCTAACATAGACAAACATAGAATTTCGCCAATGTTAAAAGAAATCATATAAATCATAAATGAATGGCTACAACACACTATCTGTTGTTTTATCTCGAAAGCTACTATGGAATGTTGTATTGAGACATAGATAATTCATATAAATGCATTTAACATAGACAAACATATAGTTTTGAAAAAAGTTTAGAATCACCCACCTTTGAATGTGTATCGTGGAAAATTAAATGTAGATGCTCGTGCTTGAAAATCCTAGTTTTGAGAACTCTTGTCTCCTACATTGAAAATAATAATTTAACTTAGTACTTGACTTTGAAAAATGGATTTTTGACTAATTGAAAAGTTAATTAAACCACAGCCATGAATCGAACGTCCGATCATGGAATTTAAATAAAATGGTAGACATGGATGTGTTTGGTAATGTTCATGAAGTTGGAGGGCTGGAAATAAGATAATTTGAAAGTTCTGTGGACTGGAATGGAGTTTTTGATAAGTTTTGGGGCTGAAATTAGGGTTTTTCTTAAATTAGGGGCTCAACTGAATAAGGACAAAAGTGTTTTTGGGATCAATTTGTAATATCTTGGAAATGGCTAGGTATTAAACAAAAAGCCCAGCCCTTAATCTCAGAACCCATTTCTCCCTTTTCTTCACTGGCATATCGTTTTCTCCCAATTTCAGAAATCTTTCGACCCCTGCCCGACTCATCGACAGACCGGCGACAGCTTCAATCGGCGGCCAACTTCTCCGCCTTCTCCTTTCTTCCCCGTTTATCAAGCCCTAATCCCTAATTCCATCTGCCCCATTTTTGTTTCTTCATTTCTTGTTCAAAGTTTCTCTCCAATTTAGGGATCGGCCGCATGGCCAAAACTCTCCGCCGACGGGAGAACGGCGACCACAAACATGGCGGTAGCGTGGAGTGGCTCGGCGAATGGAAAAAAAAAGAAACGGAGGCATCGAGCGGCCGTGGTGAAGGGCAGCTGTTTTGGTTGTCCGGCTGGTTCTCGTGGGTTGTTGGGTTCCGTTCAGGCGGGTTGGCTGGTTCACCGTGGGGTTGGTGGGTTCCTGTTTGAATCGGGACTTGGCGGTGTTGATAGTGGGGATGTCTCCGGTGGTTGCTGGAACGGCGGTTGGGGGTTGTGTTTGGCAGCGGCAACGATAGGGTCTCAGGAAATTCAGTAGGCAACGATGATAATTTGAAATCGCTGGTGGTCTGTAGTGGAGATGGTTCGGGTTGGCGTTGAGACGGCACCAGTGGATAACTGATACGGGCACGAGCACAGTAGGGGTCCGGTAGTGGCAACAGGGTCTTAATCAAGCGAATCCTTCCATCGACTATACGGATCGGCCCTATCCTGGTCTCTCGACAACGACGCAATGGCGCTACGAATTTTCGACTATGTGTAGGAGGCTGGAAAAAGTGGAGAAATAATTGGCGATGGTGGCGGCGATGGGATGGTGGCAGTGATTTGGTCTCGGTGGATTTGGTGGCTGACGAAAATTTGGCGATGAAAAATCTGGGCAGTGTGGTTGTGGTGGCCTCTCGGAGATGAAGCCCTGAATTTGGGTCCGTAGTTGCTGACAGTGGTGATGGGGACTTGATTCGGGCCGTCGAGGCTTAGCGGTGGCGATGGGGCTTGTTTTGGTTTGGTTTGGGATGGGTTTTTGATGAATGTTTGCTTGAAAAACTTTAGAAAGAAAATACAAGAACTAGGTCTGTAGTTGTTTGCTGCCGATTGGGTGCAGGGATGAATGAAATTGGTTTCTTTGATAAAATAGGTTTAGAAAATTAGGATGGGTGCGGATATACTCCACCCAGGAATTTATGAGTTCACCCCGGTTGATTTTAGACAAAATTTAACCCTACTTAAAAAGACCAAAATAAACTTACTTACAATATTAATTAAAATTGAAAAAATAAAATTTATATAAATTATATATATTATATATATTATATTATATATATATATATATATATATATGAGAAAACCTACGTATCATAAAATTCTACTTATTTCTTTTTCACCAAAACCTTTCTCAATACTTAACAGAAATTTCCACGTCATAACCTGTAAGAATGGAGAAATATTGTTACGAACAAGATGGACTTAATGTGAGTGTTGTTGACATCTTTTTTTTTTTTTTGTATATTACTTTTTTGTGTGGCTGAAAATCGCGACTCTGTTCGATCTGGTTTTGAAGAAACAATTGATCTATGTTCGGAAATTATAGCCGAACATATTGAACATGTTCGAATACGATATTCGAACATTGTATACATGTTCGAAAATAGTTTTTGAACATGTATATAGTGTTCGGGAATAAATTTCGAACATGTTCAATATGTTCGAATATCGTATTCAAACATGTCTCTGTAGCTCGATACTTTCTTGGACCATAATATGTTTATTATATAATTATTATTGAACCTTTTTTTTTTCAGGAATCTAAGACAGTGGCAAGCGAAAATAGTAATGCTAGTCCAATCAGGAGCGATGTGATTGCAGACTACTCTTATTTATTCAACACAACGAGTTATTTTGAATCTAGAGAAGAATTAGTAAATTGGGTTCGTTCAATAGGAATTGAGAATCGTATGGTGATTGTAGTTAAACGATCAGACAGTGGAGAGAGTGGGAGGCGAGATCGAATTATTTTAGCATGCGAGCGAAGTGGAAAATATCATGGTATGGTTGGACAAACTTCACTACCTGACGAGTTGGAGATGGAGATGGAAGGAAAAAAATCAAAGAAGAGGCAAACTGGGACAAAGAAGTGCGGATGTCCATTCCTTTTAAACGACTCTCAAATGTTTGTTGGCGGTGAGGAGAAGTGGTCATTACAAATAACATGTGGCATGCATAATTATCCTCTTGCTAAACACTTTGAAAGCCATTCCTATGTCGGTCGCTTAACTCCTACTGAAAATGCATCTGTTGTTGATATGACAAGAAGCAACAGCCGACCAAAAGATATATTGCACGGATTAAAAGTTAGACATCCTGAAAATGTGTCAAAAATGAGAACTATTTACAATTCTCAAGCAAAAAAAAAGAGCCGTGGAGCATTCAGGCATATCACAACTGCAATTTCTCATGTCCAAATTGGAGGAGAATCATTATTTTTTCCACGTGAATCGTTGTAGTACGACTGACCAAGTTAAAGATATTTTTTTCGCTCATCCAACTTCATTTGATTTACTTCGTGCATTTCCCACTGTCTTGTTGATGGACTGCACATACAAGACGAATCGTTATAAAATGCCTTTATTAGAGATAGTTGGAGTGACGTCGATGGATATGACGTTTATGGTTGCTTGCGCTTACATGGAGCGTGAGCGCGAGGAGAATTATTTGTGGGCATGCTCAATCCTAAAATCACCGATGAATCCCACGTGTTTTCCCACAGTTATTGTCACTGATAAGGAAAAAACATTAAGTAATGCGGTGTTGGCTACTTTTCCAAAGGCGGGCCAAGTTTTATGTCGGTTGCACATTGGTAAAAATGTGCTGGCAAATTGTAAGAAGATGTTCCGCACAAAAGAAGAGTTTGAATCTTTCAATAGTTCATGGAATAAAGTGATGCTTGCTGATAACGAATTTGATTTCAATGAATGACTCAAGAGATTTGAGGTTGATTATTCCGATCATCCATTAGCCGTACAATATTGTATTAATCAGTGGGTCAATCCCTACAAAGATCACTTTATCACTGCATGGACAAATAATATTATGCATTTTAATAATACGACAACGAATAGGTACATAAAAATATTTTATGTTTACTTTTTAAATATTTGCGACTATTTATTTATTTTTATTTTTATCATGAAAGCTTATTATAATGTCTTTTTTAGGGTCGAAAGTGCGCATGCAAAGTTGAAAAGACATTTGGGATAGATTATGGGAACCTTTGAGACATGTTGGACGAAAATACATTCTCCTCTCGAGATTTCACACACTGCAATTAAGACTTCGTTTGAGAAGAGTATTCATGTAGTCCAACATCGTTATCAACCGAATATTTTTAAGATGCTACGTGGTGAGATTTCTATTGCGGCGTTGGATAAAATCGTAAATGAAATGAATTTTATAAATGACATTGGCATCGACTCATTGCTTTGCATTTGTTTGCTAAGAAAGACGTGTGGTTTGCCTTGTGCACATGAGATTAGTGAATTCAAGCGGCTGGGGATGCCAATACCACTAGACATTGTGGATAAATTTTGGAAAAAATTAGACATGGAACCAACTCAATGGGATGATGCGAGTGTTGGAAAGGATATTTAGAATCGAGTGAAAGATAGCATTGCGGACTACTTGAACAAGTTTAATTTGGTTAATTAGTCTGATCAGCTACTAATGTTGAAAAGGTTGAGAGAAACTTTGAAACCTGACACAACGTCTTTGATTCCGCCTGAGGTCCCTTTATGACCTCGTGGAAGGCCAAAGTGCAAACGCGCAAAGAATGTGAATTCAACAAAGCGTGATCCGAGCAAATTTGAGTACGTGGAGTCATTTCATGATAACTGTTCTCCAATGGGACAAAGTATCGACTTGAGTGGGCCCATTCCTATTAAACCGATGTTCGTTTCTGCTCCAAAACAAAAGCAACTGGTTATCCGGAATAAAACGAGATCAGCTGCACATGGGTGTTTTACGGATGAACTTCATACCCTATTTCGTGATTACGTTCTTGAAACAAAGAATGTACTAGGGGATGGTCATTGCGGCTTCCGTGAAGTAGCTCATTTAATGGGATTCGGTGAGGATTCATGGGACAAAGTTCGGCGAGACCTTAGTGATGAATTGCAAAAACATCGTGATATATACACTAATGTATTCATCGCACGCGGAGCTGTTGATGATGTGTTATGTTCACTGAACTACTATGATACACCTGCACCCATGAAACGTTGGTTGTTACTACCAGAGATGGCTTACCTTATTGCATCTGCGTACAATGTCATATTGGTGGTATTATCCCTAAAGGCTTGCAACACATACTTGACTTTTACATCATCAGTTCCAGTTTCCGTTAACCCTAAATGCATATGCATCGCATTAATCACTGGTGAAACGCACTTTATTGCGGTAGGTTGCTTATTTTTTAATATATATGTGATTATACTTACAGCATAGTAATCAAATTTCTTTTTGTTAATATGTGAACTTACGGCCGGGACATCCACTACCTATCGTACCTTTTAAGTGGTATGAACGACGTGAGGATTGTGATAGGGGATGGAAAGTGTTGTGCATGCAACAACTTAAGTTATACAATGACCTTGTGGCAGGGAATTAAACTTATTATGATTGTTTGGTTTATTTTTTATTTCATAATGCCAAACCTGACAGAAAGGTATTCGAAAAAGATGTCAAACACAATACATTCGAATATAGAAACCGAAAACAGAGGGGTGTTCAAACGTAATACACGTTATCAAAATATGAATTTTGAACAACAGGCGTTTGAATATAAAAACCGAAATTACTAACTTCGTTCATTACACAGAATCGAACAAATGCAATATGTTCGAGTAAACATTTTGAAGACCTCTCTGTTTTCAAGTGACCCAAAAAACAGAGAGGTGTTCGGACAATACTCTCGAACGTACAGCAAAAGTTCAGCCGTAAATTTCGAACACATGCAGTATGTTCGAATACTAACCTCGAACACCTCTCTATTTTGTCAGCCTAAAAACAAAGGTATGTTCGAAACTTGTACTCGAACATACTGCATTTGTTCGGATGTAAATTTCGAACAAGTGCAGAATGTTCGAATAATTACCTCGAACACCTCTCTGTTTTCGGATGACAAAACAGAGAGGTGTTCAGACACTATTCCCGAACATACTACATTTGTTCGGATGTAAATTTCGAACAAGTGCAGAATGTTCGAGTAATTACCTCGAACACCTCTCCGTTTTGGTCCGCCCGAAAATAGAGATGTGTTCGGACACTATTCTCGAACGGCACTTCACATGTTCAGTTGTAAATTTTGAACAAGTGCAGAATGTTGGATTGCATCATTCAAACACCTCTCTGTTGTTGAATTATTTTGAAAATGGACAAAACAGAGAGGTGGTTTTGAATGATGCAATCCCAACATTCTGCACTTGTTCAAAATTTACAACTGAACATGTGAAGTGCGTTCGAGAATAGTGTCCGAACACATCTCTATTTTCGGGGGACAAAACGGAGAGGTGTTCGAGGTAATTACTCGAACATTCTGCACTTGTTCGAAATTTACATCCGAACAAATGTCAGTACGTTCGAGAATAGTGTCCGAACACCTCTCTGTTTTTCATCGACAAAACAGAGAGGTGTTCGAGGTAATTATTCGAACATTCTGCACTTGTTCGAAATTTACATCCGAACAAATGCAGTATGTTCGAGTACAAGTTTCGAACAACCTCTTGTTTTTGGGCTGACAAAAATAGAGAGGTGTTCGAGGTAAATATTCGAACATACTGCATGTGTTCGAAATTTATAGGCGAACTTTTGCAGTACGTTCGAGAGTATTGTCCGAACACCTCTCTGTTTTTTGGGTCACTTGAAAATAGAGAGGTGTTCAAAATGTTTACTCGAACATATTGCATTTGTTCGATTCTGTGTAATGAACGAAGTTAATAATTTCGGTTCTTATATTCGAACGTCTGTTGTTCAAAATTCATATTTTGATAACGTGTATTACGTTTGAACACCCCTCTCTTTTTTCGGTTTCTATATTTCGAATGTATTGTGTTTGATATCTT
>BMAC01000429.1:288141-321318 GCA_014905375.1 Phtheirospermum japonicum | reverse complement strand
AAAAAAAACAATTCAATAATATAAACAATTCGCCCAAACAAGAAACAAATCAACAAAAACAAGAAAACATTGTTAAACTAATGAACATCCAAAACACAAGTTCGAACTACCAAACATCTAAAAGTATTGAACACAAATAACAATTCAACATAGAAGAATCCCGACAACTCCTAGAACATTATTCTAGACCACTACGTCTACCACTGGACGACTCAAATATCATCACTATCACTATCCCCTCCTCCTAAGGCTTTGTATGCATCCTCCACTGTGAGATAGTTCTCCGCGAGATCTTCTTCCCGACGCCTCCATCGTTGCATCACTCCTTGAAGCAGATCTCGTGCAAGTCTTATCTGCTCAACTTCACTGGCCGTCGAAGAGCGACTAAGATTAATCGAACGTCGTTCTTGATTTTTCACAATAGGATGAGAATGCTTGATGTACCATGCCATGTATTCTGGTGAAGTCTTACCCGGAAAGCTCACTTTATGCCCACGTCGAGGGTAAGCCAGCAAATGAGAATCCCATTGCATAAAATAGCTTGCAAGCGAAGATGCCCACTCTACCTTGTAGCGAGTACTTTTTTTAAGTCGCATTGCGACCCTTGGACCAAGAGGGGCATCTGGAATTCTCTGAACATGACCAAACTGTCTCAAAACACGATCCGGATGATAGGGCTCAATAATGGAGAAACATCTAATGCACCCTTGAAAAAAACCCACCGAGCGAAATTCATACTTATCTCGAATGGTGTCGAATGGGGACCAGTCAACCTACATATTGTGAATCCCTCAATTATTTTATAAACAACTAATATGAGTATGAAATCAACTAAACTAAACATGAGAAAATCATTCAGACTTACATCTGATACTGTCAGCGAGTCGAGTGTCTCTCTATGTGCCACAATCTCTTCTAGTCGTCCTGCTGATTGTGATGATGGTGACCACCTAAATCCAAAAGGTTGCCAGTTCTCGTACTGTGTGTTGTGTGGGGGTCGCATGCAAGGAAAGTATGCATATATCCACGCCTGCAAACATTTCATTATAGTAAGTACAAGTTAATTTCATGTATCCATACCTAATAGCGAATTTATTGAAAGATAGTAAAAAAAAAATCATACCCCAAGTAATGTGAAGTAGCCACAGACAGATTTGACCTCGCATCTTGATGCGTGTCCTAGCTGCCTATACAAAAAAGCTAAAGCAGCGATGCCCCACGCGATCAAATTCATCTGATCAAAATTTTCCAACAATCTCAGGTAGGTGGTCATTACTTTATTTCCAGTTTTATCGTTAAACAACGTGCACCCTAAAGTATACAAAACATACGCTCGCATTGTATATTCCAGATTCTCTGGATCCTCAGACTTAATAGCCTCACAAAAGTCCTCCTTTAGCCACTCAAGTCTCACATAGCTACCCCTAATGTGAGCAATCTCCTCGTAGGCCTCAAATTGTTCAATTCCTAACAACCGCGACACCAAAGCATCGCCTCTCTCCTCCACTTGTTCTCATATAAGCTCCACAGGATTTCAAGAAACCGATAATCCAGTCAAACAATAAACGCCATCCAATGTGATGATCATCTCCCCAAACGGCATGTGAAATGTATTGGTTTCCGGATGCCAACGTTCAACAAACGCACTTATCAAAGTTCCATTTGAAACGGGATATGACATATCTCTTAATGCAAGAAGCTTCGAGCGCCTAATTAATCTTTTGAACTGTACAGTCTCGCGTTTCGGAACTTCCCACTGAGACAATTTCAATGAATGACACTGAAATCTCAAAATATCCCGTTCGACGCCAAACCATATTTTTGAAGAAACATGTGTCGGAAAACTAGCCAAGAAAGTGATAATCTCAGGACCTCCAGGATGAGGAGCCTTGAGTATCTCATCCTCAACAGGAACAGGTGCACGCCGCGCTCCTCCACCCTCTTCAACAAATTCATTCGATATAGGTGGCTCTTCCATATTTCCAGAATCAATATTTCTTTGCCTCTGATTTGATGGGCCCCGACCTCGTTGCCTTCTGATCGATGCCATTGGTCTTGTTCTATATCCTTCCACATCTCCATCATCAATAGCTGGTTGGACAAAAAAAAACACAATTTAAAAATGAGACATGTATTTGTAACCGATTTTTGGATCATAGCCCAACCTAACAATACACAAACAACACCAAACAATTCATTCAAGTCAAATATCAAGAACATAATTTCATCAAAGCAACTAAAATTTTGAATAATGAAATAAGTACGGCCTACACAAAGTAAGTTTGTAACCACATACAAGTGACATCTTAAATCCAAAAGACAAACACCAACACAATTAATAATCTTCCAAAATTTACAATTATAATAACACATTTTTATAATCATTCGATTATCCTATTTCAAAAAAATATCGCTCATCGATTCCGAAATTCATCAATGTCATTTGGATGAAGTCACCATATATCATATAATGCTTTCTGTTGTGTTCGAAAAATATAAATGAACATAAGCATTATGTTCGAAATTTTACTTCGAACAAATTGGCATTGTTCGAATGTAATTTTTGAACAAAGACAAAGTGTTTAAAATCTATTTTTGAAAATATCTCTGTGTTAGAAAAAAACACTCCGAACGTCGAAAAATATAACTGAACATAAGCTTTCTGTTCGAAATTTTACTTCGAACAAATTGGCATTGTTTGAATGTAATTTTTGAACAAAGACATAGTGTTCGAAAGTAATTTTCGAACAAAGACATAGTGTTCGAAATCTATTTTCTAACATATCTCTGTGTTCGAAAAAATACTTCGAACGTCTTTGTTTTTGACTTTTCTGGCAGAAATTGTTCAATTCACATCCATGAACATTGGATATATGTTCGAAGTATTAAGCCGAACACACGGCTATGGTTCTAAGAACCAGAATCGAACACATCAAGTTCTAATCAAGAAATCTAAACCCTAACCTAAATAATTCAATCAAACCAAATGATAAACTTACCTCTCACGTTTGATGATTCACCCCGTTCCATTCTTCCTCGCTGATTTTTGAAAACAATTTATCCCCTCTTTCTTCTCTGCGTTTCTTTTTTCTTCTTCGCGCCCGATGACCTCTCTTTCTCTCTCTTTTCTTTTCTTTTTCTTTTCGTTGTCTTATTATTATTCTATTTTATTTTATTTTATTTAGTTTATTATATTATTTATTATAATATATGGGGGGTAAAATGGCGTGTTATTGGGGTTAACTTAGTAAAAAGAAATACATTTCAAAATATTTTGGGATGTTCTTATCAACCGGGGTGAACTCATAAAATCCAGGGGTGCGTATATCCGCGCCCAATTATGATTGATTTACCTGTTGTTTGCTTGCGGCCGTACGTAGAAACTTTGTGATGGTTGGAGTTGCTCTGGGCTTTTCTTTATAAACCAAAGACAAGGAATTATTTTTGGTAAGTTAGGGTGCGGTTTTTGTGGACCGGTCTAAGTTATTGGGCTTGGATTTAGGCTCTGGTAAAATAAATAGATAAAATAAAAATAATATAAATGGATTTGGGTAAGAGGCTTATTGGACTTGAAACAAAATAATATAAAATTAAAAAAAAATTGGCTTAACATAAAAGTAAAATAAAACTTGGGCGTTACATTTAAACTCTTCCTCCCCTTCAAGATAGAAAAAGTGTTAGGAGTTTTCTTGGTCATGCGGGTTTTTATAGGCGATTTATAAAAGATTTTTCAAAAATTAGTCGCCCTCTGTGTAAATTATTGACACTAGATACTCCTTTTGTCTTTGACGATGCTTGTATGGATGATTTTAACGAACTTAAAGAAAGATTAACACCAGCACCTGTCGTTGTTGCCCCCGATTGAACCCTACCATTCCAAATAATGTGTGATGTGTCAAATGAAGTTGTGGGGCCCGTTTTGGGGCAACGAGTGGATAAATTACTTAGGGATATATATTATGCGAGCTATATGCTAAATGATGTCCAACGTAATTATACCACCACTGAAAAGAACTTCTAGCCGTTCTGTTTTCATTAGATAATTTTAGATCTTATACTATGGGAGCTAAGGTAATTGTACACACTGATCATGCCGCACTGCGTCACTAGTTTGCTAAAACTCAAAGCGAACCACGTCTTATTAGGTGGATATTATTATTGCAAAAACTTGATGTAGAAATCAAGGATAGGCGTGGTTGCAAAAACGTTGTAGCTTATCACTTGTCTAGAATGGTAATTGAAAAAAAGGTGGATGAGCATATCATGATTGATGACTTATTTTCATTTGAGAATGCTTTTGCTCTTGAACATTATCTTACTCCTTGGTATGCTAACATAGTGAATTATCTCGCTTGTAATATTGTACCTAACCATCTATCCTACCAAGAAAGGAAGAGATTTTTTGCATAAGTGCAGGAGTTACTTCTGGGACGATCCTTACATATTCAAACGCTGCAAGGATGGACTGAGTAGAAGATGTGTTTCTAATGATGTATCCTATATTTTTGCCATAACCTTAGAGGGCACTTCAGATCTCAAAAGACGTCATTCAAGGTGCTACAAGATAGATTCTATTGGCCAAGTTTATTTGCTAACACGTACGAGTATTGTAAGACGTGCGGCAACTGTCAACGGACCGGTAACATAGGTAAGCGAGATGAGATGCCGATAGTTCCTAACCAAGTGGTAGAGATTTTTGATTTATGGGGGGTAGATTTCATGGGACCCTTTCCCTAAAGAGGTGATTTTGAGTACATCCTAGTGGGAGTGGATTATGTATCAAAATTTTCCGTGGCGATTCCTGCGCGTAAAGCAAATGCTGATTGTGCTAAAATTCTTACAAGAGAATATCATCAGTCGATTTGGAGTCCCGAAGACAATTATAAGCGATGGAGGAAGTCATATCCACAACCGGGCTTTTGAAAGGTTGGTGACTAAGTATGGAGTTCGCCACAAGGTAGCTACTCCGTACCATCCTCAAACTTCTGTGCAAGTGGAAACAAGAAATCGCCAACTGAAGGCCATCCTCGAGAAGACAGTAGGGACAAATAGAAAGGATTGGGCAGTGAAGCTTATTGACGCACAGTGGGCATATCGAACAGCTTACAAAACAGTGCTTGGTATGAGCCTTTTGCGGCTCGTTTATGGGAAGGTGTGTCATTTGCCGATCGAGCTGGAGCATAGATCAAATTGGGTTATTCTCAAGATGAATATGAATTATGATGAAGCTGGCGAGTATAGGAAGCTAGAGATACAAGCTTGAAGAAATCAAAAATGAGGCATATGATATCGTTTGGAGGCGGCAAAAGGTGACGAATGAACATCACGACCATCGAATTATTGATAAACAATTAGAGGTTGGTAAGTTAGCTCTGCTATATAACTCTTGTTTAAAGTTGTTTCCAGGTAAGCTCAAGTCGAGATGGAGTAGGCCGTTTGTGATCAAAGAAATCAACAATTCTGGAGCGGTCACTTTGTACGATGAAAAGAAGGATTCAACGTTTCAAGTCAACGGATACAGAGTGAAAATATATCGTGATGGGATGATGGAAAATCAAGATCATGAAGTGGTGAAGTTCGTGTATCCACCTCCAGTTGAAAATTAATATCTGGAGTTCACGTCGAGCAAGCAAGGTTAAAAGATGTGCTTTTTGGGAGGCAACCGAAGCGTTTGTATTCTTTTCCTTTCTCTTTGATTTTCTATTAACTTTTTTCTTTCTTTTTGCTATATATATTTTGTTTAATTGATCCAATTGTTGTGGTGCGTTTATGCGTTTGTTGATGTGCAAAAAAAGTTGAAAATTTGCCAATTTTAGACCTAACGGTCAGTTAGCGGTAACCATTACCGTTAACCTTACCGCTATTGTCTTTTCCCAGGCATTAATGACGAGAATCAACCGATAAACTAATCTCTAGTTACGAACAGAGGGGTTTAACAGTGAGATTAGCGATTACACTAACCGTTAAGTCCACCGCTAGAAGGCAACTGCGAGTTTAACGGACCAACTTAGCGGTAGAAACCATTAGCCTGACTGCTAGCCGCCTTCTGAGAGTTTAACGGTTAAACCTAGTGGCAACTGTAACTGCTATGGTAACCGTTAGCATTAAAAATCTCTCGGATTTTGGAGAATTTTAAGCTGCGAGCTTTTGGAGATTTATTCCTACAAGGTAAGCTTTATTATGGCAAGTTTTTGGGTGAATTTTGGTTGAGTATTAAATCAATATCTTTTTCCTATTTAAGAGTTCTATTGTAACTAGGTAATTAATATTATATCCTACCTTATTTAGAGTTAGAGAGGATCTAGGATTCATATTTTCTAAAACCAATAAACCTTATATAAACTACCCCCTCAGCACTCCATATTTCACAAACCTTTCAAGCTCTTACTTCTTCACTACTTCCCAATGCCTATTTTAATCCTTAACCTCGGGAAGATGAAGTGAAGCTAGCAAGCCGTTGCCTACCAAGAGCGCGGATGGATTCGAAGGGAGGAGCATGAGGAGGTTGTGGAGGAGATGCATCACCAACTAGTTGAGTTTAGGGATGAGCTCAAAAAAGTGATGGCTCAGAACAATGCCTTCCTATTAGATGAAACAAAACTTGCCTTAGAGATCGTCACACTGAAGGAGCAGCTAAAGAAAGCGGGTGATGAGATTACAGAATTAACTTACGAAAATAACAATCTTGTGGGCGAAGCTAGAGATTCAATCTGGGAGTTAGGGAACAAAAATCACGAGCTTAGAGGAACAATTGGAGAGCTAGAGGAAGCGAATCATTTTCATCTCAACGAAGCAACGCACCTCTTCAACTTATCTTGGATGGAGGAACTTGTTCAGAAGGCTGAAGAAAGGATTGACCAGATCGAAGATATAGTTTATGGACCTAACTAACCTAGACCCCTATGACGTTTAAGATTAGCTATTTATTTCAGCAATTTTAATTTTTATTTTCGTTGTTATTGAGTCATAGGATTGCTATCCTATTTTATCTAGGTTTTTGTTTTCTTGCAATTTTTATTTTTATTTAATTTCATTGTTTAATTCTCACGAGTTGCTATTAATAATATTTTAAGTTCGTCCCATTCAATGTTCTATTTATTTTATGCTCGAACGTCTTAATTTTTCCCGTGAGTTATGAAGTTCTTACTTATTTAACAGTAGCTTAGCGGTAACCGTTACCGCTAAGGCTACCATTAATAGCAAGCAGATTCTGTTAGCGGTAAGGCTAGCAGTTACCTTAACAGCTAAGGTAACCACTAACGCGGAAACAACCCGACACACAGAACGAATTATAAAGACAGAAACTTAAAAAGAAGTTCTTTTGGCTACCGTAACCCTAACCGCTAATGAGGAGGGCAAGGAACAGTCACCACCAAATTTCCATCTTCGTCAATCCGCCGCACTCCGGCGTACTTGGAACCTGCAATTCAACGAGCTTGGTCACATTCTGGCCATATTTTTCTTCAAAAAGCTGGGAGAAAGATGAGGCCATCTTCTCGGCAAGTGGGTAAGAGTGGCTTGACCCTAATACTTGAGATAGAACTTCTTGGATTGGGAACTTCAAGGCTTATAATGTTTGGGTTGAATTCGGGTTGAATTTTGGTTGAAAAAGCCGGAGAATTATTTTGCGCACCAAGTGTTTGAAAAAAGGTTAGCGGTCACAGTAACTGTTACACTTACTGCTAACCGAAACCGCTAACTTCTTAGTTGTGTTATATAATGGTTAGTACAATTGTTAATCCTAATCATTTGGTGTCCAGCCAGTAATTTTTGGGACAGTTTCGAGCCACCATTTGAGGTCGCATTCCGACCGTTTCCATCCGCAACCCGACAACAGTTACAAGCCACTGTCCGGCTTTCTACCATTTATTTCCAACACCATGTCTTCATCATCAAACCCGGAGAAGCGAAAGAATATGGAAATGAAGTTGGGGGCCAAGTTCAAGGTGTTCGATGATGAGGTTGAGCTATACAATTCCTTGATGAACCGAATAATCATCAATCCAATGATAGTCGATATCGAATACTGGCTTGCCCAAGCTGTGAGTAATGACCTGTTCGCAAGGATATTTATGGGCTACGTCAAGGCCCTCAACTGTGTTCAATTGGCTTGGATCTGAGTCCCGGACTATGAGCGACTGATGCTTCGAGTCTTAAACCACTTTTGAGATAATGGTCGACTATACGTTGACGTGTTGATTCGAAGGGAAGGAGTACAACTTCACCGCTATTGCAATCGAGGCCTATTTCGACATTATCGGTCGGATGACTGAGAGAGAGAGAGAGAGAGACCATGCGCATAATGAGTGCCAATTTTGGGAGGATATTAAGCTCCCGGGTGTTGAGGGGAAGAATCATAAATACCCCCTCACCTTAGTTCAAGACAACGCTCTTTACGCAGTTTACCCTTTTCTCTCGTGCTGCGTGCTCGGCAAGGAGGAACCGACGCTAATCAACAAGGACGAGATGTATGCACTATAGTACATGATGAGGGGGAAACATGTGAAAGTATATACCCTAATTATACGGAGTTTGAAGAACGTGAAAAAGATGAGCTTGGAGAGGCCAGTCCCATTGTCTCACGACATCTTCATTACGGGCCTCACTGAGATGTGCGGATATTCTTTGAGAAGCGATGACCTTAACTATTTCCCTCAGCTGTTGGCGTTTACAACAAGGGTAGTGCGAGTTCTGGGGAATCCAAGGGGAGCAAAGTTGACGATTACGAAGCTATGGTATTATCAAGGGACGAACGAAGACGAGGATGATGAGGAAGAGAACCGAGAGGTGACTGAGGAGGTTGATGGGGCAGATATTGGACCTCATTCGGAGCCTAATTATGGATAGATAACTTAGCAAGACGAGCCTCCATAGTTGCTATTTTCCTTTCCAACTCAAGCACCCTAGAGGAGCTTCACTCACTTCATTAGCATTAGAATATATCGCTCGAGAAGATTTTCGCTCGGGAAGAAGGGATACACAAGATAAAATAGTCGCTCCCAAAAATGGTTTGTTAACCTCTCTCATAGTGATGGTGGGGGAGGGGGCTATTTTGGGCATTGGGGCTCACACCTCCAAACAACTCATACGGATCGGGATTTTGAGCATTATTGTAGGCACCAACTAGGGCATGATTGAAATTGTAAGCATGAGGACCTCCATACGGGTCGAGATTCATATTTTGGCCACCCACATTCCCATTTGGACTCACAATGACACCATTAGACATATTCTGAAAATGATTGGGAACACCATAACCACCATACGGAGCATTCATACACATGAAACCAATATACCCAACATGGTTTGAACCATGCCCTCCCATGTTGGGTTGACCATTGCCTTGAACACCATTAGCAACATGGTTTGCACCATGCCCTCCCACATTTCCAAAACCAAAACTGTTCATCCCATTCCCAACATGGTTTGAACCATGCCCTCCCATGTTAGGAATGTAATCTCCATTGCCATAAGGATAGGAAATGGATTGACCTTGCATATAATTAATAAAAATGTCAAATAAAAAAAGAAAGCAAGAAACACAAAGAAACTACAAGCAAATTCAAGACCTTAACCAAGCTGAGTTGCAATGGCGCCATTTTGTTTGTAGATTTTTATTGGTGATAAATGTATTAGGGGTTCGTGTGGCTCGGTATTATCGAAGTTCGATCAATTATAGCGATCAATGGGTTTTTAGCTAGTTGGAATTAAGAGAAAATGGAAAAATAAATGAAACTACAACTAACTACGAAGTAAATGCAAGTATTTAGGATGCCTCGTGCGTATGCCATATTGAAATTGCAAGCAATAATCAAAATAAGCAATAGAAAGCATAGAAACAACAAAGTACAAGCATGAAGACATAAGGTACACCTGTTCATGCATGATCATGATACTTGAAATAATGAAAATTAACAAAAATCAAAAGCACTGATTAACATGAATTTATACTGATTTTTATTAGTATTTTAGTTAGTTTTTCTTATTAATTCCGGTATAAGTTGGATTGATTAAGCATATTTTCGTATTTTTGTATCTTCAGCTTATTTTACTGCGTTTTGACCATTATTGATGAAATTGGGTAAATATTGTCTATTTTTCCCCATACAGCTAAGTAACCGAATGAGCTCAGCCCTTAAAAAATGAAGTTTGATGATCGGGGCAAAATCGAGCTATTCGGCGAAGAAGTAGCATTTTTCATAAGTGAACGGTAAGGTTAGAGGTCTCTCTAACCGCTAAGTTACCGCTCACTCCGTGGTGCAATCATACGACAAAGATAGCCAGAATCGACTGACAGATAGCGAGCTCCCAGACCGAGTTAACGGTGGACTTAATGGTAACCGAACCGCTGTTTTGCATGTAATTGTGGCATTTTATCTTGTGTTTCTAGTTATAGTTTAGCGTTATTTGTAGTAGTTTGAGTCTTATTTTGTTAAGGTTTTAGATTATTCTATTATTTTTAAGTTTGAGATTGATTGGTGTGTTGTAATGATAAATCATGAGGTTTTTGAGTCCAAATTCTTATGTTGTAGGTGGCCAAGGGAGTTAGAGTTGCTCTGAGTCGCATTGGGAGGTGTCCAAGATCGAGTCAAGACCTTAAAGTCCAAAATCCATGCCGAAATGAAGAAACCGTGCCAGAAGAAGCTGAGATCGACTGAAAAGCTACCGATCGACTGGCAGTCGATCGACTGCCCTTCCAAGAATCGACTGAAATGTTGAAAATCGACTCAATTCCAAGGACTTCCTCTCCTTTCCAAGAATCAGTCAATCGACTGCTTGCTTCCCAATCGACTGGTAGTCGATTGACCGCCCCTTCCAGATCGACTGAACTGCTCAAGGATCGACCCAATTCCAGAGATTTCCTAAAAATCGATACTTCTTCAAGAAGCAGTCGATCGACTACTTACTGTCGATCGACCGCAGTCGATCGACTGGCCACTAGCAGTCGATCGACTAAAAGACCGGGAATCAGCGCGAATTTATGATTTTGCCCCTACTAATAGCTATTTAAGCCCCATTTTTAACCCCAGAAAAAACACACCTTTCCCCAACTCTTGCATGAGGCTTGGGAATTAATTTTCTCTCATTCCTCTCTAGATCTACTTTCTCTCTCTTAGGTTTTGAATTTAATTTTCAAGCAATTTCCTTGGGTTTGTAAGCTCAAGATGAATCCAAATACTCCTTTAGATTAGTACTCTCATTTGTAATTCAACCTTGGGATTCCCCATTTAATTTAGTAAGCTTTCCTTTTAATTTCAAGTTTTGTTCTTCATTTCCATGCATGTTCTTCAATTTATGCTTTTTCTCTTAGCTACTTGATTCCATAATGAAACTTGTGAATTGACTGTGGATTCTAGTTGAGTGACACACCTAGACTATAGATCGGGTCCTTGATTGTCATGATTTTGAGTTGTTCCATTGCTTTATTTTGAATTAAATGTCCATGCATAGTTTTAAGTTGAATCTTAGATCTACTCTTCGTTTCTTGTTATTTTTCCGAAAGATTTGAACTTTTACGTCAACTTTTATTGCTCTTTACTTTGGTGTGTTCAATTTTTGCTAATTTTCATTATTTGAGTTTTCATGCATGGTTGTACTTTATGCATGCATGGTAGTACTTGATGAAACAATGCTTGTTTTTGCTTGTTTTTGTTAATTGCTTGTATTTTCAATTAAGGCATACAACCGAGGCATCCGAACAACTTGCACTTTCAATTTATAGGATAGTTTAGCTATTTTAATTATTTTATTTTCATTTTTCCTTTCTTTTTCAAGCTTGAAACACCTTGAAACTTGCAATTGAATCGAGTTCCGATAATACCAAGCCAATGAACCCGATGATTTATTTTAACACCATGAAAACCCCACTTCAAAAATGACGCCGTTGCGACACGGCTCGGTTAAGGCCTTCGTTTTAATTGTTATTTCATTGTGTTTTTAGCTTCCTTTGTATTTGACAATTTCTTTGAGTGCATGCAAGGTCGTCGTTCACTTGGCCACGAATTAGCTTCTTACATTTCGACCCCCGAGCGATTACGATGTTTGAAGCACTCTTTGCATTCTATTCCTGAGATGATGACTAATATTCCTAATCCCGACACGATTTCTCCTCTCCGGGCCGATCCTCAAAGTTCGAAATCACCCGAGCCCGGATGGGAGCACATTCCGAACATCAATGATGGGCCATCGAACCCCACACCCCTGTCTCTTTCGGATGAAGCTATCGAGTATCAAGGGAGTGGTTTTCCCACTCATGCGCACGCCTCGGGCCGACCCCAAGGTATGGCTTCATTTCCCAACTCTTTCGGCGGAGGTTTAGTTCCCAACATGGGAGGGCATGGTGCAAACCATGTTGGGAATGGTGGTGGTTCGGATGGATTGGGTAACGCGGGAGGGCATGGTGCAAACCGCGTTATCCCGGTTTCTCAAGGCTTTAAAAGACCTGATATGGGAGGGCATGGTGCAAACCATGTCGGGTACAATGGCTCTTTTGACGATTTTGGAGCCCCGAATCCCGGCCCGCATGGTTATAAAGCCTCTCCCCACGTTTCGAATATGCCGAGCACGAACCAAGGCCCGTTTGGTATTCCCCCCGTGCGTAACCCGACTCCACCTCCGAGAGTGAATCTGTATGGGCATGATTATGGTCTAGATTTTGGTGATACCGGTCTTGAGCTTGAAGATGACATAGATGAGGAATATGCGTTGTTTGCGGGTTATGATCCGAGTACTCCGCCTCTCCCACCCGTTCGTACGATGAAGGAGGTGAGCCAAGCCTTCGTGGGGGCTAATATCTAATCATGTATCTATCTTCCCCCCGAGGTTATGGCCATTGATATCCGCTCCCTTGATTTCGCCCGCCTCCCGATTTTCCACGGGTTTGCTAAGGAGGACCCTCTCCAATTCATACGGAAATTCCAATGGCATGTCTCTAGCTTTGATCGTCCTAACATGATGAGCTTGGACAATCTCAAACTACATTGTTTTTCATATGCCCTCCAAGACAAAGCTCTATCATGGTCCGTGGGTCTTCTCGCTAACTCCATTCGTACATGGGAGACGCTTTCAAAAGTCTTCCTCGACAATTACTATTCCATGGAGCGAACGAACGATGTCTGAGTTAAGATCATATCTTTCAAACAAATGAAGAACGAGCCGTTTCACTCCGCTTGGTTTCGTTTCAAGGATCTTGTCGAGAGTTGTCCTCATTGTCATTTTCCGAAGGATCTTTTAATTCAAACTTTCTATGAAGCGTTGGACCCGTAATATCAATATATGGTCGACACAAGAGCGGGTGGCAACATGACGATTCATTCCCCTCAAGCACTCCACCGAGTTATTTGCGATTTGGCCGAGAATTCCAAACAAAAGTCTTCCTGTGCTTTATATTCAAGTGCTAACGAGGTGATGGAGTCGTATTCTTCAGAGAAAATTGAAACGGATAAGAAAATTGCGGCATTGGAGGCTCAAATTGCGAAGTTATCTTGCCCCAACCCGGAGCCTCCTTGCTTGTCTTGTGGAATGGTTGGGCATGAGGCACTTACTTGTCCATCAAATCCCTCGTTTTACATGCCAGTGCCCCCGTCGGAAGAAGTTTGTGGAGTACAAGGGTACCAATCGGGTAGTGGTGTTTCTAAGACTTTTTATGCTCGGCCGCCTACGCATACACCTCCATATCATCCGAGCAACCGCATGCATCCAAACTTCGGCTATGCGAATGCCCAATCGGGGGTCCCTCCTCATGTGGGTCTGTCTCGTCCTTCTCCTCCGATAACTACTCCACCACCGGCTACCGATCCGAACATTGCCATGATCTTACAACACTTGCATTCCATTGATGCCCGGTTAGCCGCGATGGAGGCTTCGAATAGTGGGTTGAATATGAAAGTTGGCAAATGGCTACCGAAATTAATTTGCTCAAACAAGCCAACGACAAGGGGAAGCTACCGAGCCAACCGTCCCATGCCCTTGTGATTACTTCACTTCAAAGTGGACGGGTCATTGATAATAAGGTCGACCCCCCGGTCGGTGTTGAGAATGGTACTAGTCCACCGAGCGTTCCTTCTTGCGATTCCACCCCCGTGGACCCCTCACTATCTAAGGATGTTCTCGACGGCTTGCATAAATCTTCGAACGCCTACAAGCCCCCAATTCCAAAGGGTCCAACGCCTTTTCCCTCTCGGCTTCCGAACACAAGGAAAGATGAGCACTTCCAAAGGCTTTACAATACCTTGTCCAATGTTAATATCACTCTTCCGTTATTAGATGCCATACGCGATATGCCCGCCTATTCTAAATTTTTCAAGGAGCTCTCGTCAAAAAAGCTTTTCACGGCGACAAATGAGAAGGTTGTGCTATCTAAGGAGGCAAGTGTGATTTGTGACCCTTCGATTTTAGCTCTCAAAATGGCGGACCCCGGCTCGTTTTGTATCGATATTACGCTCGGAAATGGGAAAGTCACGAGTGGTATGCTTGATTCCGGGGCGGGTATTAATTTGATGCCATCTTCGATTTATGAGAAATTAGAGTTGGCCCCCTTACAAGAGACTCGGATTTGTTTGCAATTGGCCGATCGTTCCATTCGTTATCCGAAGGGGGTGGTTAAAGATGTGCTTGTCAAAGTGGGAGGCCTTGTGGTGCCCGTGGACTTTGTTATCCTCGATGTGGGTTTGGTTTCCAATGATGGTTCCGAGCACACCATTTTGCTTGGTCGTCCATTTATGGCCACTACACAATGCTTAATCGATGTTGGAAAGAGGAATCTTACTTTATCCGTTGCGGGTGAATCAGTCACCTTCTCGATGACCAACTTGCCATGAATTCCTTCTAGTATTTATCATGCGGATTGCCTTCTTGTCGACGAGATCCAAGAATTGGTCGAGCAAGCCTTCGTGGAGGATTCGTACGTTGGGGTGAAGGAGTCGAAAGATGATCAAGTTGTTTTGATAGATGACGCATCATTCATTGTTCGTGTCGACTCTTGTGTTCTTCCCAATGCGACCGACTTATACGAAGGTGCTTGTGTTCATGTCGCTGAGGGAAACGACGAATTTTCGAGGAGGGAGGTGGAGATTGTTGATGGGAATCGAGTTGTTGAGACGAGTACAAAATTCGACGAATGCCTTGATGAAGTAGTGGAGTTGTTTGAGATCTCCACCGACTAGGGTGAGAGGAGGCACAAGCCAGAGCTAAAGCCTCTCCCATCTCACCTCAAATATGTATTTCTAGAGGAGGAGGAGAGTAAACCAGTAATTATCTTTGCCCATCTAAATGAAGAAGAGGAAAAGAAGTTGATCATGGTGCTTAAGTCTCACAAAGATGCTATTGGATGGAGCCTTGGTGACATAAAGGGAATAAGCCCTTCGACATGCATGCATCGAATCATATTGGAGGATGACGCCAAGCCTTCTCGAGAATTCCAAAGGCGTTTGAACCCAAACCTTAAAGAGATCGTGAAAGAAGAAATACTCAAGTTGTTGAAGGAGGGCTTGATTTACGCTATAGCCGAGAGCGAGTGGGTAAACCCCGTGCATATTGTTCCTAAAAAGAGTGGCATCACCGTGATGGAAAACGAAAGGGGTGAGTTATTGGCCACACGGGCAACGATGGGGTGGAGGATGTGCATCGATTTTAGAAAATTGAATGCGGCTACGAAGAATGATCATTTTCCTCTACCTTTTATCGATCAAATGCTCGACAAGCTTGCCGGCCACCACTCTTATTGCTTTTTGGACGGATTGTCGGGCTATTACCAAATTGCCATCGCCCCTCGAGGACCAAGCTAAAACGACGTTCACTTGCCTTTTTGGGACTTTTGCTTTCCGACGGATGCCATTTGGGCTATGTAATGCCCCGGGGACGTTCCAACGATGTATGCTTTCCATATTTTCCGACATGATCGACAAATATCTCGAAGTCTTCATGGATGAATTTTCCATATATGGGGACTCGTTCGAAGAATGCTTCATAAATCTTGAGGAAGTGCTTGCCCGATGTGAAGAGACGAGCTTAACTTTAAGTTGGGAGAAGAGCCACTTCATGGTTCGAAGTGGTGTTGTGCTTGGACATGTGATTTCGAAGAAGGGGATTGAGGTGGACAAAGCCAAAGTGGAAGTGATTGAAAAGTTAGCTCCTCCCCTTAATGTGAAAGATGTAAGGAGCTTCCTTGGGCATGCCGGTTTCTATCGGCGGTTTATAAAAGATTTTTCAAAAATTGCCCATACCTTGTGTCGGTTGTTGAGTAACGAAGTCCCTTTCGAATTCGATGAGGCTTGTGAGGATGCTTTCTTGGCAATTAAGAAGAGCCTCTTTCCGCCCCCATTGTCGTAGCGCCCAATTGGAACTTACCTTTCGAGATTATGTGCGACGCATCGAGTGAAGCAGTGGGGGCCGTCATTAGCCAACGAGTAGACAAGCTATTAAGGGTGGTGTATTACGCAAGTTTGATGCTAATCGATACTCAAAAGAACTACACGACAACCGAGAGAGAGCTCTTAGCCGTGATCTTTGCACTAGAGAAGTTTCGAGCTTACACAGTTGGATCACGAGTTGTGGTACATAGTGATCATGCCGCATTACGATATTTGTTCTCTAAACCTCAAGCAAAACCCCGCCTTATTCGTTGGATCCTATTGCTTCAAGAATTTGATATTGAGATCAAGGATCGGAAAGGGTGCGAGAATTCGGTAGCCGATCACCTCTCGAGATTGGTCATGGACAGAGGAGAGAAGATGGCAATTGGCGAAAACTTGCCACAAGAAAATTTATTAGAAGTGGCCCAAGACCCTTGGTATGCCGACTATGCAAATTATTTAGCAAATGGAGAATTCAGGCCGGATATGAATTGGCAAGAGAAGAAACGCTTCCTAGCTAAGTGCCAAAGCTTCTATTGGGATGACCCCTTCATTTACAAAGTGGGGAAGGATGGAATGATTAGGAGATGCGTGCCGGAGAATGAGATGAAAGCTCTACTAACCTTTTGTCATGACCATGAAGCCGGAGGACACTTTGGGGGAAGGAAAACGGCACTTAAAGTCTTGAGTTTGGGTTTCTATTGGCCGTCTCTCCATTATGATGCTCAAGTTCACGTTCAAACTTGCGATAAATGTCAACGAACGGGGAGCATATCGAAGAGGAACGAAATGCCCTTGGTGGGAAATTTGGTGGTTGAAATCTTTGAGGTTTGGGGAGTTGACTTCTTGGGCCCATTTCCAAAGTCGGTTGATGGTTTTGAATACATCCTCGTGGGGGTTGATTACGTTTCTAAATGGGTTGAGGCCATCCCCACATCAAAAAATAACGCCGAGGTTGTCGTCAAGTTCGTGAAAGAGAACATTTGTGCTCGTTTTGGCTTCCCAAGAGTTATAATAAGTGATGGTGGTAGCCACTTTTGCAACAAGGTTTTCGAGAAACTTATGAGGGTCTATGGGATCAAGCACAAGGTTGCCACGTCATATCACCCCCAAACTTCGGGGCAAGTCGAGACGAGAAACAAACAAGTGAAGAGTGTGCTAGAGAAGACGGTGCAACCTAATCGAAGGGATTGGTCGCGAAAGTTGAATGATGCATTGTGGGCCCTTCGGATGGCCTATAAGATGGTTCTTGGCACGAGCCCCTATACTTTGGCCTTTGGTAAGACTTGTCACTTACCCGTTGAATTAGAACACAAGGCATTTTGGGCAATGAGAGCCGTGAACTTGGATCTTAGGAAGGCCGGTCTCGAGAGAACCAATATCACAATGCTCGGATTTATAAAGAAAGGACCAAGCGTATCCACGATGAGAGATTGGTTCGGAAGGAGCTCGAGGTTGGGATGCCCGTCTTGCTATTCAATTCATGTTTGGCTCTTCACCCCGGCAAGTTGAAATCCAAGTGGACGGGGCCGTATACCATTGAAGATGTCAACCCGAGTGGGGCGGTGACCTTGATCGACCCTAAGACTCAAGAAAAATTTCAAGTCAACGGCCATCGAGTCAAGCCCTACCGAAATGGTTTCCTTTTACCTCCCGTCGAGGACGCGATAGCATTGATTGATCCTCCCGCCTCGACTCCTCCATAATATGAAAGGGAGTTSGTCAAGCTAGTGACGTAAAACAAGCGCTTCTTGGGAGGCAACCCATGTTCTTTCCATTTCTTTCTTTCCTTCTTTCTTTTAGTGAAAAACCCAAAAACATTCAAAAATTCAAAAATCCAAAAAAAAATTTTTGAAAAGTTGAAAAATAAAAAAAAATATTTTGTTGAGATTCATGTACATATTTCCTTGTGTTTTTGATTTTGAGTGATTTTCTTTTCTAGGTTTTGTTTTTCGACTCCAACCATTGGGCGATTTGATAAGATTGATAGCGATGATGGAGCCGGGAGAAGTTAGCCATGCTCGTTTTTGCTTGGATTGCTTAGATGCCTAGGTGTACCCCACCGAGCTCGACCTAAACTCGCTCGGTTGAGGAAGTTTCTATTCCCCTCCTTTTACTTGATTTTCATTAAAATGCAATGAGGGCATTGCATGGTTTAAGTGTGGGGTGGTTAGGGTCCGGTTTATATCAAGCATGATTTGTTGTTCTCAACTCGAGCCTTGGCGAAGTGACGCTTACTACTTGCGCTTTTATATGGTCGAGTCGATTTTTGTGTCTTTTGTGTCTCGATTACATGTTTGAACAACTCCATGTGCTTGGAAGTTTGAATAGTTTACTTGTCGAGTTTTTGCATGTTTATGGCCTCTTGTGTGAGGGGTTAAATTTTTTTTGTGCTTCATCCAAACCCGCCTACATATATGTAATCAACATTTTCTCGTGAAAAGATTGCAAAGCTCTAAAAACTCTTTTGATGTTGCTCCCAAATTCGGTGCAAACTAGTGAGTAGCCTCGTGTGAATTATCGGCTTGCTTGCATTTTTAAGGAAATTGCATTGAGGAGGTTTGACTTTGCTCGTACATGATTGATTTTGAAAATGACCTCGAGGCACATATATCACCCTTCTCCGGCCATATTCATATATGTAAGCTACTTAAAAACCCCAAACGAGCCCCCTTGAGCCTCTATCCCATTTCTTGTTAGCCGAGCTCGATTTTAGCTCTTGAATCTTCATGTTGGTGAGGCAAGAGAGTGTGTTGTTAGTTAATGAGAGATGTGTGAGAAATAAAGTGTGGGGTTTGGGTTTTGAGTTGCTTATACACAAAAAAAAAATAATAATAATAATAAAAAAATAAAGAGAATAATACTCCAACACAAATCACGAAAAGTGAAAAAGCGTGCGTTTAAGAGTATAAAGCCTAATTCAAAGGCTAAGTTGAGTGAAAAGAAGCAAATTTAAAATGCTTCCAAGTGTTGTGAAAATAAAAGTCGGGAAAGTGTGTGAATAGATGAAAGGGGTTTCGAATGAAAGTTTGGCAAATTGGGATAGGTGAAGCGATTATAAGCTTCGGGTTTTAGATTTTAGGATTTTGTGTGTTATTGATCACGTTTGATCGTGTGTTAGACACTATATCCAAATGTTCCATACCTTACCAAAGAGCCAACATTACAACCCATAATAACAAAGTGTCGCAACTAGCCCAACCATTAGGAGGCAATTGCAAGTTTAGTGGTGCACTTAACGGTGGACGTAACCGCTAGCTGAACAGTTAAGTGAAGACAGAAACTTTGAGTGAGAAGTTAATGGTTACCTTAACCGCTAGCGTAATCGTTAACGTGCCACATTGGGAATTTAAAAGGAAACTTGTGCTCCAAGACTTTAGAAACTTATAAATACCCTTCTTAAATCCATTTGGGGTATCACTTTTCACCTTATTAAATCCATTTGGGGTATCACTTCTCACCTTCCTAGGGTTCTGAGATGCAGAGAGATCATGTTTCCATCTCCCGTTAAGTAGATAGAAGATCAAGGTTGAAGATTCAAGAATCACAAGTTTCAAGCTCCGTTCTTAAGTTCGTGATTCGTTCTTCGGCCAAGATCTACTTCGTTCCTCCGGAATAGCTGGAGAATTTACTACTTTAACTAGTTCCAATAAGTATTCTAAACCTTTTTATTACTTTCTTATTTAACTCTTAGTTAATTCTAGTTTAGATAATTTGTTCTTATTTTTGGATCTTGATTTACTTTATGCTTTTTACTTGGGATATTTTAAATAATATAGTTGGTAACCTTTCATCTTTAATTTTGTTTAGTTCATTTATGCTTGTTAATTGTAGTAGTAATTTATTCATGCTATTTAATTGCTCTTTAAATTCCGTAAACCCTAGTTCATAAGCTTTTAGATAGTTGAATCTTTTAAGTTGATTAATTAGTTCTAAATAATTAGTTTAAGTAATTAGCTTTAATTTATTGTTCTTGCTTACAAATCTTAGTTATAAAAACAAAAAAAAAAAAAAAAACAATACCCCTCCCCCTAATTATACATGTTCATGTGTTACTTGTGATTAAACAAACATCCACGACTCCGATTATTTGTTCCTTGAGAATAGACTGGCTTTAGCTTACCAACCTACATGCGAACTCATACTCTTGTGAGCAAGCTTTAAAATGTTTGACAAATATATTTATAAAGTAGGTACACAAAAGCTTGAATCAAGCACCCATAGAAAGATCAATAAAATTTGAATTGAAAGTTAAAAAATTTTCGAAAAATACTAGAAACGATGAGTAGATCTAGGATTTGAACACAAAACCATGCATGAAAATAAAATCCAAAGTAAAGCATATGAAATACTTAAAATAAAAATGATCAAGGACCCGATCTATGATCAAGGTGTGTCACTCACCTAGATTCCACAAACCAAATCACAAATCCAAAAATAAATCTAAGAGCTAAGGAAAAATGCATAAATTGAAGAACAAGCTTGATATTGAAGAACAACGATGAAATTAAAAGGAAGCTTACTTGAATTAAGAAAGAGAATAACAAACTTGAATGAAACTGCAATCCAAAACATAATCCAAGTGATGTATTGAATTCTTCTTGAGCTTACAAACCCAATGCAAAGCTTGAAATTAAATTTAAAATCTAGAGAGAGAAAGTAAATCTAAAACCTAGAGAGAGAAAATAAATCCCAAACCCATGCAAGAGTGGGGAGGAGAGTTTTTTTATGTTGGAGCAAGATGTGGGGTTTATATAGTTGTTTGTAGGGGCAAAATTGACAAAATGCCAAAAATCTCCGCGATGCGGTCGATCGACTGCCTTTTGATCAACAAGTTGGCAGTCGATCGACTGCTTTCTGCTCGTCAGGCTGCTCTCTGTTGTTCAGCCGATTTGGTCGCAGTTGGTCAGTCAATTTGGCTGGCTTTCAGTCAATCGACTACATGTTAGTCGATCGGTCGATAAGACAGTCGATCGACTGCCCTGCTGCATCCAACACCTAGCCTCTGTAATGCAGTTGATCTTGATTGTCTTTAGTTGATAGACTGATCATGTATTCGATCTGCTTCTGGCTTGATTTTCTCGTTTTCTACTTCGTAATGTCCATCGGTCTTCGTCTCACATTCACACTATGTTCCTTTGCCTGTCTTTACTTATCTTTTCCATAGCGAGTCGACCTTGGCATAGATTTTGGCACGGATTCATTAAGCCACCTATGAAATAAGGATTTTGAACTTAAAAACCCAAGAATCACACAAACTTCACCAACATTGTAAATGTAGATCTCAAAACATTAAAACAGTAAAACAACATAATACCCTAACGAAATTTGACTCAAAACTACTAAAAATGACATTAAACTCTAATTAAAAACACGAGAAAAACACCACAATTACATGCAAAACACCCGACCACCCAACTAATTATTAAATGAAAACAAGAAATTAAGATTTCGTTCATCCGTCATCTTCCCCACCCCCTCCCTTTCTCACACACACAAGTTCATGGAAATCACTCCTCTGCCACACCCCCACCACATCTGATTATTGTTGCACATCTTCGCATCCGAGTATCGACATTGTTTATGTAACTCACCTCGATATTTTCCAAAGTAAGATCCTCAAATTCATATTTCTATTAATCTTATTTTTGGTTCCTTTTTTATTCGATTTTTGCCTCGTGGTTTCCTAATCTCTTGCAGAATTTTGTTTGAATGATTCATGATCATATACCATTAATTTAATTTGTTTTGTTTGATCAATAAAATATTATATTTCAGCTTCTTTGCATTTTATTAAATAATTTGTGATTCTTTGGTGATTCGATTTTCTCCACACATGAAGGTTTCACTGTTAGAGAATACTAGTTCATCTTTGATATATGTTTAACTTGTAATTTGTGAGTTTAGTTTTTTTAGCTTTGAATCTGGCGGTTTCTGTATCATAGGGACGTATGCTATTTATTTTGGATTTTCTGTAATTTCCTGAGTTCATGAGTAATATTATTATTTTGTTATTCTTTGATACTTAGTATTTGTGATACTTTTGCTAGTATTTGTTATACTATCCACTACACTGGTCTGTGGTCTAAGGCAAAAGTAAGATATATTATGTGATACTTTTGCTTACATTTGAGATACTTTTACTAGTAATTGTGATATTTTTAACTGTAATAGTTTTATAAAATCTTGATTACTCTGGATATTGATGTTATTTTAAGCCTATTTTATATTATGTCACTTTAAATTTTATTTTGATTCGTATCTCAAAAATTGGATATTGATGAGTAAATGGATTATATATGCATCCTGGATGCAGTTTATTCTAATATTAAAATGAGGGATGAAAAGAAGTAATTGCTGTAGGCTTGAGATCTTTGTTCGATTGTTGGTGAAGGACGAAGTCCAGGAAGATGATTGGTGCGGCGGTGAAGATGGTGGTGATGAGGGGAGGAAAAAAGATGGCATGGCAACAAGGGTTTTGCTCTTACTTATTTAATCAACTGCAGGCTTCAAAAGTAAGGTCAGGGTGGGTTGTGAGATTTCTAATTCAAAATTAGTGTTACATGGCAAAAAGTCGTCTAATGGGATGAGACTGTATAATGAAATATAGTTCTACTATTTTTAGCAAACAACGAAGCATGGGCGTTGTTCATGATCACAAAGGCTCTATACTTGTTGCGCTTAAATGGAACATTAATTATTCTCTAGACATGTCTTTGGCAGATCATACGTATTTCCAATGCTTATCTTGGCTTCTTCTGTGCAAATCACAAAGTTAGAGGTGTTATTATGTGTGTTTTAGATGATGCAACAAGATTCTGTGCTTGTACAAAAATTAATTTTTTAGATATTAATTGGTTTTCATTTTTTACTTGGGGCAAGATACCGTGTAAAGTGGATATTGTGACCTGAAATCGAAAAAGTGTTATGTAATACTCTAATTGTAGCTTTTGATACTATAAGTAGATATTATGATACATCAACTGTGAAATATTTATATTGTGATATAAAGTTTAATCAATTTGTTAAAAGGTTTGTAACATAAATCTTGAGAAGATTTATGATACTTTTGCTATAAATTTAATATTTTAAACTGATATTGTGATCGAAAGTCAAAGTACTTTTGTGATACTATAAGCCGATATTGTGATACTTTGACCGAGAAAAGTGTATATAGCGACATAAAGTCAAAGCAATTAGTCAAAGGGTATGTAACATAATTATTTGAGAGGATTTGTGATACTTTTACTATAACTTTTGATATTTTAAGCTGATCAAAAGTCAAAAGTTTTTTCGTGATACTTTTGCTATAAATTGTGATACTAAAAGCCTTTATTTTGATACTTTAACCAATATATATATATATATATATATATATATATATATATATATATATATATATATATATATATATATATATATATATATATATATATTGACATGAATTCGAAGCAATTAGTCAAAGGGTATGTAACATAATTTTTTGAGAGGATTTGTGATACTTTTACTATAACTTTTGATATTTTCAATTGATCTTGTGATCAATAGTCAAAAGTTCTTTTGTGATACTTTTGATATAACTTGTGACACTATAAGTCGATGTTGTGATACTTTAATTTGAAATGTGTATATTGTGAACAAAAGTGGGAATAATTTTTGTGATACATGTTCTGCATCTTGTGATACTTTAAACCAGTATTGTGATACTATTACTTGATGCTATGGTTTAAAATATTATATATTAGTTTGAGAAATTATTGAAACTAATTAGCCACAATTGTCATTCTTTTATGATACATTAAGCATATATTGTAATACTTTAAGATAATTTTGTAATATTTTTAAATTGTGCTTTAAATACTCCATTCTCCTGAATTATCAACCACCACCACCAAACTATCACCTCTATCAAACACCATTTTTGTACTTGAAAAGGTAGTCAAAGTTTTCTTTAAAACAAGAGTTAGTTTTCTAGTGAGAGACGAAAAATAGGGGAGGGTCAGGAGGTTGTGTGATATCGTAGGCCAACCCAATATATTCGACTATCCTACCCCGATTGCATGCTCACAATATGTTCGACTGCACATCGTTCACCCAAATAAAATTTATGATACATTTACAACACTTAGTGATATATTTACTACAAATCTTGTAAATATGAAACAAAAGTTTGTAAGCAAAACATACATCCTATTGCGATATAATATACATAATTTCCCACTCTCGATAAAATGATCAAGGCTGCACTGCCATGTCTCGAGCTTTTGCGTCGTTTTCTAATCAAACGTAACCTTACGATGATGGAGTTTGGTGGAGACCATACTCGCTCTCCTCAGAACTCCCCATAAGAACAATTTTACAGAATTCATTCGTTAAGGTCCTCTGCTCACCACTTCATGGTCCTGCTCGCGTGCAAGATTACAGCCCGTCATCACCCTAACGTCCCACTGCCCGAACAGGTTTCAAAAGATCCCAAATTTATATGGAGTTGCCTCATGTATCAAGGAACCTCCCCTAGAGAAAGCTTGGTGATCCCGACTTTTTAAGTGTCTCTGCTCGTGGGACAATACTAGCACCATTAACATCTCACACAATAAATTAAGAAAAAAATTCTTACCGCTGTTTAATACTTAATATATACAAGATATCAAGTCGCCATCAATATCAACCCGCCGAACAAGATTCCTCAGAAAATTTTAAAAAAATGAACTCATCCTTCAACCCAACCAGCCGAGTCACTTGCCAAAAAACTATGAACAACAAACTCAACACTCAAGACAACCGAGCTCCAAACACATGGCCATTCCAAAATCACAATGACCATGACATAAAATAGGGGGTAGAGAGAGAGAGAGAGCTACAATAGAGAGAAAGAGACATGGGAATTTGACCATCTCAAGCACTAACACTTATCTTGCATCAGGTTTTTGTAGAGTGCAATGTGCATATTTGAATGGTGGTGGATGATCGGAGTTCGGTGAGCCAAATCTTCAGAGATCTGAGGTCAAACTTAATGGATTGAAGACTTTGATTGACAAATTCTGCCAATCGAAATACTAAATTGTAAATCCATCTTTGAATATGGAACTAATAGGACAAGATGATTCAGATAATATTATTTTCACTAAGTTATACGGCCGATGGATGATGACGGTGAGGATTGGTGGCATCTAGTTGAAGGGAGAGTCGTGAAGAGGTAGGAGGAGATCTTGGGTTGAAGTAGATTAGGTGATTTTATTTTATTGATTTTAATAAGGGGGGTCAACTGGAATTTGGGTGGATGATTGGTTGGACGGATAAGATAAATGGGCAAATAAAAAGTGATTTCAAATTATGAAACCGGTCTCAACTAAGTATTTTCCATAATTCATTAGGTGACTTTTCATCCATTAATTAACCAATTGCCCACGTTTCCTTACATATTCATTGCCCATTTATCTCACCAGTTTTGGAGTTTTTTGCTAATCTTATCATAATTCTTTCTAATCTCTATACCTAAACTTAATCATATAAAATCCCAACCAATTATATAATTCTTGAGCCAAACAACCTTCTCAACTGCATCACAGCCTGTTATCACCCAAATTCAATTTCTAAATCAGCCATGGCCCTACTTTCAATCACAGAACCATCATATTCAGTTAATCAATATGATAAAAATAGAGAAAATGTAAGAGAATGCTAGCCGCACTACTTGCCCATCACCGCCACGTTGCTCACACCCAAACCATGGAACCCAAGCAGCTAAATTAGGCTCGAACTCATAAGGCTCGTTATAATTGTCAAAGACTAATTATCAAACCCGCCATCAGTTTAGCCTTACAAAAATCGTAGCACCCAGCGCCCCCGTGTGGCGGTTTGCCATATATTGAGCTATCTCACCATACTAATTGTAAAATATTAAAGTCTAACTTACACCTGGATGAACCCAGGCTGGGAAATCACTTGCAACCCGAGTCCATATCCGAATCCCTGTCTCTTGGTACCATTTCTACTGACATTAAGTTTTCTTTTGGTTGGTTTTGTTCGGGTTCCACTTATTCTATTCTGGTCCTTTTAGGCTCCCTATAGCCTTCTGCTCTCCTAATGCTCTCCACGTATGATCTCCGCAAGACATACTGATCTCCTTTCAACTCTCCCACACCTTCTCCCACGGGAAACTTCATCTTCATGTAGTAAACAAAAACCACTACATAGAACTTACTAAGTGATGGTCCGCCTAACATGATGTTATAAGAGGATGGGGCATCGACCACCAAAAAAATTTATCAACTTAGTTTTCCTGAAAGGCTCTTCTCCCAATGTAACGATCAAAGTTGACACTCCTACTAGCTGCAAGACTCCTCCCGTAAACCCTACTAAAGAGGTCCTGACTTCCTCGAAGCTTAAATCTATGATTAGCTTTTTATATCAATCAGAAAACAGGATATCTACAGAGCTACCCATATCCATGAAAATATTAAGGACATTATAATTAACAATTGTGGCGGAGATTACAAGGGCATCCATGTCACGCCCCATTTTTGAAAAATGTAAAATTTGATTTTTCATAAACAAAACTTTCAAAATCAAGGGCACGAGTTTTCAATAAATTACAATCAAAATAAAAATTGAGCGGAAGCGTGAATAAAATTTAAACATTTATTTAAAAATTTGAGATTCACTTGATAGTTCAAAATAGTAGCAATTTGACTATTCATGAACTCTTAAATGAAAACACAAGTCTCAAACTTTATTTTAAATTTGACATAAAATTAAAATACCAATTCATAGAAAAGAAAATGAAATAACATTGAAAATAACATCTTCGCATCCACCGCCTCGTACCACATCCAACTTCTCAACCTGAAAAGTTTGATAAACATGGGTGTGAGCTTTCAACTCGCTCCGTGGGGATTTGTTTGTCAACATTAAACACAAATCATACAAACCATAAATGAATAGCTACAACACACTGTCAGTCGTTCATAGATATTGGTCAACCATAGATTTAGCTCGAAAGCTACTGTTGTTTTAGCCCGAAAGCTAATGTTGTTTTAGCCCGAAAGCTACTATGGAATATTTCATTGAGACATAGATAATTCATACAATCGCATTTAACATAGACAAACATAGAACACGTTCGGCAATGTTAAGAAGAAATCATATAAATCATAAATGAATGGCTACAACACACTATCTGTTGTTTTAGCTCGAAAGCTACTATGGAATGTTGGATTGAGACATAGATAATTCATATAATTGCATTTAACATAGACAAACATAGTTTTGAAAAAGTTTTGAATCACCCACCTTTGAATTCGTTTAGTGGAAAATTGAATGTAGATGCTCGTGCTTGAAAATTCTAGTTTTAAGGACCCTCGTTTCCTACATTGAAAATAATAACTTAACTTAAAACTTGCTTTGAAAAATATTTGGAGAAAGGATAACAAAATCATAGCCATATATTGAAGCAGAAAATATAAATAAGAAGGTTGATAGGGTTGTTTTTGTAAAGATCATAAAGTTTGAGGGGTGGAAATAAAATAATTTGAAAGTTCTTTGGGCTGAAATGGAGTTTCCTGTAGGTCTGGGGGCTGGATTTGGGGTTTGGTTAAATTAAGGCTCAATCGAATAAGATTAATGATTCTGGGGTCAATTGAAAAAGGGTGGCAAAAACTTTGGGTCAGTTTGCAACAACTTGGGAATGGCTGGGTATTAAAACACAAATCTCAGCCCCTCAGTCCCATTTTCTCCTTTTTCTTCTTCCCCAAAACCAGAAATAGGTCGATCTCCTCCTGCTCCCCGACGGTGGCTCCGACAGCGGCGAACGGTCGATTCTCCGGTGGAAGGCATCACAAAGCGGCGACAGGCGGCAAGTGAACCACGATGGAATCCGACTCAAATCGGTAGCAACAATCGGCGATTGGAAAACTGTGACTAACATGGCGGTTGTAGGCGGACGAGCCTCGACAGCGGCAGCGGCGGCTTCTCCGCTCTGCCTGCGGGGTGGCGTTTCGGCTGAGGAAAAGTGGCGATGGCGGATCGGCTTGAGGGTTTACCGGTTTTCCTTTGGCAGCGGCTGTGGGTGGCTAAAATTGGAGAGTGGGCTCGGGCGCTTCGTGGTTTTCAGCCAATGGAGGATTGGGTGGCAATCCGGCCCTTTTGAATCGAGTCGCGGGTCCGGCAGTTAGGGCGGTTACGGATGGTTTGGTTTTGGGCCACATTCGGGCTGCAGTTGTGGGGCGTCGGAGAGGCGGCTCGGCCGGTTCTCATGGGTTGGGTTTGGGATCCGGTCAGGCGGTGTTGGGGTGCGCCTCCGGTGGTGGTTTGATTTGAATCGTGGGGTTTGGCACAGGGATGGTGATGGCGATGGGTGATGGTTGCTGTGCTGTTCGGGTGGTGAATCGGGCCTTGACTTTGTGTCGCGGCTGGTTGTGGTTGTTGTAGGTGGTTTTTGGCCAAAAAATGTTGCTGTTTGGGGTTTTGGAGATTGAACGGGGGTTCTAGTGTTCGGGCCTGACTTTGTCATCGTGGCTATTCTTGGCGGCTCCTACGGGCCCGGAGTTTCATGGCTTGGCTACGAGGCGAGGCCTAGACTTTGGGTCCGATGCCGGCAGTGGTGGTTTGGTGGCTGCGGCAGCGTTGGCTTCCGCGGTGACCAGAAAACGGACTATGGTGATGAGATGATGGTTTCAGGTTCCGTGATGGGTCGTGGTTAGTGGTGGTTCAGTCGGGAACAATCGAGACAGTGGATAATTGGGGTTGGTGGTCGAAGTCGGCAGCCGTAAAATTTTGATGAAGTATATATATGTTCTTGAGAGAAAAAGATAAAAAAATTCAGAAAAGTTTAACCTAATGCGGCAGTGGTGGTTTGGGCTTGTCGTTGGGCTTGGTTTTCAAGTCCAAAATATATAATCGATCCAATAAACGATTTAAGTTTTAAATTAAATAATTCCGTGAACAATCCAATCGACGAATTTAAATTATTAAATCGAAATAATTTCTTAGGTGACTCAAAAGTATTTTAAATTATTAAAATAACTATAATATAAATAAATTATAATAATTTTAGAAATCTAAATTATTTTAAAACTAAAATCTATTAATTTGATTATAATAAGATTTTAAAATAATTTATGATAATCTATATAGAATACGACTAAAATTTAATAGTCTTTAGAATTTGGGTATATAATAAAATTAACAATCGTTTTAGAAATCCTATTAAATAGAATTTTTTAAATTAATTTAAAATTAAAAGTAGAAAATAATTTATGGCGACAAGTTTGGGACTAAGATTATTTTTAATGCATGATGAGAATTAAATAAATAAAAAGAAAAAAAAATAGGCATTGGATGTATGGTTGTTACAATCCATGTGCAGTGCTAGAATGTCATATCCATCTTCTAACCCGAAGCAGATGTTTAGGCTTGACCCTAGTTGCTCAATCTCTTATGCTCCTTTTGGATTTCTTATTGCGGCGCGGACATAGTTTTTTTGTGCTCAATGTGACTGTATATCCTCGACACCTCCCATGATCATCTGGATCTACCCTCTGATTATTTGGGATTTTTTTTCTCCTTTTCCCCCTCTTTGTGGTCGCCTTCCCACTCTTTCCTGGGAGCGTAGTGTTGCTCCCCTTTCCTATAGTGCTTAGATTTTGTCTCGTCTCTTCTCCCATACATAAAATCCTTCAAGTGCCCTGCTCGTTCAATTTCATCCTTCAAGTGTGTGCATTGATCGGTGTCATACTGTGCAGAACTTGTCAAATCGCTCCTTCCTTGGCTTTTGACCATACGTTCTTGGCCTCTTGAGCTTGGGGTGTCATTCCATGGCCTGAAGGGTTTCTCCCTAGGATGCCAGAGGTGTGTACCGGTTGAATCTGGGGCGTCCTCCTCCCAGATCAACTCTGGGTTTCTTAGTTGGGGCCTTCTCTTCTCGATAAGTTCGCTCTCTTTGCCTATATCCATCATCCTTTAACATCAAGGCTTCCTCTAGGTGTTTATACTCTACTTCCCTTGCCAACAACTTCCCGAATGTGCGTACCGATTTGACCATCAATGATTGGAAGAACTCTCCTCTTCTTAAACCTTGGGCGAAGGGGTTTATCAAAAGCTCCTCGGAGGCCGATGGTACCTCCAGATTACCATCATTAAAATGCTTAACATATCCGCGTATGCCCTCTCCTTCCTTTTTCTTCATGCTGAATAACTCTAGGGGCATTTCTTTGTATTTTCTACAGTTGGTAAACTAATGCAAAAATGCTGAGTTGAACTCCTCGAAATTGCTTATCGAACGAGGTGGTAATTGACAAAACCATAATTGAGCTGACTTTGTCAAGGTTATAGAAAAGACCCGGCACATTACTGCATCTAAAAATTTGTGTAAGACATTCGCATTCTCGAATCGGCACAAATAGTCCTATGTATATGTTGTCCCATTGTATTAGAAACTGATGTGGCCTAAGTACACAGACCTGGATTGGGGTAGACCTGATCCAGGATCGTTAAGAAAAGAACCAGTAGGCTTGACCGGCCCTGCCCTTGAGAAGACCTGAGTTGACTCTCCCAGAGAAGGCCAAGAAGAAGGACGAGGAGTTAAGTTAAGATAGGAAAGGAATTACCCCAGATAAGGATAATCCTGGTCTGAGAAGGATTCTTGGAGAGAGTCATAAAAGGACAGGCCTATGGAAGACCAGGTGCTCTGGCTTCCCAGAAGGGAACAGATGGGACCACCTATCGTGACTATTTGCATAACGGCCCGAGATTCGCGGTCTTTACTTCCGAGATCCCGGAAGGGGTTCCCACTAGGGAAAATTATAAATAGCTCAGCCTTAGGGCCGAGAGAGGTATGACATTCTTTTGCATTCCTTTCATTGCTCACTAAGATACACGATCCGCTTATCTGACTTAATCATAGGAGAGGTTTCCACCGAAAAACCTCTGGTGGTTCCTTTCATACGTTTTTTTTGGGTGCAAGTCAGGCTTGCTCTTAGGCATGGTCATATTTTCGGGTGAAACAATTGGCGTCGTCTGTGGGAATATTCAAGGACGTGAGATAACACATGGCTTCAGACGGACTCCGGCGATATCTGGTGGCGGAGCTGGGTGGCACATCAAGCTCTGCCACAGTGTTCGGCATGCCAAAAATAACAGGGCCGTCAGTGACAAGGCCTGCAGAGGCAGGACCATCAACGGTATCCGGACCAATCATCATGCAGCCCCCCTCTGGTGGATCGCTGAATGAAACCTTTCTCAGACAACTGTCTGATCTTATCGGTAAGGCCGTGGAGGTAGCCATGGACAGAGAGTTCACAGAGTTTTCAATGCCCCCGTCCAAGGCACCCCCATCCGAAAAAGCCCCACCGCCGGAAACGGAACCACCACGCATCCAGCGCACGGTCTGGACTCCTCTCCAGGAGGGGGAAGAGAATTTTTCCACTTCTGATAGTGAGACATCGAGCCAAACTAACCCGGACCTCACTGAACAAATGTAAAATCTGCATAAAGAGGTCAGGGAATTTAAGAGGAAAGTGGCGAGCACGGAGGGGTACGCCATTTACGGAGGCAGTTATGCGCGATGACGTACCAGCCTCTTACAGATCTATGGGCTTCGAATACAACGGGATGACAGACCCATGGGATCACCTGAGCCGGTTTGAAATTACTGCGGATTTGCATAAATTTTTAGATGCGGTAATGTGCCGAGTCTTCCCAACGACCTTTACAAAATCGGACCAGCTCTGGTTTATCCAGTTACCGCCACGCTCCATCAGCAATTTCGACGAGTTCAGCTCGGCATTGCTACATCAATTTACCAGCTGTCGGAAATATCAGAAAATGCCGCTGGAATTATTTAGCCTGAAACAGAAAGAAATGAAAGCCTACCCACATATATCAACCGATTCACAAACGCAAAGCTAGAGGTGTTTTCAGCATCTGAGGAGCTCCTGGTTCATGCATTAGCACAAGGGCTCAGGAGAGGAGGATTTTTTCAGTCGCTGGTCGTAAAGCCAGCATTGAAATTTGGAGAGTTCATAGAACAAGTAGAGAAATACATCCACCTGGAGGAGGCCTTGAAGATCAAGGAAGAAGGATAAAAGAAAAGGGACCGATATGATAGAGAGGAAAGGGTGCCGATGAAGAAGTCCAAGCCAGATCTGGTGGGTGGACGACCTCGTTTTAATAAATACACACCCCTGGCAACACCTCAGGGGGAGATCTTGCAAGCGATAGAGAGGCATCCTCTAAAAAACCGCGAAAGGAAAGATCTGACTGATTTTGCCTGTACCATAACGAATACGGCCATGACACAGATCAGTGGACTCATCTGAAGGATGGACTAGAAAGAATGGTGCAGGTGGGGCACCTTAAGGAATATGTGAAGATAAGAAGGGAGGAGTCTAGGTCTGACTTACGTAGGCGTGATCGGCCTCAAGGGAATAAACATGAACAGGATAATGGACAACACGGTGGAAGATAGAGTGACCAAGCTCAGGTCATACGAGGAGAAATTCAGATGATCACAGGAGGCGAGTGGGATGAGCACTCTAAATGAACCCAACACATATATGTTCGAGCTGCAAAGGACCTGGTCAGGAAATCACGAGAGGTGGGACAGATAACCCAAAGTCAAAACATATGTTTCGAATCAGAGGATGAGAATGGCATATTGGCCCCTCACATGGATGCCCTGGTCATAACAGCCACAATTGCAAATTACAATGTGAGATGGATATTTGTTGACACAGGAAGCTGAGCTGATATCCTGTTCTATGATTGCTATTTACAGTTAAAACCAGATGTGGAGATGGAGGAGGTGACAAATTTGTAAGTAGGGGGG
>BMAC01000429.1:267265-281389 GCA_014905375.1 Phtheirospermum japonicum | reverse complement strand
ATTATTATTATTATTATTATTATTATTATTATTATTATTATTATTATTATTATTATTATTATTATTATTATTATTATTATTATTATTATTATATTATTATTATTATTATTATTACTATTATTATTGATATATATTTTAAATAGAAAAAATACTAATTAAATATATTTTTTCTAATTGATTAGGTGACGAGCATTAAGGGGACTTAGGATTCAATACGTGCATTCACTCGACTTTCCACGACATTTTACGAGGTAGGGACCACTGACTTGCCTATGTTAAATTTTATGTACTCAAATTTATGTGCTATGTGTATCATGCGATTCTATATTTCCAAAAACTAATATAGCTAGTCGTAGACCAAATGTGTCTGTGACCGGGGAAAAGGGTCATTGGGTTTATCCCAGCGTGCTATAACCACGAATTAAAACCAGAGACCAAATGTGTCTGTGACCGGGGAAAAGGGTCATCGGGTATATCCCGGCGCGTTTTAGCTGCAGTCAACTTATTTTCTACGATAAAACTATGAATTCTATGATCGATTGTACTATTTGTGAGTTGTATGATTTTGCATTGGTTAAGTCAGTGTAACTATTGAGTACGTTGAGCTCATCCCAAATCAACAACATTTTTCAGGTACAAACGAAGATGTCGATCGGATGGGAGACGAGTAGAGGAATGAAAATGTAAATGTTGGTTTTGTTTTTCTTTAAAACTGGTTTTATTGTTTTAAATAAACGTTGAACTAGACATAAAAACGCGGTTTTAAATTATAAATTTCCTTTGATGGTGATTTGGTTATTCATATTATGTTTATTTCCGCTGCGTAAAGTTTGAAAGTCTTGACATTTATTGTGACGCCAAGGTTTCGTCATATTTTTTGTAAATATAAATCCTACTTTGAATAAAGTGAAATCGGGGCGTTACAAAGGTGGTATCAGAGCCAAGGTTTTGATTGGTTCTGTAGACTCGTTTCGTTTGTGAAAATAAAAAAGTTTATAAAATAAATATTTAAATTACTTAAATAGTTTTCATTCCTCCTCGTCGAATGTTCATCGATATCCTCAAGGTACAAAAGTTTATTGCAATTGTTTAATCATTAATTTAAATTCCATGTTATTCTATGATTGCATTGTATTGGGTATGGATGTTTATATTTTGGATATGATTGTATTGTCTTGGGAATGGTTGATGATGCTGTTGATTTGAATGTGTTGTATTGGGAATGGTTGTTGATGCTATGGGTATGATTGCTCTCCAAGGAATGGAGACTTTCATTAGTTACGACTTTTCGGAGTTCGACACGAATAGGTTATTTTGTTGACCAAAACATCATTTGTGGCGCTTAGCCAAAGAAGAAACTCCCAAGGAAAACCGTGAAGAGGTTTCCAAAGGAAAGAAGAAGCGGGAATAGGGTTAATGAAGAAAACCCACCCCATTTCGACCAAACGATCGTTGAGGTTCAAAAGAAGTTTGAGGGCTCAACTAGCAGGTATCTTATCAGCACAAGGCGACCTTCCTTACTCGGAAATGGTTAAAAGAGCCCAAGACGTGGAGTCAAGTTTGGAATGGATGAGGTGAAGTCTAAACCCACGGCTTCGATGGACAAGAGGAAGTGGGAAGGAGGAAGTTCCAACCATGGCAAGCAGCAGAAAACTGGTGGCGGGAACTTTCAGCAAGGAATGGACAACAAGCCCATGTGCCAAAATTGCGGTAATAGACATTTTGGTGAGTGCCTTCTAGGGCAAGGAAAGTGTTACCGCTGCCGTCAGAGTGGGCATGCAACGCAGTTCTCTCCTGTGTATGGTCAAGGACAACAAGGCGGTGGAGGGCCAAAGCCAGGACCAACCAATGGAGGAAATGCTCGAATGTATGCCATGGCACGCAATGAGGCTGAAGAGAATCCTGGAGTTATAACAGGTATGTTAACCGTCTCAGGAATTCCTGCTTTTGTGCTTTTTGATACGGGTGCTTCGCACTCTTTTGTGTCGAAGAAATTTCGTGATTTAACTGAAGTTAAGAGCACTAGAGTAGAGGAACCCTTAGAGGTTGGTTTACCATCCGGTGACGTAATGGTCACGAACCTGATGGAYAAGGGAGTGAAGATCAATGTAGGAGGAAAGAACCTCGAGGCTGACTTGTATGTGATCGAAATGAGAGATTTCGACTTGATATTAGGAATGAACTGGCTCACGAAGTATCAAGCGAAGATACAATGTCGCGAAAGAGAAATAACTTTTAAACTCCTAGAAGGTGGAGAGATCAAGTTCTTTGGAGCCAAGACCAAGACGGTGCCACAAGTGATAACGGCAATGAAGGCCATGAAGCTGTCGAAGAAGGAGAGGTGCCAAGGTTTCCTGGTGAATTTGGTGAGCAATCCAGCGGTCGAGGTGACACCGCACGAAGTGCCCATCGTTCGAGATTTTAAGGACATTTTTCCGGAAGAGTTACCAGGATTACCGCCCAGTCGTCAAGTCGAGTTCACAATTGATTTGACACCAGGGGCAGCACCTATCTCAAAGGCACCTTACAGGATGGCACCGAAGGAACTTCAAGAGCTAAAGGCACAAATCCAAGAGCTGTTGGATTTAGGTTTTGTCCGACCGAGTGTTTCACTGTGGGGAGCACCGGTCCTCTTTGTTAAGAAGAAATATGGGTCAATGAGAATGTGTATCGATTATAGAGAACTTAATCGACTCACAATAAAGAACAAGTACCCATTACCTCGAATTGAAGACTTATTCGATCAATTGAAAGGAGCAAGTGTCTTCTCTAAGATCGACTTAAGGTCGGGGTATCACCAGTTGAAGATCAAAGAGAGTGACATTCCGAAGACTGCTTTTAGAACGAGATATGGACACTATGAGTTTGTTGTGATGCCTTTCGGGCTAAGCAATGCTCCAGCAGTGTTCATGGATTTGATGAATAGGGTTTTTCCACCCCTACTTGGATAAGTTCGTCATAGTCTTCATCGACGATATCTTGATCTTTTCAAAGAGTCAAGAAGAGCACGAAGAACACTTACGAATAGTGTTGGGAACACTTCGCAAGGAGAAGTTGTATGCGAAATTCAGTAAGTGCGAGTTTTGGATGGACCGAGTTGTGTTCCTTGGTCACATCGTCACTGCTCAAGGGATAGAAGTGGATCCATCTAAGGTTGAAGCTGTAAATGGATGGGCCACCCCCACGAATGCGAGTGAAGTTCGCAGTTTTCTGGGTCTAGCAGGCTACTATCGAAGATTTATCGAAGGATTTTCTAAGATAGCTGTGCCGATGACTCGACTTACGAGGAAAGGGGAGAAGTTTGTTTGGAGCACGAAGTGCGAGGAAAGTTTCCAAGAGCTGAAGAGAAGGCTCACTTCCGCACCCGTCTTGACAATTCCCGACCCAACGAAGGACTTCGTTATTTATAGCGATGCGTCGAAACAAGGTTTGGGTTGCGTCCTGATGCAACATGGGAAAGTAGTGGCTTACGCGTCACGACAACTCAAAACCCATGAGATGAACTACCCTACGCATGATTTAGAACTCGCGGCCGTAGTTCATGCTTTGAAGATCTGGGAGACACTACTTGTATGGAGGCAAGTGTGAGATTTTCACCGACCATAAGAGCTTGAAGTATTTGTTCACTCAGAAGGAGTTGAATATGCGTCAAAGAAGATGGTTGGAATTGGTGAAGGACTATGACTGTACCATTAGCTACCATCCAGGGAAGGCGAATGTGGTAGCCGATGCGTTGAGTCGTAAAGGAGGACTGATGAGTTTACTGTCCGAACAAGATAAGTTGGTTGAGGAGTTCGCCAAGATGAAAATCGAAATGGTAATACCTCCAAAGAACACGAAGGGGATCTTAGCGTCCTTAGTGGTACAACCAACTTTGAGAGAAAGGATCAAGGAAATTCAAACTCAGGATGGTTTCATAAGCAAGATGAAGGAGAAAGTGCGGAAAGGAACCATCAAAGGTTTTGTTTTAGCAGACGATGGAGCTTTGTTTTACGATGGGAGGATTTTTGTTCCAAAAGACGAGGGTCTAAGGAAAGAAATTCTGGAAGAAGCCCATTGTACTCCTTACACTGCACATCCTTGTGGCACCAATATGTATAAGGACTTGAAGACAGTGTTTTGGTGGAGGAGCATGAAGAGAGGCATTGCCACTTTTGTGGGAAAGTGCCTAGTTTGTCAGCGAGTTAAGGCCGAACACCAACAACCGTCAGGTTTGCTTAGACCACTAGAGATTCCGGAATGGAAGTGGGAGCATATCTCGATGGATTTCGTAGTAGGATTACCGCCGTCGACGAGAGGTAACAAGGCAGTTTGGGTGATAGTAGATCGTCTAACCAAGTCGGCTCACTTTTTACAGGTCAAGATGACCTTCAACATGGAACAATATGCCCAAATCTATATTCTGGAAATTGTTAAGTTGCACGAAGTACCGGTCTCGATTGTGTCGGACAGAGACACGAGGTTCACCTCGAACTTTTAGAAGAGCTTGAAAAGTGCTCTGGGCACTAAGTTGAAGTTCAGTACGGCTTATCATCCACAAACAGACGGTCAAACCGAGAGGACTAACCAGGTTATGGAGGATATGCTGAGAACTTGCATACTTGACTTGGGAAGTCAATGGGAAGGCTTATTACCATTGGTCGAGTTTGCTTACAACAACAGTTACCAATCCACCATTGGTATGGCTCCATACGAGGCTTTGTACDRRAGRAAGTGTAGATCTCCTTTGTACTGGGACGAAGTAGGGGAGAGAAAGATTTTGGGCCCCGAACTAGTCCAAGAGACGGTTAAACACATTTCCACGATCCGAGATCGAATTAGGATTGCGCAGGATCGAAAAAAATCTTATGCGGACCGTCGAAGAAAAGATCTGAATTTTGAGGTAGGCGATAAGGTGTTTCTGAAAGTAGCACCGGTCCGAGGTGTAGTGAGATTTGGTCAAAGGGGGAAGTTGAAGCCAAGAAACATAGGGCCGTTTGAGATTCACAAGAGAATAGGAGAATTGGCTTACGAGCTTGCGCTACCACCCAGTTTATCGAGCATTCACAACGTCTTCCATGTGTCGATGCTAAGAAAGTATGTCTACGATCCACACCATATCGTGAGCTACGAAGAATTGGAGGTTAATAAGGATTTAACTTATGAAGAGGCTTCGGAAGCGATTTTGGATCGTAAGGTACACCAACTAAGAAATAAGGAAGTAGCATTGATCAAGGTGCAATGGAGACGTCATGGGATGAACGAGGCCACTTGGGAACAGGAGGAAGAATTCAAAGCGAAGTATCCAAATTTCGGCATTTCGGGTAAGTGCGGAATTTTGAGGACAAAATTTTTCTAAGGGGGGTAGGTTGTAACATCCATACATGCAATGCATAAATATATATTTTTTTATTATTTAATTACAATCATGCATTTAAAAAAATATCTTAGCCCCAAACTCGTCACTATAAATTATTTTATACTTTAGTTCTAAAGGATTTAATAAACTCTATATAATAAAAATTTCTAGTGCGATTGTTTAATATATTATACCTCAATTTTAGAGACTATTATATTATAGTTGTATTCTATATAAATTATCTAAAAATTATTTTAAAATCTTATTATAATCAAATTAATAGATTTTAGTTTAAATAATCTAAGAACTCTAATTAAGCGAATATTATAGTTCGTTTTCAAATAAAATTATAATATCGACTTCTAACAAATTATTATAATTATTTAGTAATTTAATTATTTATTTAAATTACTATTAAGTCGTCTATGAAATATTCTCGATTACTAAGATTATTATAATTTATTTATATCATAATTATTATTATTATTTTTTTATATAATTTAAAATACTATTGGGTCGTTCACGGAATTATTTTAGTTTTAAACTTAAGTCGTCTAGTGGATCGTTTTTATTTTGGACATGAAAACGAGCCCAATCGAAACCCAATTGCTAGCCTAGCCCACCAAGACCCTACCCTAACCTTCCTAAATTAAACCCATCTTTGGTTTATAAACCTTTTGCAAATCAGCCGACATTAGGTAAACCTTTAATCTTATTCTTATGAATTCTTGGTTTTTCAAGAACAATCCTTTGTTTTTTTTTCTCCAAATCCCCATCTTTTTGCATACACGGCCGCAAGATATATCTCAATTCTATTTTCTAAAAATCTTCAAGGTAATCCCAATTCTAGTAAAAACCAATCCCACTGCCAGCCATCAACCCCCATACGTTTCAATCCAAATCCATCATCCACGGCCACGCCGCCCGACACCTTCCAGGACAAACCCCGACTCTGCCACGATCAACACCCCACAGCCCGACTCAACACCCCACAGTCAAAACCCGCGTTCAGACAACCGCGAAGTACCCAACGAACCCCACGGCAAACCGTCCAAAACCCGAACGTTCAAGACGTAACCGACACGTCAAACAATCAACCACCGCCTACAAACCCAGACGAACCCCTGTCCAAAAACCAACCCATCACCTCGGCAACTCAGACCCGAAATCCAACCCGACTTGGCTGCGACGAATCGAACCAACACCAGTGGCCACGATTTCATCTCCGCCGTCTCCAAACAACCACCGCCACGACCCGTTTCAAACCCACAGCGACTGTCGAGACCAAACCGACCACTGCCGTACAACGACCATCGACACCACAGCCCGACCATCCACCACGTCGAACCATCCGAATCGCCAACATCAAACGAACTCCCGACGATTTCAGGCCCGAAACCAAACCGGTCACCAACCGACCATCGACACCAAGCCCAAACAGATTCCCGGCCGAGCCCCAAAAGCAAGCCGGGCTGTCGGCCGAGTCAACGGCGTCCGAATCCACCCAAACCCCAACGCCAAACCACCATCGCCGCTGAGACCGACCCGAGTGCCGCTGCTGCCACAGTTGCCGTCGCACCATTTTCCGAACGCCGCCGCAAAATTTCCGTCGCCAGGTGCTATCGCCGTCGGCCGAGGAAGGAGGAAGAGGTGCAGCGTCGTTCCTGATTTGGGGAAGAAAGTCGCAGCCAAACATCGCCCGCCCTCGCCGGTTGCAGCCAAGCGTCGCCCGACGCCGTCCGTGCTGCTGCGCCGTCCGATCGCCGTCGAGTGGCCGGCCGTAGCTGCGCCGATTTCCACGCGAAGAAGAGAAAGGGAGAAATGGAAAGGGAAAGAGACGGGGGAGAGGGGAAGCGAGGGATTAGGGCTGAAATCCCCTTTTAATCCAGCCCACTATCCAAAAATTTCCAATTGACCCCCTAACTTTTTCCACCTTTTCAATTGAACCCCCAGATTACCCAAAAACCTCAATCCAGCCCCTGAAACATATTATAAAAAATACTTTCCAGTCCAATTTATTATTTTTATTATTATTATTATTGCTATTATATTATTATTATTAACATTATTATTATTATTATTATTATTATTATTATTATTATTATATTATATATTATTATTATTATTACTATTATTATGATATCTATTTTAAATAGGAAAATACTAATTAAATATATTTTCTAATTTATTAGGTGACGAGCATTAAGGGGACTTAGGATTCAATACGTGCATTCACTCGACTTTCCACGACATTTTACGAGGTAGGGACCACTGACTTACCTATGTTAAATTTTATGTACTCAAATTTATGTGCTATGTGTATCATGCGATTCTATATTTCCAAAAAACTAATATAGCCGTAGACCAAATGTGTCTGTGACCGGGGAAAAGGGTCATTGGGTTTATCCCGGCGTGCTATAACCACGAATTAAAACCAGAGACCAAATGTGTCTGTGACCGGGGAAAAGGGTCATCGGGTATATCCCGGCGAGTTTTAGCTGCAGTCAACTTATTTTCTACGATAAAACTATGAATTCTATGATCGATTGTACTATTTGTGAGTTGTATGATTTTGCATTGGTTAAGTCAGTGTAACTATTGAGTACGTTGAGCTCATCCCAATTTAACAACATTTTTTAGGTACAAACGAAGATGTCGATCGGATGGGAGACGTGTAGAGGAATGAAAATGTAAATGTTGGTTTTGTTTTTCTTTAAAACTGGTTTTATTGTTTTAAATAAACATTGAACTAGACATAAAAATGCGGTTTTAAATTATAAATTTCCTTTGATGGTGATTTGGTTATTCATATTATGTTTATTTCCGCTGCGTAAAGTTTGAAAGTCTTGACATTTATTGTGACGCCAAGGTTTCGTCATATTTTTCGTAAATATAAATCCTATTTTGAATAAAGTGAAATCGGGGCGTTACAACACGTGTACAGGACAGATTGATCTTAGGTTTTTTTAAATATGTTGGCTTTATCCCTCATTGAGGTGTGGTCTGTAATGTATGAAACAAATCAAGAGAAATAGCTTTCCTGTTTTGATCTTGTTGCTTTAATCATAAATCCGAAATGATCATGAACATTTTACTTCTTTTATATACTCATACTACTGCTTCCTCTGCGAAGCACAAAAAGACAGGTGAGCAACATTTTCGGTCATTCAGGGTTCAGTAATCTGTATAGCAGTGGCTAGCAGGCAGGTAGAGGCAGCTATAAGTTCTAGCGATTTTGGTTTGATACTGCAAGATGTATTAAACAAATCACATACTTCCAATTCAACAACCAACTATATATGATGGCTGCATTTCCGGACCACTTTAAACTAACGAACATTTAAGCAAGGTCAAGAGGGTTCTACTTTAGTGGGATTGTTTGGACTGTTACAATCAATACCAGAACATGGTTCGAGCTACAATATAAAAGAATCTATTTCACCAAGGAATGCCCTGTTAGCAATGTTATAGAAGCATGAGGCTCTGTGAAAAAGCCTCTGGGAAATATGAGGCGACCATCTTTGAGAGGCTAACAATATTGGGAAGGGGAAATCTGTGGATTATTCTTGAGAATGAATAGATTTTGGTCGACTAATGTGAAACCACAATTCTTTTCATGTACAGAGACAAACAACGGAGGGTTCCATAGAAACACGCGTTATGGAACTCGAAAAGTTAAAGCACTCACCTTGTTCAAACACCTCAAAGCCACACGCCTTGAGTAGGGTAGGGTTAATTAAGGGGGGAGTTAATGAGCATACATATATCAACTGTCRTTTTGATGGTAAGATGATAATAAACTTCCAAATACAAGTAAACCACCGAAGAAGCAGAGGAAATCGTGAATCAAGATAGTAAATAAGAAATGAACTTCAGACTCACACTGCAACAGCTRCGTCGATACTGAAACAGTCCACCTTACGCCCGTACTCTTGCCATAAAGGAATGTGCACGCGTTCTGCTTCAAACCTAACTAGCACATCATCTATGCAAAGAAGGTCCAGAYGAAGTAGGATATCGAGGTCCAAGCTGTCCAGAGGAGGAGGAGATGTAGGGGGCCGATTGTGAACACGGACAGACTAACAAAATGTTTACCTTCATTAGGGGACCAAAGGGAAGCATATTTATAGGGAGCAATTCGCACTAGGGAGAATTTACAGGGATTTCGGCAATACGAAGAATCCAATACAATGGTCAAAAAAGGGAAGTTATTATCATCCAGGGGCATGGGAGGGAAGTGATTATCACCGATGATACCACCTACAAACCACAGCGATGACAACTTATTATTATCATTTGTTTTGGCAGAAGAAAAGGCCCCAATGGCTAACACCCTTGTCGAGTCAGGAAGGACCATGTAATCGCCATCCACAAACACATTCAGTCCATGGTGTCTCACCACATCGCACTCAAAGACTCTGCACAATGATCCATTGTCAACATTGTAGCAAAAGAAATGGCTGGGGCTGATTCCAGAATCACTGCATGTAACATCCCAATATTTATCATTGCGAAAGCATTAATATTTTAAGAAAATAATTATTCATGGGACATCACTAAAAAAAATAATTAGAGTATTTTGAAACAACAATAACAATGATAATTATAATAATAATAATAATAATAATAATAATAATAATAATAATAATAATAATAATAATAACAATAGTAATAGTTATTATTATTATATCAACATCAGTGAGGCTTTACTTAAAACCAATAAACAAGTCATTAACCACATCCACCATCTTGTGCCAACGTCGAGCTCCCAACATGAAAATGTTAAATATTTTTGGATGAGCTTTCAACTTGCACAGTGAGAAATATGTGTCTCATATAATCATAATACGAAAAATATATCAACGAATAAAGAAAATGTCTTGAATGTTTTTACGTGGATTCCACCACGGAGTACGTACCTATTTCCCGAAGGCTATATGGACGTCCGGAGGCTATATGGTCGCCCAAAGGCTATATAATCGCCCGAAGGCTATGTGGTCGCCTGAAGGCTATATAATCGACATAAAATATCACATGTTGAATCAGTTAAACGTAAATATACCATATAATGATTATAAGAGACACGAAATTAGTTTAGAAAATTTTTTTAAAAATGAATAATATGATGCTTGTGAACTTGAAATATGCAGATGGTTGTATTTGCAAATCATAAGTCTCAAAATCAATGCTTCTACATGAAAATGTAATTTAACTTATTATATGAAATAGGGCGTATAAGACCTAAAAAAATGGAATAATTGAAATAATGGAACGGTCAAACCTTCAAGTCAAGTCAAATGGGCAGTTTTTGTAAAGCTCGTGAAGTTGGAGGATGGAAAGAAGATAACATGAAAGCAGGATGGAAAGAAGATAACATGAAAGCTTTTTGGGCTGGAATGGTGTTTCTTGGTGAGTTTGGGGGCTGAATCGAATACGATCGAAGGTCTTGGGGGTTAATTGGAAATAAACTGAATGGACTGTGGCTAATTCGAAATTTCTGAAAAAGTTGGGAGTATAAAAAAGCCATTTATCAGCCCCAACTTTCATAACCCGATCATGCCGCTGCACTTCTTCCTGTATCAAATCGATCGGCCATATCTCCTCCACTCTGACTAATTGATGGCGGTGGCGGCATTCGACAAATGGAGGCGAGGATGGTGGCACGCAGTGGCAGCGGCACGGTGAATGTGCGGCTTGTCTGGTTCAAGTTGAAGGTTGCTCCGGACTTCGTCGGCGTCGGGAAGTACGTCAGTGGCTTCGAGGAGTTGCACCGGCAACTGAGCGACAATGCTGACGATGTGCAGGTGGCGGCGCTCGAACGTGACTGGGGGTGACCAAGAGTGACTGCCGGTTGAACAATTATCCTCTCCTCCTTCGATTCATCGCCGGTGAATCGGCGGCGGCGACAACCTGCAATGATGGTGGTGGCTCTGGCTTAAACCGGAAGGTGACTCGTCAAGAAGGGCGAAGCCGACATGGATGGTTCACCGATTTGATGACGTTGGTTTCTGGGCCTGATTCGATGATATTAGTTCAAGGGTTTTGGAGACTCGATCCTTGTTCGAGGCCGGGTTCTGAAATAGTGTCTCATGGAAGCAGAATCGGTGGCGGAGTTGGGAAGACTTCTGGTTCGGTGGTTTCTGCTGTGGCGAAGTATGCGTCGGGTACTCAAAATAGAGGCAGCCGATCGGTGGCGATCCGGGCCTCAAGAAATTAATAGGTGATTAGAGTAGATTTGTCCTTATTTTCTTTAGTATTTTAGTATGTTTTTCTATTTGTTTTTGGTATAAGTTGGACGATTTAAGCATAATTCTGTATTTTTATAGTTCTGACTTATTTTACAATATTTTAACCGTAATTGATGAAAGTAGGTGATATTTCATTGTTTTTCACCTTACAGCTAAGTGACCGGAAGAGTTTAACGCGTAATAGACGAGGTTCGATGTTCAAGAAGTGAAGAATAAGCTTTCCGGTGAAACGAGTAGCAAAAGATCGAGAATTGGAGACAGACGCGCAGTCGCGTCGACTGACGCGACCGTCGATGCCCTATCGACGCGAGCCATGATCCGCGTCAGTCGATGCAGCGTTGATGCACTGTCGACGCTACTTGCTGAAGCGTCGATGTCGACGCACCGATGTCGACACAACATCGACGCAACTTGCTGAAGCGTCGATGTCGACGTACCCCATCGACTCACCTGCCCAGTCGACGCGCACACCTGCCGACCAAGTCTGACGAGTCCCGCCGAGCACCAGCGCGCGTCAGTCGAGCTAAGTCGATGCACCGTCGACGCGACGGCCCAGAATTCGGATTTTAGGGTTTCTTGTGTTCCAAGACTTGCAATATCTATATAAACCCTCTATATTTCGGATTTTGAGGAGAACACACAACCTCTTAGGGTACTTTAGCTTATAATAACAATAATCCCACATCTTATAACGAGATTTGAAGACGGAGATCAAGGATCGAAGAACAACGCGTCCAAAACATCGAATTCGAGTTCGGGATTCATTTTTCGCCCAAGATCAACGTTCAACCTGCGGAATAGCTGGAGCTTTTTACTGCTTTTAGTAGTTCCAATAAGTTTTCTAAACTCTTAGTTAATTTAGTAGTTAATTTCTAGTTTAATTATTAGTTTAATTCTTAGTTAATTCTAGTTTAATTAGCTTAATCATTTTATGCTTAGATATTGGATATTGGTTAATTTAGTTTATTTATGCGAGTTGATTTATGCCTAGTTATTCGTTAATCTTAGAGTCTTATGATTCGTTGTTTAGTGTTAACTTCTTATGCTCATGCTTCTAGATTCGATAATTAGGTTTGATTTATGGTTGCGTACTTTTGATAGTTTGAATTATTGCTCGTAGATGATAATCTAGTTAGAATAATTAGTTTAATTAGTTTTAGTTTAATTATTGCTTTAGTTCATAATGATCAATTCAAAATCTTTTAAAACCCAAATTGTACATGTATTTTATTCTAGTTTGTAATTTGAGAAAAACATCGAAAAGACCGAATAGTTGTTTCCTCGAGAGATACGACTCAAGTCAAACTCATCACCCTACATTTACCTCGTACACTTGCGAGCAAACTAACGTGCTTTTAAATTAATTTATTAAAACGGGGTGCAGAAAAGTTTGAGTCAAAAATTTGGCGCCGTTGCCGAGGAAGCAACGAGTAGGAATTAAAGATGTTTTTCGTTTTATTTTCATTTTGATTTATTAGTTTATTTTTTTTTATTGGGTCTTTGCCATTTGGTACGTTGATGTATTGTTGAGTTTATGCACGGAAGGAGATCACTCCAACGCGACCTTGTATCATTCATTGACAACATCCACCGTTCAAATCCACCGAGACCAAGACCCATTTTTATTCTCAAAGACGATTCTTCAACAGCAACTGATTTCGTGTGCGACGAGATTCCCGAATCCATGGCGAGGCGATCTAATCATGGAGGCGGCCACGATGAGTTGTTCGATGCATTAAACAATGAGTTACCTTTCCAACCTCCACAAAGACAGCGGGGAGAGTATGGAAGCGAGCCGCGATACTTTGGAGGTTACAATCAACCACCAAACAATCGGGCCCCGCTACAACTAAGAGGAAGGAACGCTCAACGTGATGAAGAAATACGTGACGATTATTCTGACAGACAAATCCCTCGACGAGAGTTTGTAGATGAATGGTTCGATGACCGAGCTTACGAAGGAGATTATGCTGCTTATCATCAAGAGAGAGCACCGAGACACGCTCAACCACCTAGACAGTGTGATTTGGGCACGTCCGAAGGTTGTGCTTTATGGGTCTGCTATTGTACTTGGCCCGACTGCAAGGGAAGTAGAGATTAAACCGCATCAAATTAATTTACTTCCGACTTTTCACGGAAATGCCCACGAAGACCCTTTAGCGTTTTTGAACTACTTTATCGATGAAGTGGGCAGATTTGTAGGTCATGGTCTTAACCGGGAGGAGATGCAAATGATTTTGCTTCCCCTATAGCATGAAAGACAAGGCGAAGACATGGTTTACTGTCCTTAGAACCAAGATCGTTAACTGATTGGGAGATGATAAGCGAGAAGTTCTTAAATCAATATTATTCGGCACAGACAACGGGCAAACTTCGGAGGCAAAATCGCTACCTTTGAACAATTGGAGGGGGAATTATTTCATGAATCATGGGAAGCGCTACAAGACACTTTTACAAGCATGCCCACACCATAACTATTCTCCCGAGATGGTTAATCAATTTTTCTTTGATGGTTTGTTGAACATGGGGAAAAGTGAA
>BMAC01000429.1:199715-257459 GCA_014905375.1 Phtheirospermum japonicum | reverse complement strand
AAAAATAAAGTAAAAGTCAACTATTTTTTTTTTTTTTTTTGATAAGTTTCACTCAATGTGCTAAAATGGTATTGACTCGAGTGATGAGATTTTTGAAAAGAAAATATAGCTAGTGGGATGAATAAAAAATAGTTAAGATTTATTAAAAGAAACTGATTGAGTTTTTTTTTTTAAATTCAATTTAAAGAATAAAGGATGATGTACACGGCCTTGACTTTATATAGTATGCGACCAATAGAAAATAAATAGGTGAAGGTAACCAAGTGTGACCTCTCTCTCTCTCTCTTAAATATAATACGATATACGTGCCAGTCCAACTAAAATCAAATAAAATAGGGGCTTTCACAAACTACTCCTTAAAAGAAATTGTCCTTGAAATTGATCTTGTGTTGTAACGTGTCATGCAAATAAAATTTTTGTGATAATTAATTCATGATGTGCATGAGGTGTAAATATGATACTCTTTTAATAATGCAACCAAGGCCAAATATTTTTGAATCGTTTCAATAACATAATCTTGACATGATAAAGAAAATATATATTGATCATGTATTCATAATATGTAAAGTCTTGTAAGGATATATCAACATCCATCATAATTTATAATCCTAAATCACGTATATGGTATGTAAATGTGGATAAAACTTTTAGAAAACAAAAATAAAGTAAAAGTCAACTATTTTTTTTTTTTTTTTTTTGATAAGTTTCACTCAATGTGCTAAAATGGTATTGACTCGAGTGATGAGATTTTTGAAAGAAAATATAGCTAGTGGGATGAATAAAAAATAGTTAAGATTTATTAAAAGAAACTGATTGAGTTTTTTTTTTTAAAATTCGATTTAAAGAATAAAGGATGATGTACACGGCCTTGACTTTATATAGTATGCGACCAATAGAAAATAAATAGGTGAAGGTAACCAAGTGTGACCTCTCTCTCTCTCTCTTAAATATAATACGATATACGTGCCAGTCCAACTAAAATCAAATAAAATAGGGGCTTTCACAAACTACTCCTTAAAAGAAATTGTCCTTGAAAATCATTTTAACATGCACTATGCATCTCATGAGGTAAAGGATCATAGATGAATGTTCCTATGATATGCAAGTATGAAGGAGAGCATTTAAAAGACAACAATTTTTTTTTATTTAAATAAAGTAGTCATGGTGATAAGAATTCTTGATTCTTTGATTCTGAAGTAAATCATGCATACAATTCTGGGATTGTGATGATCATGAAATGTCATTATTACAGGTAAATATAATCATGGCATCAAATGGTGAATATTGGCATGAGTAGAAACATGAATCATTTAATCATAATATGTATCTTGGATTTTGTAAGGATATATTAATATCCCTAATAGTTCATAAACATGAATCATGTGTATTACATGTAAGTGTGGATTATACTCTTGGCAAACTATAAATATGAAATGTGTTATTTTTTGAACTCAAATGCATACCTTTCAGGAGTCGGCGTGGCATGGCGATGGTAGACAATGATAAATGTAACTTGTTTAAAATTTTAACTATCCTTTTACAATAAAAGATAATAAAAATATTTTAGTAAGTACTCAAAACTGACTCTCTTTTTACCAATAAAAGATAATGAAAATATTTTAGTAAGTGCTCAGAACCGTAATGCTCTGATACCAACTGTAACATCCCAATATTTATCATAGCGGAAGCATTAATAATTTAAGAAAATAATTATTCATGGGAAATCACTAAAAAAAATAATTAGAGTATTTTGAAACAACAACAATAACAATGATAATTATAATAATAATAATAATAACAATAGTAATAGTTATTATAAGGCTAACATATAAAATTCATCCATTAACTTTTGGGACTCGGTAAAAATGGTTCACTAAATACAAGGGTGATAATTTTAGTCCACCAATTAAATTTTTGTCGCACATTTAGTCCAATTTGGGGGATTTTGACCAAATGGCAGTCGATGAGTTGCAAATTTAGTCCACCAATTAAAATTTTATCGCATATTTAGTCCAAATTTTTGTTGCAAATTTAGTCCACCAATTAAAATTGGACTAAAAGTACGACAAATATTTAATTGGTGGACTAAATTTACAACCCCTTTATTTAGTGGACCATTTTTGTCAATTCCAAAAAGTTAATGAACGAATTCTATATTTTACCCGTTATTATAATTATATCAACATCAGTGAGGCTTTACTTAAAACCAATAAAAATATATTTATATGAACATAAATAATTAAACTTGTTAATCATCGATCACATCCACCATCTTGTGCCAATGTCGAGCTCCCAACCTGAGAATGTTGTGCCAATTTCTCATATAATCATAATACGAAGAATATATGATTGAATAAAGAAAACGTCTTGAATGTTTTTACGTGGATTCCACCACGGAGTACGTACCCTGTTGCCCGAAGGCTATATCGTCGCCCGGAGGCAATATGGTCGCCCAAAGGCTACATAGTCTCCCGAAGGCTATGTGGTCTCCCGAAGGCTATATAGTCGACATAAAATGTCACATGTTGAATCAATTAAACGTAAATATACGATATAATGATGATAAGAGACAAGAAATTAGTTTAGAAAAGTTTTTTCCACCTGGATAATATGATGCTTGTGAACTTGAAATATGCGGATGGTGGTATTTGCAAATCATAAGTCTCAAAATCAATGCTCCTACATGAAAACGCAATTTAACTTATTATATAAAATAGGGCGTATAAGACCTAAAAAAAAGGAATAATTGAAATAATTGATCGGTCAAACCTTCAAGTCAAGTCAAATGGGCAGTTTTTGTAAAGCTCGTGAAGTTGGAGGATGGAAAGAAGATAGCATAAAAGCTCTGTAGGCTGGAATGGTGTTTCTTGGTGAGTTTGGGGGCTGAATCGAATAGAATCAAAGGTCTTGGGGGTTAATTGGAAATAAACTAAATGGACTGTGGCTAATTCGAGATTTCTGAAAAGTTGGGAGTATAAAAATGCCATTTATCAGCCCCCAACATTCATAACCAAATCCATTTTCTCAGAAATCACACATGATATGGTGCACAGGATCAAACCGGCCCTTGAACAAGGTCAGAGAGGAGATATAACCTTCATTAATAAGGACGCCACCGTCAGTGAAGACTCCTCCAGGTGCAAGGTCACGTCACGCCATTTCCACTCGTTCGGTGGTAATGAGACGTCCAGATACTCGCCCCAGACAAGAGGCAAATCCTAGACTTTAGTATAATAATCCATGCTAACGCAGGCGCCTCCCAATACGTAGATTTTGGAGCCGATTACCTGGTGAGATGTGCCATTTCGAGGGGAACTCATGGCGGGCCCTCAAACCAGTCCTCTTTGGGCTTTGCTATGTTGTAGAAGTAGGTGTTGGTGACGGCTCTCTGACGAACAGGAATGTCCAGGTCTTCAACGCCGATCATCCCACCAATAGAGTAGAGAAAGGAACCACACGACCCCATGGCGGGGACGCCGAAGTAAAAAGACGACGGAGGTTGTTTCTCCAACCTCCGAGCAGACAACACATATTTCAAATCAATTTCATACCACTAATTACAAGCGGTTTCACCATCGTACCCTTGATGAGTAACAAAATAGATGCGTGATTTCTCACCCGAGATGGAAATAGTACTCTTTTGTCTCTTATTCATCTGCCTCTCTCCGTCCCCTCCTCTGTCAGCCGTCATGAATGAAACCCTAACAACTATTAATTGGTAATAGATAGGTTTTGAAGAAACTTATCCATTTGCTATTATAATATAGGACGGCTTTTTTGACCAAACTCATGACCCTACCACTTGACCCGCTCCATTTGTCCGCCAATCCACACAAGACAACTAGTAATAAAAATGAAAAAAGCCTTATATAATTATTGAACTATAATTTTTATTCGCCTCTTTTTTGTTTTTTAGTACCTTTCTGCTTTTGAACCCAAGTTGTAACAAACATGTTTGATTACTGTGACCACTCTGCTTCACCTACTACTTGATAATATTAGAATTTGTTTTTGTTTTTAATAACTGTTTCATTCCTATTTTAAGAAATACATCACATTGCGATATTATTAATTTATTAATATTCTCTAGAGGATTGTTTAATAATTTACATATGCGTATTCTCATGATAATGAAAATTCATGAGCAATAAAAAATAATATAAACTTGTCATGTGATAAAAGTAATTTCACAAAGTATCGAAAAACGTGATATGTGGCCTATAATCTTGAAATCTAGTTCATATTCTTGAAAAAAAATTATAAATCATTACAATTACGTAATTCATATATCTCTAATCTTGTTTATTACAGATGGTTGAATCAACTCGTCCCGAATTTAAAACATTGGACTTAGAAGGAATTGAGTACCATCGTTGGTTTTCTGATGTGGAAACTACTTTCATGGGAAAGGATTTTACATCCACGATCATACCATCCACCGATCCAACAGACAAAGAACCGTCTGATAAAATTAAGGCCAATTCCTAATGTTTTTGCGATGTTATATTGACCCAAGCTTACGCTGGGAGTACCTTCAATTGAAGTTAACCAAAGAACTGTGGGATGCCCTCAAGGGACGTTTTGAAACATCCATGACACTTTGCTTCCAGAAATGACCGTTCAGTAGAATGAAATCCGCTTACTTGACTATAAAAGGGTCAATGACTTCAACAAGGACATGTTGCGCTTAAAAGCACGTCTTACCTTCTGTAAAAAGAAAATCACGGAAGATCATATGATACAAGAAAAACTCTATCCACTTTTTCTACTTCAGCACTTATAATAGTGAACCAGTAAAGGCTCGAGTATGATAACAAAAGAATTACAACTTTCAATAAGTTGATTAATATGTTGCAAGTAGCTGAAAGACATGATCAAGTTCTCTTGAACAATAACGCTAGACCTGGAAGGACAAAGAAAATTCCCCAGACTAATTATGGTCAAGCGATAAGTGGAAAGAACCCCAAAGCAAAGGGGACTAGACGTGTTAATCCCCCTTAAAGTGGTAATCATGCACCATGAGGCAGGGGCCATGGGGGCCGTGGTAGAGGCTGTGATAGGGGCTATGGAGGCTCTCCCCATGTATGGAGCAAAAGATGGTGGTAGCACCCAAAATGGTCATGGTAAAATTGGGCCTGGTGGTTATAACACCAAGGCACCACACCAGAACCCTTCAAAGAAATGAAAGAGAGTTGGGAATGAATCTTACTATAAATGTGGTGACACTGGGCATTGGTACCAAAACTGTCACGAAAGTGATAAGGTGGCAGCCATCTACAAGAGACTTAGAGAGTCTAAAGAACAAGAGACTCACTATGTGGAAAGTGGAGATCATGACGCTGATTTTAACCTCATGATTGCGGACTTCAATGTCAATAAGAACTTTGCTCAGTCACTTGATGTTTCTGATTTTGAGTGATCTACTTTATCTATTTACTTATTTTTCAAGAAATTTGTGAAGGTATTATTGCCTCATTTTATTTAGACTATGGAGTTTGGTATTTTTTAAATTAGATTTATTTTGGACAAGACCTTTTTTGATTGATTTATTAATAATTTTGGACTTTATTCTAAAGTATTGAATTTATTCGAGTTTATTATTTATAAATATACGTGCTTAGCTCAAATATAGCAAATAAGATGTGCAAAAATACATCTTACGCATAAAGCCACATATTCGAATGAGAAGTATATCATTCTAAATCGTCCACAACACTCCAATGAATTAGCGAAATTCCTCTAACACTTTTCATAACACTATCACCACTTTTACTTGCAAGGAATGTCGTGCAGAGAAATAGAGTGCTTCCCTGATAGTGGAACTACTCACACAATTTTTAGGAATAGACAATTATTTATTGAATTAACACTAGTGCAGAAACTGCATTCTAGAACAGACAAAAAAGTCAATCCAGAAGGGTATTTTTAAAACTGTTATGGATAGCACTTTCTAGAACATTATTTTAAAATACAGTCCTGGAATTATGACTTTCCAGAACAGTTTTACAATACCGTTCTGGAAAGTATACTTTACAGAATGGTAATTGAAAAACCGTTATGGAATGGATGTCAATCCAGAACGGTATTAAAATACCGTTCTAAAAAGTATAATTTCCAGAACGGTAATTGAAAACCATTCTGGAATGGGCGTCAATCCAGAACGGTATTGTAATTACCGTTCTGGATTGACGAATAATTCCAAAACAGTTTTGCAATTACCGTTCTGAAAAGTCTTTCTAAAAACAAAATTACAACCAGAACGGTATTTTAATTCTCGTTCTGGAATGTTTGTTATTTCAGAACGGTATTAAAAAACCGTTCTTGAATGTCTTTCTAAAAAAATAAAAAATTCTGATCGGTATTTTTAATAATACCGATCTGGAAATTCTTTACAAATTAGAAATATTTTCACAATTTCATGCGGGTTAATGAAGCGGTAAATGAAATATTTTCGATCCATCACCACCCTCTCAAATCTCTCGCCCAGAACCCTAACCCATCACCACCATCACAAATCACCACCATCTCAAATCTATCGCCCAGAACCCTAACCCATCACCACCATCTCAAATCTCTCGCCCAAAACCCTAGCCCCGAGCGGATTCCAATTCCATAACACCACAAGCACACACAAATAATCATAATACCGCATCTTCTAATTCCCGAAAAACAGGCTCGTCGGAGCTCCGCCCGTTGCCGCCTTTGAACACGCAACAGATTTTCCGGCAGAATCCCCGGGCTAATAATGGCGACGCGGTGTCAAGGAAAGACGATGAGAGTGAAGAGTTTTACTCTCCCAAAGGCTCCATTAATGGCAGAGAGAGCTCGAGTGGCACTGGATCAGCTTCTAGAAGGGCTTTTGCCGCAATAGATGTGGAGAATTTTATAAACGAGTCCACATCACATTCTTCGTCTACTTACTCTTCTTCGGTACCCGGATCGGGTTCGGGTTCTCCGGCCAGGTCTCGAATGTTTCAGATCAGAATGTAGAATCTCTGGCGAGAATTAACAGCCCTGCACGGTCTGAAAAGTGTTCGATGAAAAGCCAGGAATCATCACCAAGGATTTCAAACGCTTCCGATAAGAATATTGAATCTCCGGTGAGAATTAGCATCCCTGTACAGAAAAAATCGCATATGTGTTTATTATCTTTGCCGGATAAATGTTCAACAAGTGAAGAATCATCATCACCGAGGACATCGATTGATTCCGATCAGAATATAGAGTCTCCGACAAGCATCAGCAGCCCTGTTCTGCACTACACCGTGACCGTTATTCCAATGCCGCCACCTCCACCGCCACCGCCTCCGAGTAAAGTATGGGAAAGTCCAAAAACTCCAACTCCGCCACCCAAAAAGCCCGCCGGGCCACCTGTTATGATAAACCCCTTAAGACCAATCGCTCTCGAAAGCCTGACATTAATATCTCCAATTGAGTTGCCTTCAAATGATTCCCAATTGGCTATAAACAATGAAAATAAAGAAACCAAGCACTCAACTGAAGATACTTTAAAACCTAAATTGAAGCCATTGCATTAGGATAAAGTAAGAGCGATTTCGGATCGGGAGATGGTGTGGGATCAATTCAAAAGCAGCTCTTTCAAGTATGGACATGTTTTTTTTGTTTTTTCTTTCTAGTTATTATTTTTTATGAGTTAATTAATATGTTTATGTATATGCAGATTGAACGAGGAGATGATTGAGACATTGTTTGTTTTGAATACTCCGAAACCGAAACCAAATCCGAATGAAACGACGAAGTTGCAGGTTCTTCCCTAGCCTGGCCAAGATAACGGTGATCGGGTTCTTGATCCGAAAAAGGCTCAAAATATTGCAATCCTACTGAAAGCACTCCATGTCACTGTAGACGAAGTTTGTGAAGGTCTTTTTGAAGGTATTTTACGAAGACCATCCTTTTTTTCCCTGAGATTCTATGCCTAAAAATGTCTTTGTATTCAAAAAATAAAAAAATAAATAAATGTCTTTGTATTTGTTACAGCTTATATTATTAATTGGTCCAAATGTTATTTGGCATAATATTTTAAAACATTTATTTATATCTATTTGGCCCTTGAACACAAGGAATATGGATATTCTTGGTACGGAGCTTCTGGAGAGTTTATTGAAGATGGCTCCAAGCAAGAAAGAGGAACGGAAGCTTCTTGAATACAAGGAAGAGGATGATTCTCCGACCAAGCTTGGGGCTGCTGAGAGATTCTTGAAAGCAGTTGTCGATATACCCTACGCGTTAAAAAGAGTTGACGCAATGCRTTGGTGTTATCTGACCTATCRGCAGCACTAAAGCATGCTGGACAAAATCTTCCRYTTCCAAACGAAGAGATACCAAATGGATCAATTAGTAAGCCCACTCAGGCAAAGATGAACCGCTCTCAGGTTTGTYACTTAATTTYCCTTTGTGATCGTGCRTATRAGTGTGTCCGATATCGGTTGCTGTCTTGTTTTTTTAAATGAAAGGATTACTTGCTTCTGTTATCTGAACCTCTCTTAGTACAGATCTTGGGAAGATAATGAYACAAGTTGATGTAATTGTTGCAGAAAAATCAGGATGATCTTCAGTAATTTGGTGAAAAGATTAAACATCATGAGGATAATATCAAATACTTGAAGAGTCTGAAGAATAAGTTAGAGGACTCGATTCTTGATATGCGAGGTATCTGAATTTTCAATTTTCTTTTCATTGCTCTGTTGCCTACAATAACAGAATTTCTGACATATTTCACTCGTATGTATAAAACTTACCCTTAATTGACTGCTAGATATGTCTCATTTTTTGTAAAATTGTAATTACATTTCGAGTGATAAATCTTTACTTGTTTTTTTTTCTATCCATACTTGAACTTCCAGTTGCTATTGGGAAGTATCATACAAGTAGTGGGACAGCGTGGGAGAAATACTTCAGCATATTCACAAGTACGAGAATTCTACAGCAGCCATTTTTTGTAAGATGAAAGCTAACCCTGAAGCTCAGGCTTCTGGTTATTCATTGACTACAGATGTGCTCGGTGTTGTTGCTACACTTGGAAAAGTTGATGATCCTAACTTTAGCCAGTTAGTCTACGTTCTCTATCTTCACTTTTTTTCCCCACTTTATACAAACCTAATGCTGACATCATGTATATTTCAATATATAAAACTTAGATATGAGAATCAAGATAATTTGCCCATCTGATACGTCCGGGAAAGAACATCTTTGACCGATTTGCAGTTATATTCTTTGTGGTGATCGTGTGGATATATGCCCATCTACTTACTGTGGGTGGGGCCTATAGTGGAAAGCCACCTAAGACCCAAATAAGCTGCAGAACCGATCGTTCTGGGCTTATTAACGCTGCTCCATGGTAAGCTAAATACGTAATATGCTTCTATATACTTTTAAGTAAACTCTTTTGGGAAAAAAAAGTTAAAAATATTTTTTCTTAAGGGGAGAGTGAGAGCTTCATTCGTTTCGGCATTTTTTCGATTCTGCGAAAACAAAGCTGCAAATATCATGTTTATATATGAGAGGGGACACAAGTGAAAATATGCTGCATTTCTAGTTTTTTTTCCCCTCTTATGTGACTATTAGCAACGGAACAATAATGGGCGTGTTGGGATATGAGAACATGTAGGATAAGAGTACCTTATCCTTTCCAATGGGGAACTCCTTCTTTTGATGCTGGTGAAGCTTTTGCCATGATGATGGCTGCATTTGTCGCTCTTGTCGAGGTTTATTTTCACATTATTTTTATGCGTAACTAGTTTTTCGTTCACTCTGCGAAAGCGTTAATTATCATAATGAAATGTGAGTATAAGATGTTGGATTATTATGCTTAAAAGAGATTGCCTTGAGGAAGTGATTTATTTATTATTATTTTTTCATCCACTTTATTAAGCCTTGTGCAATCTTTTTTTGGGTGGGTGGGGGGTAGGGTTCAAAGAACGGAAAGCAGTGTTAATTTGGCTTCCCCTTTGTAATCCAACCTCTAGAAAATTTCTTGTCCTACATGAAATTTATATTTTTTTAATTTTTAGGACTTCAACATACTCTATTTTCTTATTTTAATCGTATTCTTGATGTTAAATGCAGTCGATTGGTGGCTTTATCGTTGTGTCTCAATATGCCAGTCCAACCCCTTTGCCCCCATCTATTCTGAGCCGTGGTGTAGGATGGCAGGTAAACGAAGTTCACAAGTGAACGAATAGTCATTTCATTGACATTTTTTCTAATACTTATATAACTAATTACCTATTGGTTACATATTCATCTTGACAACTAATATAATTATCAGTGCTTATGCTTGTCAGATAAAACAGGATCAAAGGTTTAATTTCTTCCTAACTGAGCTATTTTCAAATAAATTTTGTAAAATAAGTTTTTTTTTCGAATAATTAAGGCCTATTTTCAAATAATTTTTGTCATACCATTTCTCCCCTCCAGTTAGGGTTAGTTAGTTTGTTAACAATTTTCTTTAAATAGAATGAATATTCGAGATAAATGTGTTTTTGCCTTTGGACATATACCAGGGCATTGCTATCCTGTTATCCGGATTGTTCGGGACGGGTAATGGATCATCTGTATCTATGTAAGAGCCTAATATTAGATCTGGGAATATGTTTATTTTTTTTAATAATTTAATTATTTCATAACATACAAAGTTTTCTCCACTCCTTTGTAGTGAGAATGCTGGCCTATTAGCACTGACTCATGTCGGCAGTTGAATAGTAGTACAAATACCTGCTGGATTCATGCTTTTCTTTTCCGTTCTTGGTAAATTTTTTTTAGTTTTTGTTCCCTATTATATATATATCCTGTTTGATAAATTGCATTTTTTTTCGCATATAAATCTCAATAATCACGTTTACAGGGAAATTTGAAGCCGTTTCTGCTTCAATTCCAGCACCTATTGTGGCCGCTTTATATTGCCTCTTCTTTGCCTACGTTGGTGTGTATAATTGATCCGACTAAAATCTTTTAAGTTTGCTCTCACATTCGTTTTGAGTGTTTTGAACTTAATTTTCGATTTCGAATATATATGCAGGCGGTGCTAGTTTGAGTTTTCTTCAGTTCTATAATCTGAACAGTTTTAGGACCAAGTTCATATTAGGGTTTTCGATTTTCCTGGGCTTGTCGGTGCCTCAGTACTTTAAAAAGTACACTGCTATTCAAGGATATGGGCCTGTCCACACGTCAGGCCGATGGGTACGCAAGAATTCTTAAAATATATATTTTTGATAATTATAAAAACTACCTTGAAGTTTAGCGTAATTATAGAAAAACCATAGGGGTGATTTTGCAGTTTTATAAGATTATTTGGATTTTTATGTGTTAAGGCTAACTTCAAGGTGGTAGTTTTTATAATTGTACAAATGTCGGGCAGATGGGTACACATGAAAAACTGAATTCTTGAAATTTTTTAGGATAATTGCAAATACTACCCTTGAAATTCAGCCTAATAATGTAAAAGCCCAGTTATCTTTCAAGATTTTAGATACCCTTGAGATACGTTACTACTCTACGAATTGCACTTTATTGTTTGAATGTGTTTGTTAAACAAACACACACCTCGTGGGGTGTTCTTGGAATTATAAAGATTTTTTTTTTCAGTTTTTATGTATTTAGGCTAAATTCAAGAGGTGTACACACTTGGGGCAGCTGGGTACACGTGAAAAATCATAGAGGTTGAGAATCGAGATATGATTTGCTTGCATAGGGTCGTATAAAACTCATATGTGACTACAATGATTGGGACGTCTCAACTAATCCAAGGGAGAGGAACTGCCCAATTCTTGATGCCTAATGACACAATGATAACAGTCACAGAGGCTCTATATGCACCAAAAGCAAATCGAACCTTGTTGAGTTTTAAAGATATCCGTGCCAACGGCTATAACTTGGAAACTCACTGTGAGAATGGAAAGACATATATATATATACACACACACACATATATATAGGCAAAGACTTGCGTTAGGCCAGATTGACGGGTCATGACCCGTTAGGCCATTTGACCCATTCTAATGTATTGGTTTTTGAAATATGGTGTATTGGTTTTTGTACTTAAAAGTATTGGTTTTTCATAAATATCTGAACCGTGTTATGATGTATTGGTTTTTGTATTAGTATTATGATGTATTTACTTTTTCCTATAATGTATTGATTTTTATAGTATAATGTAGCAGGATTAAATTTTGGCCTAATGGATGATCCGTTAGTCCGGCCTGACAAGAGTCTTTCCCACATATATATTACCTCTAATGAATGTGGAAAAAACACATCTTAGAAAAACTAATGAGTCAATCTAGTGGGTTATACCTCACCACTATATGGTTTATTGAATCTTATACCATCACCAATAACGAAATATGTGGCACTGACTCATACAGGATTTGGCATGACTGTCTTGGACATCCTGGTCATGACATGATGATCCATATTTTGAGAAACTCACATAGATATCCTTTTTTTTGAGTGACTCATAAAGTGGGATATAAACACGATGCACTGCCCAATGTCGGTACTATTGCTGCACAAGTGCAACTAATAACTTCTAAAGCACAAGATACATTAACTACATCTCACTCTGCCTCAATATCTATCTCAAAGGCACATCACTCATTTTGCAAAGCCTGCTCTTTAGCAAAAACTGGACCGAGACCTTCCTATGCTACAAATACAAAGCAAAATATTCAATTCTTACAAAGAATCCAAGGTGATATTTGTGGACCTATTCATCTAGAATGCGGACCATTTAGATATCTTATGGTTCTGGTAGATGCTTCAACACGCTGGTCCCATGTCGCACTATTGTCCACACAAAATGCTGTCTTTGCAAAACTCCTAGCACAAATTACACGTTTAAGGGCTCACCACCCCGATCATCCCATTAAGTCTATAAGGCTTGATAATGCTGGAGAGTTCAAATCAAAAGCATTTGATGATCATTGTATGTAAAACGGGATTGATGTAGAACATCCTTTACCCCATGTTCATACACAAAATTGTCTCGCAGAAGCCCCCATCAAAAGACTACAAATGGTGGCTCGGGCATTGGTTATGCGCACCAACATACCTATTTCTGCATGGGGTTATACCATATTGCATGTAGCTCTACTTATTCATTTTAGACCCACTACTAGCCAGCCATTTTCTACGTACCAGTTGGTACTAGGCGTGTTGAAACGGTTATAACCGGCCGGTTAATTAACCGACAGTTAATTTAACTGGTTTTTGGTTAACTGTAACCTAACAGGCTGAGAATCGGTTAAGGTTACGGTTAAATCGATTAACCGAACCGGTGGTTAACCGCCATTTTTTTTAGCAGTCGATCGACTGCGGGATCGACTACTGGATCAACTGAAGGACAGTGAGTTTTGGTTTTGGGAGGCAGTCGATCATGTAGTCGATCGACTAAAATTATGTCGATCGACTGAATTTCTGTCGATCGACTGCGTAGCCGTCCATCTTTTTTTTGTTTTTTTTTGTGATAAAAAGTTTAAAAAAATAAGGACTTGATTTTAATTCTAATATTAAAGATTAAAATTTTAACTTTTAATATTATAATTAAATTGCCTACGTATCTTCGTAAAGGAATCAAAATCCACGTAGTTCGAATTTTTTTTGTTTGAAAAAAATAAGTTGAAAACAAAGGACTTGAATTTAATTCTAATATTAGAAGTTAAAATTAAATTTTAACTTTTAATATTAGAATTAAATTGCCTACGTATCCTCGAAAAGGAATCAAAGTCCACGTAATTCTTTTACTTACCTCACTTACCTACTTACCTATTCGTCATTGTCGTTGCTTCCCGAAGTGGTATCGTAATAGTCGCTCTCTTCACCTTCATCCATTGCATTTCTCGTTCTCGTTTTTTGGCTTTCACCTAATCGTTCATCAACATTTGATTTTCAAGATTTTTAGATGTTAAGGTAGACTGACGCTCATCTAACATATAGCGTCCCGTGCTGAAGGCCTGTTCAACAAAAACTGTCGAAACAAAAACGAAAAGAACCTCCTTGGCAATCCTAGAGAGAGTGGGAAAAATACTGGCCACTTTCGACCAAAACTGCACAAGATCGTTAGTAACACCATCGGGGTTTTTTTGGAACTGAACTCGGTTCAAAAAATTCTAAATAACAATCTAATTCCATTGACCGACTAGCACTAACCCTTTGCCCTTTTCATTTAGTATCTTCAAGCAATCTCATATATTTGGTTAGAGCTCCTCGAGGGTCGTTGGGTCTTGTAGAAGTGACGGGGGAAAGGGAAGGGGACACATTAACATCACTAGAAGATGAAGATTGATCGTAATCATTAAAAGTTTGAATTAAAAATTGTTGTGCTTGGTGAGCAACACTAGTAGGGCTAGGAATTGGTAGTCTACAAGATTCTAAAAAAAGGTGTTAATGCATCATAATAAACTTTAAGTAAGTTTTGAAGAACCTCCATCCGATAATCCGGGTCTAAAATTTTTGCAATAAAAAAACATCAGGAATGTAATGAAAATATTTGACCTATTTACTCAACATAGTATCGATAACTTCACCTAATTCAGAGTTATCGAGGAAAGCACTACAAACAAGTACTATTTGAATACAATGATCAACAAGTATTGAGGAGTTAGGATAATAAACACCAGATAAAGCCACAGTGGCATCGTTAAAAGTTTTTAAAAGGGACATTATATTATAACAATCATCCCACATATGCGAAAACAAAGCGAAATCGACATCTTCATTATTAAAAAATGTACACAATGCATCTCTATATTCAAATGTATCATTAATTAATTTATAAGTAGAGTTTCAACGATTTAGCACATCTAATGAAATTTATTTTGGATGCAATTGATTGGCCTTGCAAAATCTTCGCCATTTTTTCTGAAGTGAATCGTGGGAACATAGATAATATATAGCATTCCTAATAGGTTGAATTTTAGATTTAAAAAGAGTTAAACCATCTAAAACACATAAATTCAAAATATGACAAATGCATCTTACATGAAAAAATTTGCCGCCAATGGCGGGTTGACAAGTGATTTTTAACAATTCTAAACTAGCCGTATTAGCGGCGGCATTATCAAATGAAACTGAAAAATTTTTGTTAGTTAAATGATACTCGGACAAAACAGTGGAGATTTTTTTCGAAATATTCACCGCCGTATGTTGGCTATTTCTATATGCAATTAAACGTTTTTGCAAAGTCCAAGAATTATCAATCCAGTGGCAAGTAATTCCCATATAGTTATGATTTTTAAAAGAATCCGACCAAATATCCGAACATATAGAGACACTATGATGCAAACTATCAAATATTGAAATCAAATTCAATTTATACTCACCGGCCATTTTTTCAATATCGCGAGTTAATTTATTTCGTGAAGTCCTTTGGCTACATGGATTAAATGCACCCCTAGTATAATCTTCATAATGACTACTATGCGCATGATTAAAAGAAAGACTCAAAACGGAAATTTTTTTTGCAAGAAATCTTCTATGATTACTTTCGGTATATTGAAATAAAGTAGAAGAACTCGTACCTTGGCCACCGGTCCCGCCGATGGCGGTAGATGAAGATGATAAGTTTAGTTGTGTTTGAGAAATACCGTCTCCGTATTTGTCGGGATGCTTCTTTTCCGTGTGGTATTTGAGCAACCCGTAGCCTTTATTATTTTTAGAACCGAAGGCGTAATGAGAATTGCAATAATTGCATTGCGCTCGAGGTTCGCCTTTGATTGTCTTTTTCGTGAAATGCAATCGGAAGATGGGGGGAAACAGATTCCCTCAGTTCCGATTGAGGCGGTGGCATATCGCTTCCTCCTCATCTTCATCCAAATTGACGGCGGCCGCTTCTTCTTCATCAGAGCTCTGTAATTCCTCTTAAAGATTTGTTCGTTGCGAGTCAAAGTTGATTTGATCATAAAGGTTCTCAACTTCTTTCGCCGTCATCTCATCGGGAACATAATCTTCGGCGACGGCCGAAGATTCTCGTCGAGATCCTCGACCTCGACAAGAAGATGTTGGAGTGTTGGTATCGACATTACTGGAAGAGCTTGCCATAGTGATATTATAAAAGATAATTAAGTAAAACACGATTACGAAGGAAGAATAAGAATATTATTTATAATATTATCTTTTGCACAAATTAGAAACTTGACTTCTTTAAGCTTGAAAATATAAGAGAAGAAGAGGAATAGTAGATGAATTGGTGTGAGGATTGGTGTTGGAGAGTGGGGTATTTATAGGTGTCAAAAAAATAAATTAAAAAGGCGGATGGAAACCGGCGGTTAAACCGGTTAACCGCGGTTAAATCGCCCAACGGCTACTTTCATTTGAATTTGAGTCGTCGATCATCAACAGCTAGTTGATCTCAACCGTTGATTTTCAACAGCTAATCCACAGACCAGTCGATCGACTACAGACCAATCGATCGACTAACAACCGGTCGATCGACTGGTCACTTAAAAAAAAAAACCAGTTAACTGCGGCGGTTAAGGTTAACGGTTTTGTTAACCGTAACCTAACCTCCGGGAACCGGTTGACAGTTACGGTTTTAACCGTCACCACCGGTCAACGGTTAACCGTAACCAATCAACCGGTTAAAAACCGGCGGTTAACCGTAACCGGTTCAACAACCCTAAATACTTGGATTTAATCAGATATAATTTGCAGGATTTTTAGGTTTATCGACCAAGGTTTGATAGAGCTTATGAAATCGAATTTCAATTATTTATAGAAAGATATCAATTGGCAGAACCTTTGATAAAATAAAGAAATATTGGTCTCAATTGCTAACTCAATTGCTAACTTTCCAGGCAGGGGAGGGGGAGAAACTCCCATTAGAATGTCGGTCTCACAGGGTTCTCATTAAAATTTAACTGTTTCCTTCTAGTGTTATTAACTGGGCCACACTATATCATTATTTAGAAACCAAGTGTTAGAAGTTGGATAAGATTTTAAAATGCGAGAAAAAAATGCAAAGTTTGAAATCGATTCGAATGTTGGACACTCTATTCTAAGACGGATATTGCCCTGCTACGGTGCTCATGGTTATCATTACAAATATGAGTGTGACAACACCAAATGCAAGAAATGTTTGATAGTTTGATGATGAATATGTTACGAAAATCAAGTTTTTCAATTCCTCCATTACTGAGGACGCTGATGATGCCAATTCCCCTTTAAAAAATGCGTATTTAAAAAGATTACATCCTCGAAATAAATTAGAACTATAATACCATTCTTAACAACAAACCTTTTATTATTTCATTTCTCTCTATTAAATATTTAAAAATCACTTTTTATATGAAAATATGAACTCTCAATTTAGCTAACTGTCAAACCGTGAGCTCTGATCTTCACCGAGCAAACCTATCTCCTTTTCTCTCTTCAGCTTCTCATTCACCATCGTTGCCTTTCGCCGCCGCGACATTATTGACCACGCCGTCCTCTAAATATCTCCCTCTGTCGCCGTCATTTTCCTCCTCAATAACACAATTGTCAAAACCCACGCAAAGAAAAACTTCACCTCCATCAACCTCCTTTTTCACACCACCAGAGAACGATCGGCTGTAGCTTCACGAATGGCCATCATCCTTCACTGCGATCGCCTCAGAAGTAATCGCCACCAAAATGCTGCATTTCGGAGCTGCCGCTTGTTTTCATAGTCTTTGTGGTGTTGAAAATATTTCAATGGGTTCATGGCTAGGTATTATCGGATTTCGATTCCATTGAAGAATCCAATGTGTTTCAAGCTAAAAAAATTGAAGAAAAATAAAAATAAAGCAATTAACCTAACTAAACTATTCTAAAAATCGAAATAATAAGTGGGTAGAATGCCACGTCGGATGCCTCAATATGGAAATGCAAAGCAATAATGAGAATAAGCAAGAAAATACAATGTTTCACCAAGTATAAGCATGCAAGCACAAGGTACAACTATGCATAAAATCCTAAATAATGCAAATTAGTAAAAATTGAAAGCATGAATGTAAAGAGCAATAAAAGTTGACATGAAAGTTTAAAACTTTATGGAAAATAACAAGAAACAAAAAGTAGATCTAAGATTTAACCTAAAACTATGCATGAAAATAAAATTGCAAATAAAGCACAAGAAAAACTTGAAATCAAGATGATCCAAGACTTGATCTATGATCTAGATGTGTCACTCATCTAGATTCCATAGCCAATTCTTAAGATCTAACAAGAAATCAAGGTGCTAAGGCAAAAAGCATAACATGAAGAACAAGCATGGAAATGAAGAACAAAGTATGGAAATAAAGCATAAAACATGAAACTGAAAGGAAACTTACTTGAATGAAGAAATAAAACAAAGCTTGAATGTAATTGCAATCAAAGTAACATCCAAATGAGTATTTTGATTCTTCTTAGGCTTACAAACCCAAGGCCAAGCATGAAAGTAAACCTAAAACTAGAAATGAAAATACATCAAAGCTTGAAATTAAATCTAAAACCTAAGAAGAGAGAAAATTATCAAGAGCTTGAGAGTAATTTTGGTCCCAAACCCAAGTTAGGGTTGGGAGGGGAGTGATCCCTTCAAGTTTGTAGGGGAAAAAACGTCCAAAAACACCAAAACTCCGCAGCCCTCAGCGTTTCAGTCGATCGACTGCTGAGTCGATTGACAGAAAACCAGTCGATAGACTGACAAATATACGGAATCATCCAACTATTTATTCATATGAAATTTATCCCTTTCTCTTGCCTATCATCTAGCGTTTGAATTGTGTCATTTGGAATTTTATTCCGAGAGTTATGGGCTCCGCACCAAAACCTACCACAAGCGAGGAGACGGCGAACTGTCTTCACTTAAAGCTGCTTTTTACCATCGTTAGACTCAAAATTTGGAATTGTTGTAAATACAATAGTTTTAGAAATTTCTCTCAACTTTCGAATGATATAAGGTGGATACAAATGGCACAAGTGGTTTTGGAGTTATGCTTGTTTACGACAACTGAGGCATCCACCGAGCGAATAACGCTCTCCTTCATTATTAGGTCTAAGTTAGAACTCCAAGTTTAATTCTAAGAAAAATCAAAATGATACTTTTGTGTGTGCAATTCGAAATTATTGTCAGGCGAGGCGGATTTATTCCCTACACTACAGGTCTGATTGGTGAATAGCCATGGAAGAAGAAGCTTCAGAGCCTGCCTTGGTAATTATCAGAAGAATGGAAACCGAATCTCATGATTGGCCCCAAAAAGGTAACCATTGGGTTAAAGATTATCATAATATTTCGTTTCTAAAGGAGACCGACATGATACGCGAACAAATCTCGAATCCCCTCCCTATTGATTAACGCATATTTGTGGTAATTTTTCTTAGTATTTTGGTTCATTTTTATTATTGTATTCGGGATAAATTGGGTAGTTTAAGTTTAAATTCGTATATTTGTATTTCCAACCCATTTTATCACTTTTTGATTTATATTGATGCAATTAGGAGATATTTTGTTTTTTTCACCTTATAGCTAAGTAACAGGAAGACTTCAGCACGTAAAAGATGAAGTATGATGATCAAGAGTCAAGGATCGAGCTTTCCGGTGAAGAAGTAGCAAGAATTTGAAGCTGGCAAACTTTCTATAACGATTATGTTTCTGGAACCGTTGTCGTTGATGAAAGAGAAGCAATTTTGAAGGGAAACGGGACGCATCGGTCGACAAAAAACGATGTCAATCGACGCTGATGCTGAAACGCGTTTTCCACGCGATTTTAGGTTTTCTTGGGCTTTAAGACACCTAATAACTATAAATACCCTATGTATTTCGAATTTATACATACATAATCATATTCCAAGGGTTTCTAAGGCCTTTTGGGGGTTGACAACCCCAAGAGTGCCATTTTATTTTTTTAGTTTCTCTTTATAATTCTTAATTTTAAATTTCTAGTTTTAGATTAGTTTAGATTAGTTCTTAGGTAGATTAGGCTTAGATTCAAAATCTCAACACCAAAACGCTGCGGTTATTCTTAGTTAATTAGTAAGTATTTATTTTCCCAGGCTCTTTAATTTAATTAGTTTAATTAATAATTATTTTTTCCATGACGAAACGTTCTTGTGATTGTGTTGAGTTTGAGATGTTGAATTTGTTGATTATTTTTGGATAGATCTAATGGGTCTAGAGCCTAAATTCGTTGTGAACCATCAATTGGGTCTTCCCAAGCGATCGTGGAGACGAATCAAAGCTCTAGAACCCTAGTTTTCTTAATCGTTTTAAAAATCAATTAATTGATAATAATCCCTAGATTTAATTTAATTGTTCTTAGGTAAATTAATCTTAGATTTAGATAATTAAATTCTTAGTTTAAATAATTTTTAGATTTAGTTAATTATATCATAGATTAGATAATCTAGTTTTAATTAGTTTAATTAATTTCTAGTTCATAAAACAAATCAAACAAAACCCCAATCTTGTGTTTTTTTTTTAATTTTCTTATTGGTGAACAACAAACACAAAACGAACTTCCGAGCCTAGTTTCCTTGAGAGACGATTCGTTTCAACTTACCAACCTACACGCGATCCCGTTCTCTTGCGGGCGAGCTTTTAGATTTTTGACAAATCTTTATAAGTAGGTACACAAAAGTTCGAATCAAAATTTTGGCGCCGTTGCCGAGGAAAACTAAAGGTTGTGATATTTGTGTTTGTTCGTCGTATACTTATTTGTGTTCTTATTTCGTTTCGTTTATCGTTAGTATTTATTTGTGATTTTTCGTTTATTTCGTTTTTATTATTTTCCACTGGTGTGTTTAATCTTGTGTGTTTAGTGTTGTGCTTGCAAGGTTCGTTTACAACCAAAACCCAAGATTTATCAAGCCTTTTTTTCGTAAATATATATATATATATATTTTTTTTTCTTTTAAAATTAAAAAAAAAATAAAAAAATCAAAAATCCAAAAAAAAATCCGAAAATATTATTTTTAATTAAAAAAATTATTTTTCGAAATTAAAAATAAAAAAATAATAAAAAATAATTTTTTTTAAAAAAAAATAAAAAAATCATAAATTTTATTTTTAATTTATTATTTTTTTCGAATTTCAAATAAAATAAAATCAAAAATTGTTTTTATTTATTTAAAGTTGTTAAAATTAAAACTTTTAAAAAAAAAGAATGTATCATTCGTATGATGAACCACCATTCGATTGGCGTCGTGAACTCCGTCCGCCAATTTCGTTGAGCTCCGCGATGAATAATTACTTTCCCGACAAGTACGACCAATTGAATCTCCCGATTTTTTATGGACGACGGAACGAAAATGCGCTTAAATTCCTTCAGAATTTCGAGTACATCACTGATAGTTCTCCTCTTCATGGGCTTACAAGGGCTCAAGTGAAGATGCGACTCTTCACTTTCGCGTTACAAGGAGAAGCTATGAAATGGTTCGAAAGTCTCGAACCTGATTCTTTGCATTCATGGTATGAAGTAGGCGATAAATTCATGAGGATGTTCTCCTTACCTAATGTAATATGTGATCGTTGTGGATGCCATGGACATATGACGCAGGAATGTTTGGTAACATTTGATGATGAGCCAAAGGAGGAGGTTGTCGCCGTCCAAGATTATACGAGCCATGAAGAATATAAACTAGACGATCAACTTTTGGCGGGGCAGCAAGATCAAGAAGCTGAGACCATGAGTTTTCAAGACGAACTCGAAGATGACCCTTTTGAGTCTATGCATCGAAGTTGTGAGTCTATGAAACAAAGTATGGCAAATATGGAGAGGTTGTGTGCCCAAATAATGGCTTCTTTGGAAGAATTGTCAAACGAGGAGGAGGTGTTGCCATTGGAGAACCTAATCGACGATGGAGATTCATGCCCAATCGAGCTCAATGGAATGGAGGAGATGCGATGCCCAATGAAGAAAAGGTGGTGGACGAATTTATCGAGAAGGATGCGATGATCGAGCATCTTATTGAGCCACCCATGATCGAGGATGAGAATGAGATGGTGGTTGAGGTAATCGAGCAAAATTTCCCTCCCCTATGCCATTATATAGATTTTAATATTTTTCAGGGTGTTGAGGGAGATGCTAAAGATTTGAAGAAGTTCGGAGCATACGAGGGATTTGCCGTTTGTTCAACGAATTTCCTAGTTTTTATGAAGTTCGAGGATCACCCTATGCTGCACTTTACTTTTGATATGTTCGTTGTGATCAATTATTCGCTTTTTCGACTTCCGAAGCAAATTGATATTTTTGTTCTACGACTTGCTTTCCGTGCTCGTCTTAGTGATTTAAATTGCTTAAGCTTACTGTTGGAGAACACTAAGGCGTGGCACGATCGTCATTTATTTTTGGACCCAGGATAGCAACGTTCGTAGAAGGCATCGAGCTTCCGACGTTAACTAAGCGCTTCTTGGGAGGCAACCCAAGTATTTATTTTATTTTCTTCTTCTTTCAGTTTTACTAGTTAGTTTGTTTTTATTCGTTTGTTTTGTCTTTTTAGGTTGTTATTCAAGGCATTTTCGTTCACGAGAGTCAAGACGAGGGATAATTGCACAAGCATTTTTTGGATTCGCTCGACTATTTAATTTTTAGGGACGTTTTTTTATTCCCTTTCTCCCTCGCTTTTATTTTCGTATACTCGTTTATGCCAATCAGAGGATTGCCGAGTTTTTAGAGGGGGGATGGTTGAGTGTGATTTATAGTTGAAATATGTGCAGATTTTAAAAATTTCTTGTGGATTTGTAGTGCTAAATTTTAAACGTGATTAATTGCTATTTCTACGCTGAATTGTGTTTGTCTGGCTTACCTGTCGAAGTTAACTAAGTTTGATTTGATGTTTTTGTCTTTGAGCGTGTATAAGTGCATAAAAATTTTCAAGTTTATTTTTATATATTGTAAAAAGGTAATTGGACGCAATTGATTTCGCAAAACCTTAAAAGCAGCGTCAATTCAAAAAAATTTCATGCAAAAAGTCTGTGAGTAGCCTGAGTGATTATCATCATTGCATGTACTTGAATAAGTTTAAGTTTTGATATCTCTTTGAAACCGCTGTGTGTAGTTGACTTTGAAAATGAGGTTAAGGCACATAAAAAACCTTATTCCGGCCATATCCATATATTATAGCCACTATAAATTTCGAATGAGGCAATCATAGCCAAATAATCCATGCCTATAACCATGAGTGTTTTTGAAACGACCCATATAACCCATTAAAAGCGTGGGGTAGGAGTTTGTATTTTTATTGATAATTTGAGTCTTGGAAATTTTTATTAGGAATTTAATTTTTTTGTAATTAAGGACCACCATTCGAAAAAAAAAAGAAAAAAGATACCCCATAAAAATTATAATAAAGGGGGCAATAAAAAGAAAGAAGAAGGATGGTGGATCGTGTTTAGTCACTGCCTACGCGCTAATGAAGGTTTGAGTTTATTGTTTATTCTTATGAAACCTAATGTTTAAGAGGCAAAGAGTTGTGTAAGAAGCGTGTTATAAGCTTCAATTTCATTTAAGTGGTTTGAGCAACAAGTCGGTTTTAGAGTTGCGAGTTGAGAAATAGCCTATGTTTAAAGGCTACGTTATGAGTGATTAGTGAGGTTTTTTTTTTATTTTTTGAACGAGGTGAAGCAAATTGCTTCTTGATTAGATTAGGTTGAGTGAGTTATTGATCACGTTAGATCGTGAGTTAGCCACACGACTTATATATTCCATACCCGTCCAAAGAGCCTTACATTACAACCCGAAAAGACCTTTTCTGATTCTTAGTTCGATAACACACTTAATTTGCGATTGAAAAGAGATTGATATTCCGTGCTTATTTATTGTGCTTGTATTTGTATGATTTGAGTGTATACATGTCCCATGCAGAAAATACTTTAGTGCTTTGAGCGAACACCCATATATATTTACCTTTTGAGAGGATGCATAAATTTGATTTTGGAGTAACAATGTAATAAGGGTGGAGTGTTTGACGTTGCGTGACTTGTATAAATATTTTTAAAAAAATTATGTATGTAGCAACGCACGACTCATTATTTGAACTGATTTTCTTTCTAGTTATACTTTGAAACTAACGACTGTTCAAGGACGAAAAACAAATAAAGCGTGGGGTAGTTGATTAACGCATATTTGTGGTGATTTTTCTTAGTATTTTAGTTCATTTTTATTATTGTTTTCGGGATAAGTTGGTTAGTTTAAGTTTAAAATCGTATATTTGTATTTCCAACCCATTTTATCACTTTTTGATTTATATTGATGCAATTAGGTGATATTTTGTTTTTTTTTTCACCTTATAGATAAGTAACCGGAAGACTTGAGCACGTAAAAGATGAAGTATGATGATCGAGGGTCAAGGATCGAGCTTTCCGGTAAAAAAGTAGCAAGAATTTGAAGCTGACAGACTTTCTATAACTGTTATGCTTCCGGAACCGTTGTTGTTGATGAAAGAGGAACAATTTTGAAGGGAAACAGGACGCATCCATCGACGTCGGTCGACGCTGATGCTGAAACGCGTTTTCCACGCGATTTTAGGTTTTCTTGGGCCTTAAGGCACCTAATAACTATAAATACCCTATGAATTTCAGACTTATACATACATAATCATATTTCTAGGGTTTCTATGGCCTTTTGGGGGTTAACAACCCAAGAGTGCCATTTTATTTTTTTAGTTTCTCTTTATAATTCTTAGTTTTAAATTTCTAGTTTTAGATTAGTTTAGATTAGTTCTTAGGTAAATTAGATAGCTTAGATTCAAGATCTCGACACCAAAACGCTGCGGTTCTTCTTAGTTAATTAGTAAGTATTTATTTTTCCATACTCTTTAATTTAATTAGTTTAATTAATAATTATTTTTTCCATGACGAAACGTTCTTGTGATTGTGTTGAGCTTGAGATGTTGAATTTGTTGATTGTTTTTCGCTAGATCTAATGGGTTTAGAGCCTAAATTTATTGTGAACCATCAATTGGGTCTTCCCAAGCGATCGTGGAAACGAATCAAAACTCTAAAACCCTAGTTTTCTTAATTGATTTAAAAATCAATTAATTCATAATAATCCCTAGATTTAATTTAATTGTTCTTAGGTAAATTAATCTTTAGATAATTAAATTCTTAGTTTAAATAATTTTTAGATTTAGTTAATTAGATCATAGATTAGATAATATAGTTTTAATTAGTTTAATTAATTTCTACTTCATAAAACAAATCAAACAAAACCCTAATCTCGTGTTTTTTTTTTTTAATTTTTTTATTGGTGAACAACAAACACAAAACGAACTTTCGAGCCTATTTTTCCTTGAGAGACGATTCGGTTCAACTTACCAACCTACACGCGATCCCATTCTCTTGCGAGCGAGCTTTTAAATTTTTGACAAATCTTTATAAATAGGTACATAAAAGTTCGAATCACCTATCTTAAAAGATGATTGCTTTAAAATTTCGCTGCGATATTAGAGTCTTCACGTGTCACATTCAAAAACCGCTTCTTATGAAGGTCCTAACTAATAATATTGGGGCCAATTTCCAGAAGCTTCTGTAAAGCAAGGAGAATGATGACGTGTTCTTGAAAGCAGGCGATGAAAGCTTTTGGGGCCATAAATGGATATTAGTTGCCTCTTCTCAAGTGTTCCAGTCACGACGTTTAGATTGTAATCAATCCCAGGAGATTACTATTCCAGAAATAGAGCCTAGAATATTCAAGGTTGTCCCTTTTATTTATTTATTTATTTTCATCTCTTCCATTACATATATTTAATTTCGATAATTATTTTCATTTCTTCCATTACATATATTTAGTTTGACAAATAAAACTCCTGCTGCATTTGTTTGTTTTCATTATTATTTGTGTTTTTTTATCCTATATTTGAAATCTATTGTTTTTTCAGTTGTTTCTTTGATTGTATAATTTTTATTGTGCATAGTTGATTGGCTTTTGGTTCAATTAAACAAATGCTCGTATTAGAACTTATCTGTCAATTGGTGTCTGGTTGAATAGGAAAATCATGCTCACAGAGTCACAGTGACCATTGTAGAAATCACAGTATTGGGAAATAGCCTAATCATTTGTGTACTTATTTCATTGTCCTTCTTAAACTTGTAGAAGAACTCCACTTAGTTAGAAAATAGCCTAATCATTTGTGTACTTATTTCATTGTCCTTCTTAAACTTGTAGAAGAACTCCACTTAGTTAGAAAATAGCCTAATCATTTGTGTACTTCTTTTATTAATTTTGTCTTGAATATTACATTATATGTGATTCATTGGGTCAATGTGTATTTGCTATTGAGAACATGCAAATAGACTTAGAAATTTAAAAATTTAAGATTTTTATGCATATACCTTGTGGAATTGGCGCGGTATGCCGGAGTTGGATGCTTGTTGTCATAGTTTCTATTTTTTATTTAAAAAATAAAACCCTTGTACTTTTTTTTTGTCTTTCTTTTGAAATCGAGAAGCAAAAACTTTTTAGCGATTCTACTGAACCGTAAACCGCTCTGATACCACTTCTGTCACGCCCCAATTTCAAAAAATATAGATTTTAATTTCTTCATAAATATAATTTCAAAAAACAAGGGCATGGGTTTTCAATAATTCACAATCACAACATAAATTGAGCGGAAGTGTGAATAAAATTTAAACATTTATTTAAAAATAGGAGATTCACTTAATAAATCAAAATAATAGTACTCAACTATTCAAGGAATTTTAAATAGAAACACAAGTCTCAATCTTTATTTGTAATTTGACATAAAATTAAGATATCAATTCATAGAAAGGAAAATGAAATAACATTGAAAATAACATCTTCGCATCCACCGCCTCGTACCACATCTAACTCCTCAACCTGAAAAGTTTGATAAAAATGGGTGTGAGCTTTCAACTCGCTACGTGGGGATTCGTTTGTCAATATTAAACATTAATCATACAAACTATAAATGAATAACTACAACACACTGTCAGTCGTTCATAGATGTTGGCTAACCATAGATCTAGCTCGAAAGCTACTGTTGTTTTGACCCGAAAGCTACTGTTGTTTTATCTCGAAAGCTACTGTTGTTTTAGCCCGAAAGCTACTATAGAATGTTGCATTGAGACATAGATAACTCATATAATCACATCTAACATAGACAAACATAGAATTTTGCCAATTGTAAAAGAAATCATATAAATCATAAATGAATGGCTACAACACACTATCTGTTGTTTTAACTCGAAAAATACTATGGAATGTTGCATTGAGACATAGATAATTCATATAATTGCATTTAACATAGACAAACATATAGTTTTGAAAAAAGTTTAGAATCACCCACCTTTGAATGTGTTTCGTGGAAAATTGAAATGTAGATGCTCATTCTTGAAAATCCTAGTTTTGAGAACTCTCGTCTCCTACATTGAAAATAATAATTTAACTTAGTACTTGACTTTGAAAAAATGGATTTTTGACTAATTGAAAAGTTAATTAAACCGCAGCCATGAATCGAACATCCGATCATGGAAATTAAATAAAATGGTAGACATGGTTGTGTTTGGTAATGTTCATGAAGTTGGAGGTCTGGAAATAAGATAATTTGAAAGTTTTGTGGGCTGGATAGGGGTTTCTGATAAGTTTTGGGGTTGAAATTAGGGTTTTTCTTAAATTAGGAGCTCAATTGAATAAGGACAAAAGTTTTTTTTTGGGGTCAATTTGTAATATCTAGGAAATGGATGGGTATTAAACAAAAAACCCAGCCCTTAATCTCAGAACCCGTTTCTCCCCTTTTCTTCCCCGGCCGATCGTTTTTCTCCCAATTTCAGAAATCTTTCGACCCCTACCCGGACTCATTGACGGACCGGCGACGGCTTCAATCGGCGGCCAACTTCTCCGCCTTCTCCTTTCTTCTCTGTTTATCAAGCCCTAATCCCCAATTCCATCTGCCCCATTTTTGTTTCTTCATTTCTTGTTCACAGTTTCTCTCCAATTTCGGGATCGGGCCGCGTGGCCAAGACTCTCCGCCGACGGAAAACGGCGACCACAAACATGGCGGTAGCGTGGAGTGGCTCGGCGAATGGAAAAAAAAAAAGAAACGGAGGCATCGAGCGGCGGTGGTGAAGGGCGACTTTCTTGGTTGTTCGGCTAGTTCTCGTGGGTTGTTGGGTTCCGTTCAAGCGCGTTGGCTTGTTCACCATGGGGTTGGTGGGTTCCGGTTTGAATTGGGCCTTGGCAGTGTTGATCGTGGGGATGTCTCCGGTGGTTGGCTGAATTGTGTTTGGCAGTGGCGACGATAGGGTCTCAGGAAATTCGGTAGGAAATGATGGTAATTTGAAATAGCCGGTGGTCTGTAGTGGAGATGGTTCGGGTTGGTGTTGAGACGGCACCAGTGAATAATTGATACGACGCAAGCACAGTAGGGGTCCGGTAGTGGCGACAGGGTCTTAATCAAGGGAATCCTTCATCGAGTATGCGGATCGGCCTATCCTGGTCTCTCGACAACGACACAATGGCATTATGAATTTTCGACTATGTGTAGGAGGCTGGAAAAAGTGGAGAATTATTTGGCGATGGTGGCGGCGATGGGATGGTGGCAGGGGTGATTTGGTCTCGGTGGATTTGGTGGCTGACAAAAATTTGGCGATGAAAAATCTGGGCAGTGTGGTTGTGGTGGCCTCTCGGAGATGAAGCCCTGAACTTGGGTCTGTAGGTGCTGACAGTGGTGATGGGGACTTGATTCGGGCCGTCGAGGCTTAGTGGTGGCGATGGGGCTTATTTTGGTTTAGGATGGGTTTTTGATGAATGTTTGTTTGAAAAACTTTAGAAAGAAAATACAAGAACTAGGTTTGTAGTTGTTTGCTGCCGATTGGGTGCAGGGATGAATGAAATTGGTTTCTTTGAAGAAAATAGGTTTAGAAAATTAGGATTGATTTACCTGTTGTTTGCTCGCGGCCGTACGTAGAAACTTTGTGATGGTTGGAGTTGCTTTGGGTTTTTTCTTTATAAACCAAAGACAAGGAATTATTTTGGTAAGTTAGGGTGTGGTTTTGGTGGACTGGTGTAAGTTATTGGGCTTGGACTTGGGCTCTGGTAAAATAAATAGATAAAATAAAAATAATATAAACGAATTTGGGTAAGAGGCGTATTGGACTTGAAACAAAATAATATAAAATAAAAAAAAAACGGCTTAACTTAAAAGTAAAATAAAACATGGGCGTTACATTTAAACTCTTCCTTCCCTTCAAGATGGAAAAGGTGTTAGGAGTTTTCATGGTCATGCGGGTTTTTATAGGCGATTCATAAAAAAAATTTCAAAAATTAGTCGCCCTCTGTGTAAATTATTGACACTAGATACTCCTTTTGTCTTTGACGATACTTGTATGGATGCTTTTAACGAACTTAAAGAAAGATTAACATAAGCACCTGTCATTGTTGCTCCCGATTGAACCCTACCATTCCAAATAATGTGTGATGTGTCAAATGAAGCTGTGGGGCCCGTTTTGGGGCAGCGAGTGGATAAACTACTTATGGATATATATTATGTGTTTTATATGTTAAATGGTGTCCAACGTAATTATACCACCACTGAAAAGAACTTCTAGCCGTTGTATTTTCATTAGATAATTTTAGATCTTATATTATGGGAGCTAAGGTAATTGTACACACTGATCATGCTGCACTGCGTCACTTGTTTGATAAAACTCAAAGCAAACCACGTCTTATTAGGTGGATCTTATTATTGCAAGAACTTGATGTAGAAATCAAGGATTGGCGTGGTTGCGAAAACGTTGTAGTTGATTGTCTAGAATGGTAATTGAGAAAAAGGTAGATGAGCATATCATGATTGATGATTTATTTTCATTTGAGAATGCTTTTGCTCTTGAACATTATCTTACTCCTTGGTATGCTGACATATTGAATTATCTCACTTGTAATATTGTGCCTACCCATCTATCATACCAAGAAAGGAAGAGATTTTTGCATAAGTGCAGGAGTTACTTCTGGGACGATCCTTACATATTCAAACGCTGCAAGGATGGACTGAGCAGAAGATGTGTCCCTAATGATGAAATGGGAAGTATCCTGTATTTTTGCCATAACCTTAGAGGGCACTTCGGATCTCAAAAGACGGCATTCAAGGTGCTGCAAGTTGGATTCTATTGGCCAAGTTTATTTGCTGATGCGTACGAGTATTGTAAGACGTGCGACAACTGTCAACGGACCGGTAACATAGGTAAGCGAGATGAGATGCCGATAGTTCCTAACCAAGTGGTAGAGATTTTTGATGTATGGGACGTAGATTTCATGGGACCCTTTCCCTAAAGCGGTGATTTTGAGTACATTCTAGTGTGGTAGATTATGTATCAAAATGTTCCGAGGCGATTCCTGCGCGTAAAGCAAATGCTGAGATTGAGCTAAAATTCTTACAAGAGAATATCATCAATCGATTTGGAGTCTCGAAGACAATTATAAGCGATGGAGGAAGTCATTTCCACAACCAGGATTTTGAAAGGTTGGTGACTAAGTATGGAGTTCACCACAATGTAGCTACTCCGTACCATCCTCAAACTTCTGTACAAGTGGAAATGAGAAATCGCCAACTAAAGGCCATCCTCGAGAAGACAGTAGGGCCAAATAGAAAGGATTGGGCAGTGAATCTTATTGACGCACAGTGGGCATATCGAACGGCTTACAAAATAGTGCTTGGTATGAACCCTTTGCGGCTCGTCTATGGGAAGGCATGTCATTTGCCGATCGAGCTAGAGCACAGATCAAATTGGGCTATTCTCAAGCTGAATATGAATTATGATGAAGTTGGTGAGTATAGGAAGCTAGAGATTACAAGCTTGAAGAAATCAGAAACGAGGCGTATGAAATCGTTTGGAGGCAGAAAAAGATGACGAATGAACGTCACGACCATAGAACTATTGATAAACAATTAGAGGTCGGTAAGTTAGCTCTGCTATAAAACTCTCGTTTAAAGTTGTTTCCAGGTAAGCTCAAGTCAAGATGGAGTGGGCCGTTTGTGATCAAAGAAATCAATAATTTTGGAGTGGTCACTCTGTACAAGGAAAAGAAGGATTCAACGTTTCAAGTCAACGGATACAGAGTGAAAATATATCGTGATGGGATGATGGAAAATCAAGATCATGAAGTGGTGAAGTTCATGGATCCACCTCCAGTTGGAAATTAATATCTAGAGTTCACGTCGGGCAAGCAACGTTAAAAGATGTTCTTTTTAGGTGGCAACCCAAGCGTCTCTATTCTTTTCCTTTCTCTTTGATTTTCTTTTAATTTTTTTCTTTCTTTTTGCTGTATACATTATGTTTAATTGGGACAATTGTTGTGGTGCGTTTATGCATTTGTTGATGTGCAAAAAAAGTTGAAAATTTGCCAATTTTAGAGACCTAACAGTTAGTTAGCGGTAACCATTACCGTTAACCTTACCGCTATCGTCTTTTCCCAGGCATTAATGACTAGAATCAAACGCTAAACTAATCTCTAGTTACGAACAGAGGGGTTTAGCAGTGAGATTAGCGATTACACTAACCGTTAAGTCCACCACTAGAAGGCAACTGCTAGTTTAACGGACCAACCTAGCGGTAGAAACCGTTAGCCCGACTGCTAGCCGCCTTCTGAGAGCTTAACGTTTAAACCTAGTGGCAACTGTAACCGCTATGGTAAGCGTTAGCGTTAAGAATCCCACGGATATTAGAGAATTTTAATCTATAAGTTTATGGAGATTTATTCCTACAAGGTAAGCTATTATGGTAAGTTTTTGGGTGAATTTTGGTTGAGTTTTAAATCTATATCTTTTTCCTATTTAAGAGTTTTATTGTAACTAGGTAATTAATATTATATCCTACCTTATTTAGAGTTCGAGAGGATCTAGGATTCCTATTCTCTAAAGCCAATAAACCCTATATAAACTACCCCCTTAGCACTCCATATTTCACAAACCCTTCAAGCTCTTACTTCTTCACCACTTCCTAATGCCTATTTTAATCCTTAACCTTGGGAAGATGAAGCGAAGCTATCAAGTTGTTTCCTACCAAGAGCGCGGATGGATTCAAAGGGAGGATCTTGAGGAGGCTATGGAGGAGATGTATCAACAACTAGTTGAGTTTAGGGAGGAGCTCGAAAAAGTGATGGCTCAGAACAATGGCTTCCTATTAGATGAAACAAAACTTGCCTTTGAGATTGTAACACTGAAGGAGCAGCTAAAGAAAGCAGGTGATGAGATTATAGAATTAACTTACAAAAATAACAATCTTGTGGGCGAAGCTAGAGATACAATCCGGGAGTTAAGGAACAAAAATCACGAGCTTAGAGGAACAACTAGAGAGCTAGAGGAAGCGAATCATTTTCATCTCAACTAAGCAACGCACGTCTTCAACTTAGCTTGGATGGAGGAACTTGTTCAGAAGGCTAAATAAAGGATCGACGAGATTGAAGATATAGTTTATGGACCAAACTAACCTAGACACCTATGACGTTTAAGTTTAGCTATTTATTTCAACAATTTTAATTTTTATTTTCTTTGTTATTGAGTCATAAGATTGCTATCCTATTTTATCTAGGTTTATGTTTTCTTGCAATTTTTATTTTTATTTTAATTTCGTTGTTTAATTCTCACGAGTCGCTATTAATAATATTTTAAGTTCGTCCCATTCAATGTTTTATTTATTTTATGCTCGAACGTCTTAATTTTTCTCGTGAGTTGTGAAGTTCTTACTTATTTAACGGTAGCTTAGTGGTAACCGTTACCGCTAAGGCTACCGTTAATAGCAAGCAGATTCAGTTAGTGGTAAGGCTAGCAGTTACCTTAACAGCTAAGGTAACTAGTAACGCGGAACAGCCCAGCACGTAAAACGAATTATAAAGACAGAAACTTAAAAAGAAGTTCTTTTGGCTACCGTAACCCTAACCGCTAACGAGGAGGGCAAGGAACAATCACCACCAAATTTACATATTCGTCAATCCGCCGCACTCAGACGTACTTGGAACCTGCAATTCAACAAGCTTGATCGCATTCTGGCCATATTTTTCTTCAAAAAGCTGGGAGCAAGATGAGGCCATCTTTTCGGCAAGTGGGTAAGAGTGGCTTGACCCTAATACTTGAGATAGAACTTCTTGGATTGGGAACTTCAAGGTTTATATTGTTTGGGTTGAATTCGAGTTGAATTTTGGTTGAAAATGCCGGAGAATTTTTTTGCGCACCAAGTGTTTGACAAAAGGTTAGCGGTCACAGTAACGGTTACACTTAMTGCTAACCGCAACCGCTAACTTCTTAGCTGTAATATATAATGGTTAGGACAATCGTTAATCCTAACCGTTAGGTTTCCATCCAGCAATTTTCGGGACAGTTTCAAGCCACCGTTTGAGGTCGCATTCCGACCGTTTCCAGACGCAATCCGAAAACAGTTACAAGCTGCAGTCTGGATTTCTACCATTTATTTCCAACACCATGTCTTGATCATCAAACCCGAAGAAGCGAAAGAATATGGAAATGAAGTTGGGGGCCAAGTTCAAGGTGTTCGATGACGAGGTCTAGCTATACAATTCCTTGATGAACCAAATAATCATCAATCCAATGATCATCGATATAGACTACTGGCTTGCCCAAGCTGTGAGTAACGACCTATTCGCAGAGAAATTTGTGGCTACGGCAAGGCCCTCAACTGTGTTCAATTGGCTCGGATCCGAGTCCCAGCCTGTGAGCAACTGATGCTCAAGTTTTAAACCTCTTTCTAGATAATGGTCGAGTATATATACGTTGACGTGTTGATTCGGAGGGAAGGAGTACAACTTCACCGCCGTTGCAATCGAGGCCTATTTCGACATTACTGGTCGGATGATTCAGAGAGAGAGAGACCATGCGTATAACAAGTGCCGATTTTGGGAGGAGATTAAGCTCCCGGGTGTTGAGGGGAAGAATCAAAAATACCCCCTCACCTTAGCTCAAGACAACGCTCTTTACGCAGTTTACCATTTTCTCTCGTGCTGTGTGCTCGGCAAGGAGGAGCCGACGCTGATCAACAAGGACGAGATATATGCACTATAGTGCATGATGAGTGGGAAACATGTGCAAGTCTATCCCCTAATTATACGGAGTTTGAAGAACGTGAAAAGATGATCTTGGAGAGGCCAATCCCATTGTCTCATGGCATTTCATTACGGTCCTCGCTGAGATGTGCGGATATTCTTCGAGAAGCGATGAAGTTAACCATTTCCCTCAGCCGTTGGCATTTACAACAAGGGTAGTGCGAGTTCTGGGGAAACCAAGGGGAGCAAAGTTGCCGATTACGAAGATATGGGATTATCAAGGGCCGAACGAAGATGAGGATAATGAGGACGAGAGCCGAGAGGTGACTGAGGAGGTTGATGGGGCAGATATTGGGCCTCATGCTGAGCCTGATTATGGATAGATAACTTAGCAAGACGAGCCTCCATAGTCACTATTTTCCTTTCCAACTGAAGCACCCTATAAGAAGGAGCTTCACTCACTTCATTAGCATTAGAATATATCACTCGAGATGATTCTTGCTCGGGAATAAAGGATACCCAAGAAAAAATAGTCGCTCCCAAAAAGGGTTTGTTAACCTCTCTCATAGTGAAGGTGGGGGGAGGGGGGTATTTTGGTCATTGGGGCTCACACCTCTTAACAACTCATACTGATCGGGATTTTGAGCATTATTGTAGGCACCAACTAGGGCATGATTGAAATTGTAAGCATGAGGACCTCCATACGGGCCGAGATTCATATTTTGGCCACCCACATTCCCATTTGGACTCACAAAGACACCATTAGACATATTCTGACAATGATTGGGAACACCATAACCACTATACAAACCATTCATACCCATGAAGCCACTATACCCAACATGGTTTGAACCATGCCCTCCCATGTTGGGTTGACCATTACCTTGAACACCATTGGCAACATGGTGTTCACCATGCCCTCCCACATTTCCAAAACCAAAACTGTTCATCCCATTTCCCAACATAGTTTGAACCATGCCCTCCCATGTTAGATCCATAAGGATAGGAAATGTAAGTGTTACCTTGGGGTAGGCTCATATGTGAATTGACCTTGCATATAATCAATAAAAATGTCAAATAAAAAAAGAAAGCTAGAAACACAAAGAAACTACAAGCAAATTGAAGACCTTAACCAAGCTGAGTTGCAATGACGCCATTTTGTTTGTCAATTTTTAGTGGTGATGAATGTATTAGGGGTTCATGTGGCTCGGTATTATCGGATTTCGATCAATTATAGCGATCAATAGGATTTTAGCTAGTTGGAATTAAGAGAAAATGGAAAAATAAATGAAACTACGACTAACTACGAAGTAAATGCAAGTATTTAGGATGCCTCGTGCGTATGGCATATAAAAATTGCAAGAAATAATCAAAATAAGCAATTGAAAGCATATAAACAACAAGGTACAAGCATGAAGACATAAGGTACACCTATGCATCCATGATCATGAAACTTGAAATAATGCAAATTAACAAAAATCGAAAGGATTGATTAACATGAATTTATACTAATTTTTCTTATTATTTTAGTTAGAATTTATTATTAATTCCGGTATAAGTTGGATTGATTAAGCGTATTTTAGTATTTTTGTATCTTCAGCTTATTTTACCGAGTTTTGACCATTATTGATGAAATTGGGCAAATATTGTCTATTTTTCCCCATACAGCTAAATAACCAAACGAGCTCAGCCCTTAAAAGATGAAGTTTGATGATCGGGGAAAAATCGAGCTATTCGGCGAAGAAGTAGCATTTTTCATAAGTGAACGGTAAGGTTAGAGGTCTCTCTAACCTCTAAGTTACCGCTAACTCCATGGTGCAGTCGTTCGACAGAGATAGCCAGAATCGACTGACGGACAAAGAGCTCCCAGACCGAGTTAACGGTGGACTTAACGGTAACTGAACTTCTAGGCTAACCATTAGGAGGCAATTGCAAGTTTAGTGGTGCACTTAACGGTGGAAGTAACCGCTAGCTGAACCGTTAAGTGAAGACAGAAACTTCCAGTGAGAAGTTAATGGTTACCCTAACCGCTAGCGCAATCGTTAACGTGCCACATTGGGAATTTAAAAGGAAACTTGTGCTCCAAGACTTTAGAAACTTATAAATACCCTTTTTAAATCCATTTGGGGTATCACTTCCCACCTTCTTAAATCCATTTGGGGTATCACTTCTCACCTTCCTAGGGTTCTGAGATGCAGAGAGAGCATGTTTCCATCTCCCGTTACGTAGATAGAAGATCAAGGTTGAAGATTCAAGAATCGCAAGTTCCAAGCTCCGTTCTTAAGTTCGTGATTCGTTCTTCAGCCAAGATCTACTCCGCTCCTCCGGAATAGCTGGAGAATTTACTACTTTTACTAGTTCCAATAAGTATTCTAAACCTTTTTATTGCTTTCTTATTTAACTCTTAGTTAATTCTAGTTTAGATAATTTGTTCTTATTTTCGGATCTTGGTTTACTTTCTGCTTGTTACTTGGGATATATTGGATAATATAGTTGGTAACCTTTCATCTTTAATTTTCGTTCCATTCATTTATGCTTGTTAATCGTAGTAGCAATTTATTCATGCTATTTAATTGCTCTTTAAATTCCGTAAACCCTAGTTCATAAGCTTTTAGATAGTTGAATCTTTTAAGTTGATTAATTAGTTCTAAATAATTAGTTTAAGTAATTAGCTTTAATTTATTGTTCTTGCTTACAAATATTAGTTATAAAAACAAAACAAACAATACCCCCTCCCCCCTAATTATACATGTTCATGTGTTACTTGTGATTAAACAAACATCCACGACTCCGATTATTTGTTCCTTGAGAATAGACTCGGTTTAGCTTACCAACCTACATGCGAACTCGTACTCTTGCGAGCAAGCTTTAAAATGTTTGAAAAATATATTTATAAAGTTGGTATAAAAAAGCTTGAATCAAGCACCCATAGAAAGAGCAATAAAATTTGAATTGAAAGTTAAAAACTTTTCGAAAAATATTAGAAACGATGAGTAGATCTAGGATTGAACATAAAACCATGCATGAAAATAAAATCCAAAGTAAAGCATATGAAATACTTAAAATAAAAACGATCAGAGACCCGATCTATGATCAAGGTGTGTCACTCACCTAGATTTCACAAACCAAATCAAAAATCCAAAAATAAATCTAAGAGCTAAGGCAAAATGCATAAATTGATGAACAAGCTTGATATTGAAGAACAATGATGAAATTAAAAGGAAGCTTACTTGAATTAAGAAAGAGAATAACAAACTTGAATGAAATTGCAATCCAAAACACAATCCAAGTGATGTCTTGAATTCTTCTTGAGCTTACAAACCCAATACAAAGCTTGAAATTAAACTTAAAATCTAGAGAGAGAAAGCAAATCTAAAACCTAGAGAGAGAAAATAAATCCCAAACCCATGCAAGAGTGGGGAGGAGAGTTTTTTTATGTTGGAGCAAGATGTGGGGTTTATATAGTTGTTTGTAGGGGCAAAACTGACAAAATGCCAAAAATCTCTGCGATGCGGTCGATCGACTGCCTTTTGATGGACAAGTTGGCAGTCGATCGACTGCCTTCGGCTCGGCAGGCTGCTCTCTGTTGTTCAGCCAATTTGGTCGTAGTTGGTCAATCGATTTGGCTGGCTTTCAGTCAATCGAGTACATTTTAGTCGATCGGTCGACAAGACAGTCGATCGACTGCCCTGCTGCATCCAACACCCAGCCTCTGTAATGCATTCGATATTGATTGTCTTTAGTCGATCGACTGATCATGTAGTCGATCTGTTTCTGGCTCGATTTTCTCATTTTCTGCTCCGTAATATCCATCGGTCGTCATCTCACATTCACGCTATGTTCTTTTGCCTATCTTTACTTATCTTTTCCATAGCGAGTCGACCTTGGCGTAGATTTTGGCACGGATTCATTAATCCACCTATGAAATAAGGATTTTGAACTTAAAAACCCAAGAATCACACAAACTTCACCAACATCGTAAATGTAGAGCTCAAAACATTAAAACAGTAAAATAACCTAATACCCTAACGAAATTCGACTCAAAACTACTAAAAATGACACTAAACCCTAATTAAAAACACGGTAAAAACACCAAAATTATATGCAAAACACCCGACCACCAACTAATTATTAAATGAAAATAAGAAATTAAGATTTCGTTCATCCATCATATTCCCCACCCCCTCCCTTTCTCACACACACAAGTTCATGGAAATATCTCCTTTGCCACACCCCCACCACATCTGATTATTATTGCACATCTTTGTATCCGAGTATCGACATTGTCTAGGTAACTCACCTCCAATTTTTCCAAAGTAAGATCCTCAAATTCATATTTCTATTAATCTTATTTTTGGTTCCTTTTTTATTTGATTTTTACCTCGTGGTTTCCTAATCTCTTGCAGAATTTTGTTTGAGTGATTCATGATCATATACCATTAGTTTAACTTGTTGTGTTTGATCAATAAAATATTATATTTCAACTTCTTGGCATTTCATTAAATAACTTGTGATTCTTTGGTGATTCAATTCTCTCCACACATGAAAGTTTCACTGTTAGAGAATACTAGTTCATCTTCGATATATGTTTAACTTGTAATTTGTGAGTTTAGATTTTCTTAGCTTTGAATCTGGCGGTTTTTGTATCATAGGGACGTCTACTATTTATTTTGGATTTTCTATAATTTCTTGATTTCATGAGTAATATTATTATTTTGTTATTCTTTGATACTTAGTATTTGTGATACATTTGCTAGTATTTGTGATACTATCCACTACAATGGTCTGTGGTCTAAGGCAAAAGTAAGATAATATTATCTGATACTTTTGCTTGCATTTGAGATACTTTTACTTTTAATTCTGATATTTTTAACTGTAATAGTTTTATAAAATCTTGATTACTCTGGATATTGATGTCATTTTAATCCTATTTTATATTATGTCATTTTAAATTTTATTTTGATTCGTATCTCAAAACTTGGATATTGATGAKTAAATGGATTATATATGCATCCTGGATGCAATTTATTCTAATATTAAAATGAGGGATGAAAAGAAGTAATTGTTGTAGGCTTGAGATCTTTGTTCGATTGTTGGTGAAGGACGAAGTCCAGGAAGATGATTGGTGCGGCGGTGAAGATGGTGGTGATGAGGGGACGAAAAAAGTGTAAACGATCAAGACTAATACCACTGCACCCCCATGCAATACCATGCACAGCAGCATACCCCAGCTCCACTTATATCCGTTTGCTTGTCCTATTAGCTGGCTGGATGGCACCGTTTATTTTTGCCGTTACTCTTCTAGGGTTTAACTCAGCCTATTATCTTTGTGCACGTGTTTTTGTCTTTCCTAGGTTTTATACATTCAGCCACCCTATATATAGAAAGGGAGAGCTTTGTATTTGTAAGCATTGATGCAGTTCATAATCGGTTCAAGCAATATGTTATCTTTTAGCTTAATGGTTTCAGATTTTACAGTTTTGTTCAATGTGCATACTACACAATTCCTTTTATGGTATCAGAGCTATTAAGCTCTAATCCGTATCCCCTTCTGCTACCTTTTATCTTTCCCTTTTATTTGAAACATGGCAGCAGAATGCTGCTGTTTCAAACACAGCCACACAAATCCATCAACCAGTTTCTTTACAATCCCAATTAATTAGTGTAAAGTTGAATGAGTCAAACCATCTCATTTGGAAACAGCAAGTTCTTGCAGCTAGAAGAGGGTACGGATTGGAGCACTTCATCAATGGCTCTTCTGAACCTCCAGATCTCCTTTTACCAGGAACATCCCTTGAATCTACTCAGCCTAACCCTTCATATTTATTATAGAGTAGGCAAGATCAGCTACTGGCTTCTTGGATCTTATCCTCATTGTTTGAAAGCATCTTAGTAACCACTGTGGGCTTAACCACATCTCAAGAAATTTGGTAGTGCCTTGAGAAAACCTTTGCCAGCCAAAATGATGCCAAGATCCTACAATACAGACTTCAACTCCAAACAATCAGAAAGGAGAACATGTCCATGAGAGAGTACCTGAATAAGATAAAAGGTTGTTGTGACCTTCTTGGATCAGCAGGTGAAAGAGTCAGTGAAAGAGATCAACTCTTGTATATCCTCTCAGGCCTACCTCAAGACTGCAACCCTGTTCTTGTGTCCCTCTCCACAAAAATACCACCTTGCACCTTAATGGAGGCCTACTCAGTCCTATTGAGCTTTGAAACTAGGGTTGAAGGGATAGAAACACATTACAGCAATAATGTGAATGAAAATGCATCCTTTTCTATCAATTTCACCACACAAGGACAAGGAAATAGAGGCAACATAAGAGGTAGAGGCAGGAACAGTCCCTTCAATCAAGGCAACAGAGGTGGTAGAGGCAGAAGTAACTTTAGAGGAAGAGGAAGAGGCTATGATAACTCAAGATCAAGGTGTCAGATTTGTCACTATAACAACCACACTGCTGACAAGTGTCTCTACAGAACAAACCTCAATTTCACTCCAACCAACAGGAACAACAACAACAACAACTCTTATGGATCAGGCTACACTCAAGGCCCTACTGGGAATCACAATGTGAATGTTGCTAACACCACAAGCAGTGACTCACAATCCACTGCATATTTCAGTTGGTATCCAGATTCTTAAGCTAGAAGCCATGTCACCTATGATCTTGGAAACCTTAACATTGCAGCTAATTACCATGGACCAGACAAAGTGCAGATTGGAAATGGCACTGGTTTGAATATCAATCATTATGGTAATTCCATTTTTCAATCCTGTGAAGCTCATTTTTCTCACACATTCATACTTAAGAATCTGCTTCATGTCCCACACATAACAAAAAACTTAATCAGTGTGAGTCAGTTTGCTAGAGACAATCATGTTTTCTTTGAGTTTCATCCAAACATTTGTCTTGTGAAGGCTCAGGGAACATGAATGGTACTACTCCAAGGAGTTGTTAAAGATGGACTTTACAGCTTCAATCTTGTTAATTCCAAGTCAAGACCACAACATCTACCTGAGAGACTCTCTAATAAAGGCCATCTAGTTGTTAACTCTTTAGAGATTAAGAATAAGCCAAGTTTGAAACTCTGGCATTTTAGATTACGCCATCCCTCCTTTGATGTTGTTAAAAGAGCTCTCACTCATTGTAATATACCATTCTCTGTTAATGAAGATATTTCTTTCTGTGTTCCATGTTTACAATCAAAGTTTCATAAGCTCCCTTCTCCTGATTCAGAATCCAATTATGAATTGTTTGACTTGATCCACACTGATTTATGGGGACCTGCACCCACAAGGTCCTTCAGTGGCTTTAATTACTATGTGAGATTCATTGACCATGCCTCTAGATACACTTGGATATATTTACTCAAACATAAGTCTGACACTCGTCAAGCCTTCATTCATCTTTACAAACTTATTAAGACTCAATACTATAAACACATCAAGGTTGTTCAAAGTGATGGTGGAGGAGAATTTATAGCTCTATCCAAATTTTTCCTTGACCATGGGATCAAACATAGAATGTCATGCCCCTACACTCCTGAGACAAATGGACTTGCTAAGAGAAAGCACAGACACATTGTGGAAGTAGGATTAGCCCTTCTTGCAACCTCTCATGTTCCTCAAAGACATTGGGACTCATCTTTTACTTCTGCTATTTACCTAATCAACAAAACTCCTTCCAAACACCTCAGCTACAAGAGTCCTCATGAAGAACTTACCAAAACCAAGCCTGATCTCAATAACCTCAGAGTTTTTGGATGCAGGTGTTTTCCTTACATGAGACCTTACAATTCCAACAAACTTCAGTTTAGAAGCATAGCTGGGACATTTATAGGTTATAGTAGCTCTCATAAGGGTTACAAAGTCCTTTTTCCCAATAACAAACTTCTCATTACCAGACATATTGTCTTTGATGAAAATTCCTTCCCTTTTAATAAAGAGAGCAACACTGGAAACAATTCAGCCACCTTACCTACTTCTACTCCTCTCACCACATTACTATTACCACAAATCAATGAGAAAACTCCCCTCTTGCCTTCAGATAATTCATTTGTACCTGTGCCTCATTCCCCTTCTGATCACACTGATCCAAATCCATAAAATACACCACTACCACCTCATTCTCCCAGTCATACACACAATGACACTAGTTCTGATCAAAGCTCCACATTATCCTCTCATAATGAGCTTAAGAGTGGTAGAATTTATGTGAATTTGCCTATTGATAGTATTCATGCACCTTCTGCTATTTCCAATGACACTAATTTGCAGGAACCAACAGTGAATGAACAAAAAGGACATCATATGACCACCAGATCAAAATTTGGAATTCACAGGCCTAAAGTTTGTCAAGCTACTGGATTTTTGCAGGAACCTAACAGCTTAAAGGAGGCTTTGAATAGTCCTGAATGGAAGTGTGCAATGCAGGAGGAGTTGGATGCCCTTTCAAAAAATCAGACATGGGCTCTCAGCACCTTACCTCTTGACAAACAGCTTATAGATTGCAAATGGATCTACAAAGTTAAGAAAAATGCTGATGGAACCCTAAATAGATACAAGACCAGATTAGTTGCCAAGGGCTACACACAAACACCTGGTTTTGATTTCACAGAAACCTTTAGTGCAGTTGTCAAACCTTCTACTATCAGAGTTGTACTGTCCTTAGCCATTTCAAAATCATGGTGCATTAAACAGTTGGATGTAGCAAATGCCTTTCTAAATGGTGACTTGGAAACTGACTTGTACATGACACAGCCACCAGGCTTTGAGATAGGAAATAGCAATAAATTGGTATGCAGGTTGAAGAAATCTTTGTATGGGCTTAAACAAGCTTCCAGAGCTTGGTCCAACAAGCTGAACGCAGTCCTCCATTCCATGGGCTTTAATGCTTCAAAGGCTGACAGTTGTCTATTTTATAAACACACAGACATTTCAAGCATGATCATCATGTCTTATGTAGATGACATCATTGTCACAGGCAGTCAGAAAGAGGAAGTGCTGAGTTTCATCCAACATCTTGGTAGTTTCTTCACACTCAAGGATATGGGGGGCATACAATATTTCCTTGGAATAGAGTTCAAACACACCTAGGATGGTTTATTTCTGTCACAAGAAGGATACATCAGAGATCTACTTAAGAAGGCATACATGGATAAGGCAAAGGGAATTGCAACACCTATGATCACTAATGCCCCTCTTCCAAGAATGTAGGATGCCCTATTCGAAATGCCTCTACCTACAGAAGCTTAGTTGGAGCCCTTCAATATGTGACAATCACCAGACCTGAATTATATTACAGTGTGAACAAAATTAGCCAATTCATGCAATCCCCACTTGACAGACATTGGAAAGCTATGAAAAGAATTTTTAGATATCTTGCAGGGACCATCAACTATGGACTGAAATTCAGAGCTTCACCATCCACTCAACTTGTAGCCTTCACTGATGCTAACTGGGCTAGTGACCCTGATGATAGGAGGTCCACTTCAGGTTTCTGCATTGACATGGGAGGGAATTTAATCACCTGGAGCTCAAAGAAATAGACAGTTGTCTCCAGAAGTAGCACTGAAGCTGAGTTTAGAGGATTAGCCAAAGTCAGTTATGATCTCATTTGGTTAAAATCACTGTTTAAGGAACTGAAAATACCACAAGTTAAGTCTCTTGTTGTGTGGGTAGATAATTTGAGCACTATTTCATTTGCCAAAAATCCAGTGCACCATACAAGAATGAAACACCTTGAGATTGATTTGCATTTTGTTATGGAGAAAGTGAATGATCAGATCATTACAGTTCAGTATGTGCCAGCATTTGACCAGGTTGCAGACATATTTACAAAGCCTTTGTCCAACCAATTCTTCATTCGGCTAAGGGAAAAGCTAATGGTAGCTCCTTCCACCTCACTCGAATTGAGGGGGCCTTTAAAAGATCAAGACTAATACCACTGCACCCCCATGCAATACCATGCACAGCAGCACACCCCAGCTCCACTTATATCCATTTGCTTGTCCTATTAGCTGTCTGGATGGCACCGTTTTTTTCTGTCGTTACTCTTCTAGAGTTTAACTCAGCCTATTATCTCTGTACACGTGTTTTTGTCTTTCCTAGGTTTTATACATTTAGCCACCCTATATATAGAAAGGGAGAGCTTTGTATTTGTAAGCATTAATGCAGTTCATAATCGGTTCGCAATATGTTGTCTTTTAGCTTAATGGTTTCAGCTTTTACAGTTTTGTTAAATGTGCATACTGCACAATTCTTTTTAAAAAGATGGCATGGCAACAAGGGTTTTGTTCTTACTTTTTTAATCAACTGCGGGCTTTAAAAGTAAGGTCAGGGTGGGTTGTGAGATTTCTAAGTCAAAAATAGTGTTACATGGCAAAAAGTCGTCGAATGGGATGAGACTGTATAATGAAATATAGTTCTACTATTTTTAGCAAACAACGAAGCATGGGCGTTGTTCGTGATCACAAAGGCTCTATACTTTTTGCACTTAAATGGAACATTAATTATTCTCTAGACCCGTCTTTGGCAGATCATACGCGTTTCCAATGCTTATCCTGGTTTCTTCTTTGCAAATCACAAAGTTAGATGTGTTATTATATGTGTTTTAGATGATGCAACAAGATTCTGTGCTTGTACAAAAATTAGTTTTTTAGATATTAATTGGTTTTCATTTTTTACTTGGGGCAAGATACCGTGTATAGTGGATATTGTGACCTGAAATCGAAAAAGTGTTATGTAATACTCTAATTGTAGCTTTTGATACTATAAGTAGATATTATGATACATTAACTGTGAAATATTTATATTGTGATATAAATTTTAATCAATTTGTTAAAAGTTTTGTAACATAAATCTTGAGAACATTTATGATACTTTTGCTATAAATTTTAATATTTTAAACTGATATTGTGATCGAAAGTCAAAGTACTTTTGTGATACTATAAGTCGATATTGTGATACTTTGACYGAGAAAAGTGTATATAGCGACATAAAGTCGAAGCAATTAGTCAAAGGGTATGTAACATAATTATTTGAGAGGATTTGTGATACTTTTATTATAACTTTTGATATTTAAGCTGATCAAAAGTCAAAGTTTTTTTGTGATACTTTTGCTATAAATTGTGATACTAAAAGCCTTTATTTTGATACTTTAACCAAAAAATATATGTGACATAAATTCGAAGCAATTAGTCAAAGGGTATGTAACATAATTTTTTGAGAGGATTTGTGATACTTTTACTATAACTTTTGATGTTTTCAATTGATGTTGTGATCAATAGTCAAAAGTTCTTTTGTGATACTTTTGATATAACGTGTGACACTATAATTCGATGTTGTGATACTTTAATTTGAAATGTGTATATTGTGAACAAAAGTGGGAATAATTTTTGTGATACATGTTCTGCATCTTGTGATACTTTAAACCAGTATTGTGATACTTTTACTGGATGCTATGGTATAAAATATTATATATTAGTTTGAGAAATTATTGAAACTAATTAGCCACAGTTGTCATTATTTTGTGATACATTAAGCATATAATGTAATACTTTAAGATAATTTTGTAATATTTATTAATTGTGCTTTAAATACTCCATTATCCTGAATTATCAACGACCACCACCAAACTATCACCTCTATCAAACACCGTTTTTGTACTTGAAAAGGTAGTCAAAGTTTTCTTTAAAACAAGAGTTAGTTTTCTAGTGAGAGATGAAAAATAGGGGTGAATCAGGAAGTTGTGTGATATCGTAGGCCAAACCAATATATTCGACCATCCCACCCCGGTTGCATGCTCACAATATGTTCGACTGCACATCGTTCACCCAAATAAGATTTATGATACATTTACGACACTCAGTGATACATTTACTACAAATCTTGTAAATATGAAACAAAAGTTTGTAATTAAAACAAAAGTTTGTAAGCAAAACATACATCCTGTTGCGATAAAATATACATAATTCCCCACTCTCGATAAAATGATCAAGGCTGCACTGCCATGTCTCGAGCGTTCACACCGTTTTCTAATCAAACGGAACCTTATGATGATGGAGTTTGGTGGAGACCATTCTCGCTTTCCTAAGAACTCCCCATAAGAATAATTTTACAAAATTCATTCATTAAGGTCCTATGCTCACCACTTCATGGTCCTGCTCGCGTGCAAGATGACAGCCCGTCATCACCCTAACGTCCCACTGCCCGAATGGGTTTCAAAAGATCCCAAATTTGTATGGAGTTGCTCATGTATCAAGGATCCTCCCGTATAAAAAGTTTGGTGATCCCGACTTTTTAAGTGTCTCTGCTCGTGGGACAACACTAGCATCACTAACATCTCACACAATAAATTAAAAAAAAATCTTACAACTATTTAATACTTAATATATATAAGATATCAAGTCACCATTAATATCAACCCGCCGAACAAGCTTCCTCAGAAAATTTAAAAAAAATGAACTCATCCTTCAACCCAACCAGCCGAGTCACTTGCCAAAAAACTATGAACAACGAACTCAGCACTCAAGACCACCGAGCTCCAAACACATGGCCATTCTAAAATCACAATGACCATGACATAAAATAGGTTGTAGAGAGAGAGAGAGAGAGAGAGAGAGAGAGAGAGAGAGCTACAATAGAGAGAAAGAAACATGAGAATTTGACCATCTCAAGCACCAACACTTATCTTGCATCAGGTTCTTATAGAGTGCAATGTGCATATTTGAATGGTGGTGGATGATCGGAGTTCGGTGAGCCAAACATTCAGAGATCTAAGGTCAAACTTAATGGATTGAAGACTTTGATTGACAAATTCTGCCAATCAAAATACTATATTGTAGATCCATCTTTGAATATGGAACTAATAGGACAAGATGATTCAGATAATGTTATTTTCACTAAGTTATACAGCCGATGGATGATGACGGTGAGGTTTGGTGGCATCTAGTTGAAGGGAGAGTCGTGAAGAGGTAGGAGGGGATCTTGGGTTGAAGAAGATTGGGTGATATTATTTTATTGATTTTAATGAGGTGGGTCAACTTGAATTTGGGTGGATGATTGGGTGGACGGATAAGATAAATGGGCAAATTAAAAGTGATTTCAAATTATTAAACTGGTCTCAACTAAGTATTTTCCATAATTCATTAGGTGACTTTTCATCCATTAATTAACCAATTGCCCACGTTTCCTTGCATATTCATTGCCCATTTATCTCACCAATTTCGGAGTTTTTTGCTAGTCTTATCATAATTCTTTCTAATCTCTATACCTTAACTTAATCATATAAAATCCCAAACCATTATATAATTCTTGAGCCAAACACAAACCTTCTCAACCGCATCACAGCCTGTTATCACCCAACCTCAATTCCTAAATCAGCCATGTCCCTACTTTCAATCATAGAACCATCATATTCTGTTAATCAATATGAGAAATATAGAGAAGATGTAAGAGAAGGCTAGCTGCAGTACTCGCCCATCACCGCCACGTTGCTCACACCCAAACCATGGCACCCAATCAGCTAAATTAGGCTCAAACTCATAAGGCTCGTTATAATTGTCAAAGACTAATTATCAAACCCGCCATCAGTTTAGCCTTACAAAAATCGTAGCACCCAACACCCCCGTGTGGCGATTTGCCATATATTGATCTAACTCACCATACTAATTGTAAAAAATTAAAGTCTAACTTACACCTGGATGAACCCAGGCTGGGAAACCACTTTCAACCCGAGTCCAGATCTGAATCCCTATCTCTTGGTACCATTTCTTCTAACATTAAGTTTTCTTTTGTTTGGTTCTGTTCGGGTTCCACTTATTCTATTCTGATCCTTTTAGGCTCCCTATATCCTTCTGCTCTCCTAATGCTCTCCATGTATGATCTCCGCAAGACATACTGATCTCCTTTCACCTCTCCCACACCTTCTCCCACGGGAAACTTCATCTTCATGTAGTAACAAAAAGCACTACATGGAACTTACTAAGTGATGGTCCGTCTAACATGATGTTATAAGAGGATGGGGCCTCGACCACCAAAAATTGTATCAACTTAGTTTTCCTGAAAGGCTCTTCTCCCAATGTAACGATCAAAGTTGACACTCTTACTAGCTGCAAGACTCCTCCCGCAAACCCTACTAAAGAGGTCGTGACTTCCTCTAATCTTAAATCTATGATTAGACTTTTATATCAATCATAAAACAGGATATCTATAGAGCTACCCATATCCATGAAAATATTAAGGATATATAATTAACAATTATGGCGGAGATTACAAGGGCATCCATGTGCAGTGCTAGAATGTCATCTCCATCTTCTGATCCGAAGCAGATGTTTAGGCTTGACCTTAGTTTCTCAATCTCTTATGCTTCTTTTGGAGTTCTTATCGCAGTGCGGACATAGTTTTTTTGTGCTCGGTGTTACTGTATATCCTCAACACCTCCCACGATCATCTGGATCTACCCTATGATTGTTTGGGATTGTTTTTCTCATTTCCCCTCTTTGTGGTCGCCTTCCCACTCTTTCCTGGGAGCGTAGTGTTGCTCCCCTTTCCTATAGTGCTTAGATTTCGTCCCATCTCTTCTCCCATACATAAAATCCTTCAAGCGCCCTGCTCGTTCAATTTCATCCTTCAAGTGTGTGCATTGATAGGTGTCATACTATGCAGAACTTGACAAATCACTCCTTCCTTAGCTTTTGACCATACGTTCTTGGCCACTTGAGCTTGGGGTGTCATTCCATGGCCTGAAGGGTTTCTCCCTGGGATGCCAAAGGTGTGTACCGGTTGAATCTGGGGCGTCCTCCTCCCAGCTCAACTCTGGGTTTCTAATTTGGGGCCTTCTCTTCTCGATAAGTTCGCTCTCTTTGCCTATATCCATCATCCTTTAACATCAAGGCTTCCTCTAGGTGTTTATACTTTACTGCCCTTGCCAGCAACTTCCCGAATGTGCGTGCTGATTTGACCACCAATGATTGGAAGAACTCTCCTCTTCTTAAACCTTGGGCGAAGGGGTTTATCAATAGCTCCTCGGAGGCCGATGGTACCTCCAGATTAGCATCATCAAAATGCTTAACATATCCGCGTATGCCCTCTCCTTCCTTTTTCTTCATGCTGAATAACTCTAGGGGCATTTTTTTGTATTTTCTACAGTTCGTAAACTAATGCAAAAATGCTGAGTTGAACTCCTCGAAATTTCTTATCGAACGTAATTGACAAAACCATAATTGATCTTACTTTTTAAAGGTTATAGTAAAGACCCGGCACATTAATGCATCTAAAAATTTTTGTAAGATAGTCGCATTCTCAAATCGGCACAAATGGTCCTATGGATATGTTTTCCCATTGTATTAGAAACTGATGTGGCCTGAGTAGACAGACCTGGATTGGGGTAGACCTGATCCAGGATCGTTAAGAAAAGGACCAGCAGGCCTGACCAGACCTGCCCTTGAGAAGACCTGAGTTGACCCCCCCAGAGAAGGCCAGGAAGAAGATCGGGGAGTTAAGTTAAGATAGGAAAGGAATTACCCCAGCTCAGAATAATCCTGATCTGAGAAGGATTCCTCGAGAGAGTCATAAGAGGACAGGCCTATGGGAGACCAGGTGCTCTGGTTTCCCAGAAGGGAACAGGTTGGACCACCTATCGTGACTATTTGTATAACGACCCGAGATTTGCGGTCTTTGCTTCCGAGATCCCGAAAGGGGTCCCCACTAGGGAAAATTATAAATAGCTCAGCCTCAAGGCCGAGAGAGGTATGACATTCTTGTGCATTCTTTTCATTGCTCACTAAGATACACGATCCGCTTATCTGACTTAAGCATCAGAGAGGTTTCCAATGGAAAACCTCCGGTTGTTCCTTTCTTACGTGTTTTTTGGGTGCAGGTCAGGCTTGCTCTTAGGCGTGGTCATATTTTTGGGTGAAGCAATTGGCGTCGTCTGTGGGAATATTCAAAGCTAAGACGTGAGATAACACATGGCTTCAGAAGGACTCCGACAAAATCTGGTGGCGGATCTGGGTAGCACACCAAGCTCTGCCACAGTGTTTGGCATGCCAAAAACAACAGGGCCGTCAGTGACAAGGCCGGTAGAGGTAGGACCATCAATGGAAGCCGGACCAAGCATCATGTAGCCCCCCTCTTGTGGATCTACACATGCCGATGGTGGATCACTGAATGAAACCTATCTCAGACAACTGTCTGATCTTATCGGTAAGGCCGTGGAGGTAGCCATGGACAGGAAGTTTGTAGAGTTCTCAACGCCCCCGTCCAAGGCACCCCCATCCCAAAAAGCCCCACCGCCAGAAACGGAACCACTGCGCGTCCAACACACGTTCTGGACTCCTCTCCAGGAGGGGGAAGAGAATTTTTCCACTTCTAATAGGGAGACATTAAGACAAACTAACCCGAACCTCACTGAATAAATGCAAAATCTGCAGAAAGAGGTCAGGGAATTTAAGATGAAAATGGCGAGCACGGATGCGTCGCCGACACGGAGGGGTACGCCGTTTAGAGGTGGTTATGCGCGATGACGTACCATCCTCTTACATATCTATGGGATTTGAATATAACGGGACGATAGACCCATGGGATCACCTGAGCTGGTTTAAAATTGCGGCAGCTTTGCACAAATTTTCAGACACGGTAATGTGTCGAGTCTTCCCAATGACCTTTACAAAATCGGACCATCTCTGGTTTATTGATTTGTACATATTTGTATGTGATTTTTGTGTATTTTGGCATCGTGTGTTGTGTGCTTTTACATGTTTTAGGTTTATCTTTTTATCGTTTTTCTTCCTTTTGATGTTTTTTGTCTCGTTTGGTGTTTAATGTGTTTTTAGTTTATATTATATGAAATAATCTAATTTTGCTTAATTCTAATATCTCAGCTCAAAACGAGGAAAACGGGATGAGCGACGAGCCGAAGCCCTGCAGGCGCCGCATTGCAGCACCCGCGTCGATGTCGATCGACGCTCCGCCCGCGTCGATCGACGCTCCGTCGATGCACTGTCGACGCAAAGGTTCTGAAGCGTCGATCTTAATTCCGTCGATCGATGCTAGGTCGACGCATAGCCTCTGAAGCGTCGACCTTGGCTTGCGTCGATCGATGCACTGCCTAGTCGACGTGAGCATCCTGACTCACATTGACATCGATGCTCGTCATGCGTCGATCGACGCTAAGGAAGTTTTGGCGGTTATTTCGGGAAAATATATATAAACCCGATGGTTTCTTTGTTTTTGGGTGCTTGGACGAGGGGGAAAGGTCAGAACAACACCGAGAGCCCTCGGTTCATGCCACCTTTCGATTCACGCAACATTAGAGTTCAATAGTTCGTAGTTTCGCCATTTTTATGCCGTCCGATGTTCAAGGCCGTTTCTCGTCGTTGAAGATCATTGGATTACTGATGCTTTCTCTAGATTATAAGTTTTTTTGAACTTTTTTTATTTGTTTTTATAGTGTAGCTTTGGATTCCGTTGTACTTTGATGTTGAACTTTAATAGCGTAATTTAGTATAATCCTTTTACCGTTTTTCTTGTTGTTAATTTATGTTTATATTTTCTGCATGTGTTGAAATGATCATGTTCATGTTTTTGGTGATGCTTTTGAATATGATGATGATTGCTGGCTGAATTTATTGGTCAAGTGTGTTTAGGGTCGTTTAGAACCATCGGGATTGACAACCCCGATCGTGGAGACGATTCCGGTGCACTTGACCTTCGCTTTATTAATCGTATTTAAGCTTTTAATTTTAATGCTCGTAGATATTAGAACCTTTAAACCAAATTTGATCGTGTGTTTAGTTTAGTTTAGTTAGTTTTTAATTTCGTAGTAATGTACGTAAAATCGAACACTAGAATAGTTTCTGATTAGCCTTCCTTGTGATTCGACTCGAGTCAACTTATCGCCTACAATAGCTCCGTTCTCTTGCGGACGAGCTTTTTATTTTAACGCAAAAAAGTTCGATTCAAAATTTGGCGCCATTGCCGGGGAAGGCTAAAGGCTACGATTTTTGGTGTTTGCTTTTATTTATTTTTATTCGTATTCTTATTTATTTATTTGTGTTAGTGTTTGTTGTTGAATTTTTTTTTTGTAAATTTTGGTGCATTTAATCTCGTTTGTTGAGTATTGTGCTTGTAGCCAACTATTTGACGATTCGATATTTTAGACCGACGATGGCAAACTATCGATCGAATTCGCCATATGATGACTTTGACATTCCACATTTTGATGAAAGGATGTTTTGCCCAATGTCTGATTGGCATGGGTTTCGACCAGCAATTCCTTTGAGCTTTGAAATGCGGGAGTACGATCTTGATGAATTTTACCTCGAGCAACTCCCGATTTTTCATGGATTTCCGAGCAAAGACCCGCTCCATTTTATTCGAAAGTACGAAGCTATAACCAGCACATTCCCTCTTTTCGAACTTACATGGGATCAAGTGATGATGCGTCTTTTCATGTTCACATTAAAGGATCGGGAAAGTGAATGGTTGGCTAATTTAGAGCCTGATTCTTTGAAAACGTGGTACGAAGTAGTGGATCAGTTCATGGGGTCGTTCTACTCGTCTGAATGGGTCCCACCTCCGGTTTCTTAAAATTCGAGCTTAAATGATCCATACATTTCACTTAATCACTTTGATCAACCACAAAGTTCCTATTGCCCGACATTTAATGAAAATTCTTATAACCCGGGTTTGGAACCTATTTACACGGGATATGATTCATATGCTCTACCCGATTCTGATTCTTCGAGCTACGACCCGTTTCCTCTTTTTACATCAAATTCTTATGTTTCGAGTTTCGAGCAATTTTTTCCCAAAAACACATATCACGATTCGAGATATAATGATCCATGTGCTCCTTGCGAATCATATTCTTATACTCTGAGCTATGATTGTTATCCTTTATCTCATTCGTGTATTACTGATCGTGAAACTCGAGTTGAGGTAAATCAACCTCATTTTGACGAGGTGAAGTTATTTGATGTGGTAGAGCCTACCGTGGATGTTTGTTCGGAAGAGCTTTGTAAGACGGCTAAGATTGACGAGTTGGTTGAGATCCACCACTTTGCAATATCTGATGACATTGCAGATAAAAGTGTGGGGGTGTTGCCGTTGGAGTTTCCGGTATATATTGGAGACTTGAGTCTCCCTACTCTTGGTGAAGAAGGTGGAGTTATGATGCTGATTTTGGAGGAGAGTGAGACTATTGAGTCGTGTTTTGCACCACCCGAAGCTTTGTTGAAATCTGATTTTGAGGTGGTAGACGAGATAGTCGAGAAGGTGCCCGATCACCCCATGCCGCAATTTTGGTTTGATATATCTGAGGTGATTGATTACTCGCGTTTCCGACCTCCGAAGCTAGTTGGAGTGTTCGGCATCTCGGGACATGCTCTTTGTGCCCGCCTTGGTGATTATCATCGCCAACTCTTCTTTTAGAGAATACCAGGGCGTGGCACGACCGTCATCTATTTTTAGACCCGGGATGACATCGAACGTGGACGTCGTCAAGCTAAAGACGTTAAATAAAGCGCTTCTTGGGAGGCAACCCAAGTCTTTTAACTTTATTTGCTTTTGTGTGTTTTTGTTTCTTTTCGTTTCAGGTTCCCCTCGACTGTGAAGCCTGTTGGATGATTTTTGGATGCTCGACTCATTATCACAAGCATGATTTCAGGGACGTATCTCTCCTTCTCTTATCTTTTACAATACTTAGCTTAATTTTTCATTTTATACAATGTGGACATTGTATGGTTTAAGTGTGGGGGGGTTTGTCCTTGGTTTGGTTAGTAATTTTTGTATGCTTGCTTGTGATTGATTTGAGTTTTGTGTATTGATATTGACTGGAACCTTGACGAAGTGACGTGGTTAGATGCTTTGGTTAAGATATTTAGACTTTCGTTCGAATAATAGTGTAATTGTGGGGAATGAAGTGTAAATAATCTATGAAGTGTCTTGTCTCCTGTTCTATTCATGTTTCGTTCTTAAGTGTCGAATACTCTCTACTAGCCCCGTTTTTAGTTAACCTCTATAGGATTTTATGTAATTTTTTGTTTTATTTTGGAGGCGTTGATTTGCACGATTTGTCTTGGTTTTTATTAGTATTTTAGTTTATTTTTCTAATTATTTTTGGTATAAGTTGGATAGATTGAGCATAATTTCGTATTTTCTTATCTCCAACTTATTTTATCATATTTAATTATAATTAATTAATTTAATGTTTATTATAGGTATTTTGAGGTGTTTTGTCCTGAACATAGTCGAGGATGGGCGTACGAGTGGAGTTTCAGCGAAAACGGGCTGCGATTTGAAGAATTTAAAGTTGTCGACTTTCTATAACGGTTTTTCTCCTGAAACCGTTCTAGAAAGGCCTGGCCTGCCACGATCTCTGTAGGGTCGACCCAAGGTGCGTCGACCGACGCACGCCTACCGAGCCCTGCCGAGCGCTGCGCACACTATCGACCATTCACGTCGGTTGACGCGAGAACTGACGTCGATCGACGCGCCTGCCACGATCTCTGTAGCGTCGACCAGTTCCCGTCGGTTGACGCAAGAACCGACGTTGATCGACGCGCCTGCAACGGTCTCTGTAGCGTCGACCTTTTTTGCGTCAGTCGACGCTAGAACCGACGTCGATCGACGCTACGGCCCAAATCGTGATTTTTAGGGTTTCTTGAGCGCCAAGTCATGAAATAACTATAAGCCCTTCATATTTCAGTTTAAACACACAACCACGACCCAAAACACTTACCTAGGGTTGAGAAACCTATTTTGGTCACGAAACCATAATATAAAACCTTCTCATTTGCGAGATTTAAATGGGCGTACCTGATATATAGTTATATGGATGTCATAGGACAATTTACCTCTCCTCGAATATTCAACCATGCGACCTCTTTATTCCCAGGTATCAAAATTTCACCATCCATTTTTTGTGAATGTTTGTATGTGCGACCTGATGTATAGAATTAAATATTGGCGACCTCTTCACTCTGAGTTGACCACCTCCGAGTTAGATGTCAGGTACCCCATGAATTAACCCTAAAAACTCAAGTTAATATGAACTAAATAGGTAGCCCTGCACTTAATTTGTTGGATCATAAAAATAATCGATAAGCAGGATGCGAGCATTGCAACCCTTACTCGTGCCCCAAATTATTAAATTAACCCTTGAGGTCCAATTAATTGTCCATAAACATGTACATCAAAATACATATAAGTGCTCCACTCTGTGAGGCGAGCTGGAGGCAGGCCTATTTTCAAAACCATCATTATAATTTGTCCCCCTCTCATCAATACAAACCATATACCACATCAATCTAATTACCAAATTAGAATATATCCATATTTTTTTCAGAGAATCTAAGAAATCAAATAAGCCAAGAATATGGTAATCAGACATATCTACATAGATTCATGATCAACCAAGTAAAAGAATATGTTAATCAAACATATTCGCAAGCATACAACCAAACAATGAATAATATGTTAATCAAAAATATTCACTTCAAATAAAGTATTTCCCTTTCCCATAACCATAAACATCATATCACCATTAAGCCATATAAGATCAAATAAAACTGACACGGGAGTTTTCAGCACATATACCAATTTTTAGGATTTAACTGTTTTGATTGGTAGTTAATTAAAGCACAAACTATATACAATAGAAAGCCCTACGAGTCTAATTTCTAATAAAAAAATTGGATCTCAAGAACGATAATCCACGAGTGAGTTATTACCACTTGACTGAAGTGCGGCAGTGCAGATTCATACGGGAAATTTAGAAGGATGAGTAATTCTTGTGTGTTTTCATGATTCTACTCATTCAAGTACCGTGCAAGTTGATAAGCACTTAATATTTGGTCAAGGCTCATCTTATTTATCTTTAAAAACATATGCATATCCTCATAACCATATCCTCATAAAAGTAAACCACAACCATATCCTCATAACCATATTCTGATAAAAGTAAACAACGTAAAGTCGAATAAACCATATGCATATCCCCATATAAATCAACTCAATAAGCAAGTCCACCATATGTCAACTAAATCAATCAACCAAACCCCATCATTCCCATTTAGACGCACAAAAGTCATCACAATTGATACATATTATTGACGTACAATTTGATTTTAAAGAAAAAGAACCAGCTTTGTTCAAAATTCATTATAGGATTTTTTTCGAACTCATATTCTAATCTCCACAATTCAGAATGAACCTCAATATGTTTAGAATAATATATCAAAATTTTTGCTTGATCCAACAGTTTTAATGTACACAATCACGTTTTGAAAAACGCTGCGCAAAGTTTTCCGAAAATAAAATCTGCTTTGTTAGAAATTTATATATATTTCCTCACATCTCAAAATCCGATCTCCATCATTTAGAACGTAAACAAAGAGGTCTGATTAGCACGTAATTGTCTTGATTTTAGTTGTATTTTAATTTCTTTTTCTTATTATTTTTGGTATAAGTTGGATAGATTTAGCTTAATTTCGATAGACTTCTAACTTATTTTACCGCCTTTTGATATAGATTGATGCAAATAAGTGATTATTTGTAATTTTTCATTTTATACCAAAGTAACCGGAAGATTTCAGCATGTTAGAGATGAATTATGGTGATCGAGATTCAAAAATCGAGCTTTCCGGTGAAGAAGTAGCAAGAATTGATGCTGCCAGACTTTCTAGAAGGGTTATGCTTCTGGAACCGTTGTCGTTGAAAGCTAACGGTTACACTTAGCGGTCACTCCAACCGTTAGCTGTTACCGCTAACCTTAACAGTTACTGAGAACCAATACTAACGGTTAGAATGCTGAATTCAGAGCTAACGGTAACTTTCCAGAACGGTTTCCTTACAACCGTTGTCGTCGTCCAGAAATGCAAAAAAAAAATAACACCTAACGGTTGCTATAACCGTTAGCGAGTAACCGTTAGCGGGCCCAGGAAGCCCAGAACAGATTTTAAGCTATCTTGCGGCCCAAGTTTCGACTTTTCTATAAAAAGGCTTCATTAATCCGAGTTTAGACATACCAAAACCCTAAAAACCTTCCAAACAACAATCCTAGGGTTGGGAATCCGAAATTCAGCAACTTAGGACAGGTTTTCAAGATCTACGACGAAGAATGATGTCCCGAGCGATAAAACGATGATTTTCCGTTCAAAGCCCGTTTCTTCAACGAAAAGCACTTGAGTTCCGTCCGATTTTCAGAAGTGATTTCCAGCAACTTTAGATTAATAATAAGTTCTCTAAACCTTATTTATTTATTAGTTTAGTTTAGTTTTAGAATTTAATTGTTTTCGTTTAAGTTTTCGAATCGTTTAGTTATTTTGACCGTTAAACTATTGAATCGCTGAAGTTTGGACTTGAGATTTTTAGTTTTATTATTAATATTGTTACTGCATTTATTCTCTTGTTCATGCTTGGTGGTGATTTGTTCATGCTTAGTTTAATAATTGCTTTAGTTTTGATAATTAATTGATAATTTAGTTTATGCTATGTTTTTGCTTGAGAAGTTTGGATTTGATCTTGTTCTTGAGAAATCACATGCTTAGTTTAATTCGTAGTAGTTCATGCATGCAATTCATGTTAGTTTCTGTTAAACAGTTAGTGTTAACCGTTGCTGTTAACGGTTGGACCAACAGTTAGCAGTAACAGTTAGCGTTAAGGGTTACAACAGTTAGTAGTTGAATATTTGTATGGTTAGTTTAAATTGCTGAATCTGAATTGCTTTTAGTTATTAAATTAGTTTTCTGATTGTTTAGTTTAATTTATT
>BMAC01000429.1:162044-193625 GCA_014905375.1 Phtheirospermum japonicum | reverse complement strand
ATTGCAACTCACAGAAATATTGATATGACTCGATTCTTTTGCTGTTGAACTAGATATGGGTCTTATCCGTTGAGAGGAAAATATTGCCACGAGATGGCGTTGAGGATCCTTCTTGCTTGTATTGAAGTAAGTTTGTATTTTTCTTCTTTTTCTTTTTTCTCTTCTTTCTTTATTTTAATCTATTTTATCTTATAACTGAATATTTTATTTGCGTTTCCTAGCTAATTACTTTCTTAGTTTCATTTCAATTCATTTTTTATCTTATCGCCTTTTCTCCTTTTGAAGTAATATATCCATTTTAGAATGCAGAGCCATGCGAACCGGAACAAGCGGTACATTGTTCCTGTGCTCTCTGTTCAAATGGACTTCTATGTACGAGTGTTTGTATGTGTATATACGTGAGTGTTTCTTTCTCCTCCTAGTATGACTGGGCTTATTAAGTTGATCAGATTTTAATATTTAATATATAATTGCTTGCAGTTCTGCAAGTGCAATGAAGAACACTCCCGTGAAGCTGTCATATGTTTACCAATGCATCGGCTATGATTCTTTTCATCTTCAGCCTATTGGAAGGACTGTCTCTAAGGTATGGATTAAAAACGATCATCTTAAAAGTTCAAGGAGTTTTTACCACATCTGACTTGAATTTTGCTTTTTTTAAAAGTGAATTATTATATATTGTGTCAAATGCTTTTGGTATTTTTGTAAATAATGAGAGTTTATTTTGGCATTCTTATCCTTTTTTTTTCATAATTCTAAAATATCATTTGTATCTTTATAATAAGAGTATTTTTGTATTGTAAAATAGGCCATAGCGGAAGAATCATTGATCTACTTCGATTTTTTATATTTTTTTTTTTAATAATATTTGGGATTTGATCGCATTTTAATTTATCCTTTAAATTTTTTCAGATATTGGATCTTGCTCTTCAGTTCGCTCTTCAGTTCCCAGAACTAAAGTAGTGATTCTATTGATTTCACTAGTAGTAGCTCGAACAGTTTCTAATTGTACTGTAGAATATTTTCTAAGTATAATGGATGTTTTTTTTTAACATTTGGCATTGATTTTAAATTTTAGTTCGTCATGATTAAGTGATGATTTTTATTTTGTTTGAAATTTTTTGATGAAATTACGTGTGTTTTGTTTAGTTGAAAGTTTTGTTTAGTTGAAGTTAGTTGGTATGTGTATGTGGGATATTATGATTTGAAGTGAAATTTATTAATAGCAAATTAGGTTACATAAATTGTCAAAGTAAAAAAAAAAAAAATTGTGGATTGTTGGTGGCGCTTCCAGTTTAATAAAGTTTAATAAGTGCCACCTGGATATTGTTATTGTGGCGCTTTCAAGTAATAAGCGTCACATGAATATTGTTATTAGTGGTGCTTCCAAGTAATAAGCGTCACCCGCTTTAATTTTTAGTGGCGCCTTCAATCGAATTTTACCATTTTTGGTGGTGTTTTAAAGCTGACAAGCGTCACCCGCCTTTAATTTAGTGGTGGTTTGAACCGCCACCCGTATTAGTTTAGCTTTAAATGTCGCCCGAATTAGTGGCGGTCCAAAAGCACTATCAATGAGTGTTTTGAAACATCACTAAACAATTTTTTTTTGCACTAGTGAAGGTTCCTCTCTCATACACACACAGGGATTCATAAGGTCACCAAAGAAAGGTCTCACTCACTCGCACTCGATTTGTCATAGAAGAAAACACGGAGTGACGCTAAGGGAGACGGAACTCATAGCCAAGAGAGGAGACCAGCAAAAGTGTACGGTCCCAACAGGTTGGCAGGTTCTCCTCAATTCGCCTGCCATGATGGATGGGCTGAGAAAGTTAATGGCCTTGGTAGATACTAATGTATACCACCAGCGTATTACGCGGGTAGAGACCGAAATAAATATATATAAAACAAAATGAAAAACAAATTTTAATATTGAAATTGAATTGTTCATGCAATAAAGAAAATGTTCACTTGAGGTTTTGAAAAAATAACTTTGTACACAACATTTGATGTCTTACTAACAATGTTACCATCGTCGTCGCAGTATAAGATTTTTAATCTTTTACAACTTTTCACCCGAGAGATGGCGACATAGAGCTGGCCATGACTAAAAACAGGTCTTGGTAAGCACAAAACCAACATTGGATAGAGTTTGACCTTAACTCTTGTTTATAGTCATTGCAAAACAGACAATAAGTGGAAATTGTCTCCTCTGAAATTTAAACGGACTCTACTATCCGATGGACTCAATGCCATACGTGGAATATAGACCTTCATTCTAATATTAGTTAATGAAAAAATCTTTGCTTCAATAATGCGTTCTCCAAGTTGGATAACGACCAATCTTGTACCATTGCATAATCCCGAAACTTGATCCATGTTTCGAATCAACATAACCGAACTCTAATCTTCAATTTCAAAACATGATTAGGAATCCCTGAGCACTTTATTGTGTTTAGAAAGTCGACCGAGTACACTTGATATTTGCTTCTCCATTCACATATGTCTTGCAAATGGTGTCAGAACTAAAATATGCTCTTTCATCCCTTGGAAGAATAGACACCACGTACTCATTAACTAATATATACTCCTTTCATCCCCTGGAATAAATAAATCAATATATTTCCAATAAATAAGTGTATAAGTTACAGGTAGATACAATTTATAATTACCATTAGAGACTCAATATTGGAAAGATATCAAAAATAAATAATGGAAATATTGGCATCACTTCTGAGGGAAATATAATATGTGAAATCATGGAAAAGTTATTCTTTAAACTAAATTATTTAATACATCAGATTTGGTTGAAAACAAACAATAATCTTTTAAATCATATTCTTGAAGCATTCCGAAATAAACAATTATACTAATAAACATGTAAAGATATAGGAAAAACTAATCGCACCAAACTGTGTAAATCAGAGCATGTTAACAAAAAATCTCTTATTGATGCATGTTGGGGCTGAATGTTGATATCAATTTGATACAGAAAACCTGTATAACAAGAAGCCAACAAACACAAAAAAAAAAAAAAAGTCATTAATAAGACAAATTAGCTTTAATAAATAATTATAAAGAAGGAATACTTGTGATTTAAAAGTGGAATAGTTTTGTAGAACATGATAGTTGAAGTGAAATATAGATTTATATAGAGAGACATATAGTATGTAATTATAGAAGATATATATACATGTAAATATACGTTGATTAATTATGGATAGTTCCTATATTTTTAAATTTATAATGGTTGTTCCTCTCATTATATGTATTTACTCATATATTAACAGTCATTTGGAATATTTGGCAACTTGATAATCACTACCAAAAACCCGACTGTTAATTATTAAGTTAATTAATAATTTTTTTTCCTTAGGTTGATTAGACATTATAATCAGTTTTAATATATTATCTAAAATTGTATAAAATTCTCAATTTATATAAAATATCTAGATATCAATCAAGATATTCAATTAATCTTTCAACTATATAAATTAGTTATTTTCCTTAAAATACAAATAAATAATATTTATTCAATAACCAATTACATCAATGAGTCATCGTAATTCATTGAAGTGTTAAAAGGTCAAGCATACATAATTTGGGATAAATATCCATAATTATGATTCCTTGAAAACTTCTTCTTTTTTTTTTAAATAAAAAAATATTATAATAATAAGTCAACCTTTTATGAGTGTCTTTATCATCGTCTTTAATGAAATTTTGTCGCCAAATTTAGTTAATTCTTTCTTATATATATTTTTTATTTTCCAATTAATTTGATTACAACACCAATTCGTAATTTTACTTCCTCGTATATCAGAAACAATCTTGCCATGGATTTCTATCAAATCTTTTTTAACAAATTAAAACCAAACAACCATTTATATTTTTATAAATATATTATTAAAACTAACATATCTCTCTGAAGATAATAACTGCAAAATCTACAACAAAAAACTTAATATCAATTAAAACACCTCCAATATATATATATATGTGTGTGTGTGTGTGTGTGTGTGTGTGTAATGAAATTATAATGATTTCATTATTATCTTGGTGATATATTGCCTAAAATTGTGTACAATCTTTTAGCGATATTATCTTGGTGAGATATTGTGTGGAGAGTTCATTATTGTCAAATAATATTGATTAATGAATGAAGATGCCATAAAATATTTACTACTTTTACCCCATACCTTTATTATTTCACACTTTAAATTATTTTAAATAAGAGAATATTATGATCATTTGATACATATTAGTATATCACCAATCAACTTTATTAATCTCCGTGAAATGGTCAATTGCGATAGATAGAATGAGACGGAGAGAGTATTATTATGAGCATTTGATACCTATAATTATAACATCAATCACCTTTCTTAATTTTCGTGAAATAGTTTGATTGGGACATATAGAGTGGAACGAAGTGCGTACCAAATATTCAAAATCTTATTATTAACGTTTTTCAAAACCATAATCTTAATTAAGAGTATATCATAACTAACATATCAATCTTATATTAGGAAAAAACAACAACCCTTTATCAACCAATTGTTAATGTCATAGCTGATGTTCTCTGGTCACTTCTCTGAAGACTGGCAAAAACACACAAAGTAACTCAAATTCAAAACCGAAGACGGCGGTGTGCTCTATTTTTTCAAACACAAACTAATCAAATGACAATGTGTATGTATAGGTATACATACAGCCATATTTCTATTCAATTTTTCTGCATAAATTAGTCATTTTAAGGTAATTGTGTTATTGGATCCGATCATGTAATCAAATTATCGGATTATGAATTATTCAAATTGGGTGTATAAATGAAAAATACAAGGGCCAAATAGCAAAGTTGGAAATATTCTTATATAATCAAGAAATTTCAAAAAAAATTGAATTAGTGTTTTTTTTCTTTTCCAAAACATAAATAGCAATTGCATCTACATTCCAAAGTTTATTCGAAAAGGCACTTTAAGTCAACGGATTTAATCATCAAGTCAATTATGACATACCATCACAAAAGCTAATATCATAAAGTCTATTCCTTTTCCAAGATATTCATATATACTTTTTGACAAAATAAAAGGAAAGCATAAATACCAATAATAATAATAATAATAATAATAATAATAATAATAATAATTGTTTCGACCCAAAATAAGACCAGCGTCACCAGTAACGCCTGAAACCTTGAACACCTTTTTTGATCTGCACACAGAAACACGTTAGAAAGGACCACCGGTGGTTTTCCGGTGGAAACCTCTCCGATACTTAAGTTAGTAAAGCGTTTGAGGTTTCTCTTAGTAAGAAAAGAAAGAGTGCACAAAGAATGGCATACCTCTCTCAGCTTTGGGGTTGAGATATTTATAGTTTCTCCTAGTGGGGACCCCAGCCGAGATCTCAGGAGCACATGCCGCGAATCACGGGCCGTTACGTAATTAATTCTGACAAGTGGTCCCACTTGTCTCTTTACCGGGAGTCCAAGAAACAGGTCTTCCCTGTTCTGGGTCTTCCTTTTTCCTTTCCTCTATACCACCTCAGTATCAATATTGGGCTTGACTCTAGTCAGGTCTTTCTTATTCTATATCACCTTGGTATCGATATTAGGCTTAAATTCAGCTCAGGGGTTTTCTTGTAGAGTACTCTCGTTAGCTCGGCACGGTCCCCGAGCTGTATTAATCTTTCTTTAAAATAGTCAGGTCAGGAGGAATCCCAAGCCATAACCATCTTCCTGAAAAGTTATTATGAGAGGCCTAACCTTCCTTCAAGACCGAGCTGTTTTCCCCGTATCTCTTTGTATTTCAATTATCTTGTAATCAGGTCTAACCCAATTTAGATCTGACCTTCCTATTGCCATATCAACTCCTCCCCTCCCCCCGCAAGTAATTGGGGTAGAGCTGAACTTTCCCCGAGGCCCCACGCCTTTATTATTTCTCGTACTGGAACGGATCCCTAGAAATCCGCCTGACAACCAGGCCTAATTATTGGCATCAATGGTGTCGGTCCACATTCCCAGACGGTTACCATTCCCACAGGCCTTTTCAAGTACTGACACATTAGCCCTAATCTAGGATGGTTGACGCTCCAGCTCACCGCCTAGGGTACTGTTCCTTTGCCCACATTAAATGCGAGAATCCCATCAAATCCCGCCTTTATCGATTTCCATTTTTTGAATTTATCCATTCTCTCTTTTGTTCCCGCTGGCCTTTTACTTTCTCTCACTTTTATATTTTTATTTTCTCAAAACTTTTTTGGGTTTTTTCTCTATTTTCTCTCCGATTATTCCGGCGGACTTCCCCGACTTAAGATCCTTTCCAATTTACCTTCTCCGGCAAACTCCTGTACATCAGGTACTCTTTCCATCCTTACTCTCTTTAATTTTCTRGTAATGGCATCACCTTCTTCTAGGGCCCCCTCCGCTACCATCTCTCCGGAGGGGGAAATCTCTTCTCCCCTGCCATCCGTTGTACCGGAGGCAATGGAGATTTTTTATCTTCGCTATCTGCCTCTCCGGTGGCGGCAGTAATTTCTTCCTCTTCTCCCTCCGCTTCTCCGGCGGTGGCGACAATCTCCTCATCCCCATTGTCTCCTTCCGCTGCCCCAATGGCCATCTCTTCCTCCTCCGGTATCCTGGAGTACCCTCCGGCGGTACCTGACCACCCCAAAATCCCGTCCATCCTCAGTGAACGGACAGTGGTGGAGATTCGTTACAAGTATAAAATTTCCGATCCCTATGATCTTCACTGCCCTCCGGGGGGCATCTTGGCTTGCCAGGCGCCGGCCATCCGGTTACCCTTTTATGTTGACCAATTTCAAGCGGGCCTGCGTTTACCCGTAAGCCCTCAAATCCTGGAGATAGCTAACATGTATAAGATCCCCGTTTTTCAATTCACACCCAATTCTTTCAGGATCATGGTCTGTTATAATTTGGCCATGCGTTATGCAGGTCTGGCCCCAACAGCTCATACCTTCTTTTAGCTCTTCCAAGCGAAGATCTCTTTCCCGAGTTGTTTCTATGTCACGGCTAGACCTGGAGTCCATTTCCTTTACAAACTCTCCACCTCCAACAAAGATTGGAGAAAGAAATTCTTCTTCACCTACTGTACCAGGGATTGGGGTTTTGACCCTAAAACCATCGAGAAAATGCCCTATTATCCACCCATTTCCTCAACAGATAGATCTTACTATATCCAAAAGGTAATATCTACCCTTAACGAGAACCCTATTAATGTTTCTGAGCTCCTCCAACCTTTCGTCTTGGACCTTTTTAACTATAGAGAGGTGGAGACAAGCCCTTTACCCCCACAGATTGGTAAAACTTCCTTTTATCCTGGTTTTGTCCAATTACGTTCTGAGTTTTTGAATCTTATTTTTTCTACCTCTTTCTCATTTTCAGAAAAGATAATGTGAATGATGTTCGAGGCGGCATCGAAGAAAGTAGAAGAAGCGGCCCCCGAGCGAGATACTCTTGGTGTGGGCTCATCCTCGGCCTCCCAAGAGCAAGTTCCACTACCCTCTCAAATTCCGAGCTCCAGCCCTTCCAGACCACCTCCTGCCATAACCAGAGGTCCTTCCTCCGGGTCTGAAGAGGACACGCTTCCTCTATCCAAGCGACACCGTACTACCCGGAGCAGCGCAGTCGTCCCTGCCGTACCCCCGATCACTCGTAGTGGGCCTCCTCCCATCAACTCAATCCTGAACTGCTCAGACCTAGCCGTGCTGGAAAAGATGAATGATCAGCAACTTCTGGAATCCTGGTGTCAGGATGAAGCTAGGGTAAGTGTTTCTTCTTTTCTACCTTTGTTTTGTCCTCCTTGTCTTAGTTTTAATTCTCTGTTTGGTAATTAGGCTCAAGCCAAAAAGGCCCTCTTGGATACCCGTGCAACTAGGTCCATGATCCAATTTGATGTGATCAAGGAAAACAAGGAGCTAGTTATGAAGAATGAACGTTTTAAGACTCTGGCCAAGGACAGGGGCGTGGAGCTAAAGAAACAAAGGGAAAAGCTAGAAGAGCTTGAGGAGGAGCTGAAGGTGGTGAAGAGAGCTCGAGATAAAATGATAGAGGCGCCCCGATCAGAAGCAATGGATGAAGCTCTGGCAGAGGCCAGGAGCCTGGAAGACGAAACGTTGGCCAAGGCAAAAGAGGAATGGAAGACTGAATTCTTAAAATTGGAGGAGGGTTTAAAGCTGGTTCAGGCAGCAAGGCAGAAAGACCGGGAAGCCTTCCTCGGCTCCAAGGAGCTTTTTGCTCTCCTTTTTCCTGAGGGCGTGATATACTATCATCTTGGCCTTGATGATCAGGCAAAATGGGCCCTAGTAAACACTGGAGTCCCTTTTGACCGGAATCTGCCTTTGAAAAACCCGCCTGAACCCAAATCCTTTTCATATGTTCCGGAGTTAGATCGTCTTCATACTGCTGAGGCACCAGAATTTCCAGAATGCGTCTTTTCCTTCCTCAACTCCACCAAGCTTCCAGGGTCTCAACCAGACCTGACTCTGACCGTGGATGCTCCTCTTACATCTTCACCCTCCCCGACCTTTGCAGGTCTGGGTGAGCTACCCGGTGGAGCTTCGCCCGGTGCTTTGAACGAGGGGGCGGTGGACCAAATGGCAGCTGAGCTTGACGCCGAGCTGGAGGTCGGGCCTTAGGTTTTTTCAGAATATGTAAATGCTTTCTCTTTCAACCAGACCTGTAGTTAGCCTGTGTGGCTAGTCTGGTTCTTGTCATTTTTTGAAATATGTACTGAAATTCGGATTTAATGATATTTTCTATTTTGTCTTGTTGCAACGTTTGGGTTTCTAGGATTTCCTGATTTTCCGAAAACACTAGTACTTTTTGATTCCTTTTGCACGCGCTTTTGTATTCTGGAACCGTTCTAGTAGCCCGTGCCGCACAGCCCTGCCCACGCCTGCCGACCCCCGCGCGCATCTCACGACCAGGCGCCCGATAGCTGCCGACCGCTTTCAGTTCTCTAGAACGGTTAGACCCTGAAACCGTTCTAGTATCCCGCATCGATTGCTGGACGCTTTTAACTCATTTTTAGGGTTTCTTTTTGCCCAAAACTTCCCACAACTATAAATACCCACCTATAATTCGAATTTCAGCATGCCTCTGACCCTAAGAACTTACCAAATACATAATCCTAGGGTTTGGAGTCAGATTTAACACAAAAACGCGGAGATTGAAGATTCGACGAAAGCGCGTTCCGGAGCCCGTTTGACGTTGCCAACCCGTTTCCGTCCATTTTTCAGCATATTTCTGTGGGGAACTTGAAGAATTTACTGCATCTACTTCGTTTAATAAGTTTTCTATTCTTTTTTTGCATTTTTCAAGCTTTCGTCATAGTTTTCATGTTTAGAATATTATTTTCTTGTTCGTGTTCTTACGTTCGTTGTTGGATTTCAATTTCGCTGAACGTTATATGGTTTTAATCCTCTGTTTTTATTCAGGTTTTATGGTTTATGTTTGGATGTTGGAGACTTGGATTGATTATTGATGTTTATGCGATCTAGTTTACATATTTTGCTCATTTTTATGCATCAAGTTTGTCGTTTATTCATGTTCGTTGATTTGTATTCATGCCTTTAGATTTGTTTAGGTTAATTAGTTTCGTTTATGAGTTTTATGCTGCTGCGTTTTGAAGTTTATTATTGAGTTATTGCTTGTTTTGGCTTTTATTTGAATTTCTTATTAGTTAATTAATTAGTAATTGATTTAGGTTTTAATTTGTTAATTATTCGCTTAGGTTAATTGCTTGAGTTTATGAATTTATATATTACTGCATTTTATTTTTAAGGGGAAAAGATTGTAACCATCCTGTACTATACGCGTTTTTTGGGTCGTTTTTTTTTTTGTAATTTAATGCATCCTGTTCTATACAAAATTTTGAAAGTGCATCCTGTACTATACAAAATTTAGAAAAAAACTAGTTTTATTAAATAAAAACTCGAATTTATTAAATAAATATGCAAACCATATTTTATCCTAATGTTTACCGGAACTAGTTTTATTAAATAAATAAAATTTATTATTTATTTAGTAATAAATTTGGTAATTTTTGCATATTTAATAAAATATGCCAGAACTAGTTTTAAATAAATAATAAATTCACCGGAACTCACACAAAGTATATGGGTTTGAAAATATGCAACCTCACTCGCGAGAATAGGTGAGTTTCGACGAGTTTGGACGAGTTGATTGGTCGGAGGATGCACTTTCAAATTTTTTTGAAGTACAGGATGCATTAAATTACAAAAAAAACGTTAGGATGCAAACCCCAAAAAACGCGTATAGTAAAGGATGGGTTCTTTCTTTGATTTGAATTTAAATTGAGTTCTTAATTAATTAATTAATTAGTAATTTAATCTGGGTTTTTAATTTGGTTAATTTTATGCTTTCAAGTTTAGTTAATAATTTAAGGTTAGTTAATTCAGCGTATTAACTTCAATTTTGAGTTTTTAATTCTTGCGTTTTTAATTCGTAGCTTATACTTTTCGAAAATAAAAAAACCAAAAAAACGTGATCATGTGTTTTAATTATCGTTATTAAACAAACGTTGAAAATTCTAAATTTCAATCCTCGAGAGATCGACTCGTGTCCAACTTGTCACCTACAATTGCTCTGTTCTCTTGCGGAAGAGCTTTTTATTTAAAATAAAAAATAGGTGTAAAAAGTTCGGATCAAAATTTTGGCGCCGTTGCCGGGGATTGAAAAAGGTTTTAACAATGTTTGTTCGTGCTTAGTTTATTTAGTTTATTTTAAATTTTATTCTTTTGTCTCGAATCGTTTGACCGTTTGTTTAGTGTATGCGAGGGCGTAGGTCTTTGGGTGGAGAACTCTTTTCGTTCATCGACAACATTAATAGGATTACTAGAGCGAGTGCTAAAGTCGATCGAAATTTTAGGGAAAGTTCTCAAGAAAACTCAATGAACGAGTCACCAATGGATCCTACCGGGACACCTCCAATCAATCCGAATGATCTAAATGAACAAAATGATGGGCCCAACCAAAACGAGGACCTAGTTCCACCAATCATCCAGCCACCACCCGCCAACCCAAATCCGGAGCTTCCCAATCAACAACTTTACAACAATCCACCGTGCATTAAGCAACAACTGCCATGCTATAACCAACCTCCGACATACTTCCATCTAGCTCATCAAGTGCAAAGGCCATATATGCCACCCAATGCGTACTACCAGCAACAAGAGCCTTAACCAGCATGTATGCGCAAATTCGCTCGCCCCGTAATTGGACCGGCTACGTCATTCATACGCTTGGGCCCTGCGGCCCGAGATTATGAGCTCAAACCCAATCATTTCAGTCTCTTGCCCTCTTTGTATGGGCTACCGAACGAAGACCTGTTTACCTTCATGCGGAAATTTTACTCAGTGATTCAAACATTCCCACTCCAAAGCCTTCGAGAAGAACAATTGAAGATGAGATGTTTTCCATACACATTGAAGGACCGAGCTGAGAATTGGCTTTTGTCATTGGAGCCCGACTCTCTTACAAACTGGGATATGTTGTACGACCGCTTTATGGCAAAGTATTATTCGAACCAGACGACAGCCCACCTCCGAGTAAAGATAGCTTCATTCAGTCAGACGGATGGGGAGACATTCACGAAGCATGGGAGCGTTTCAAGGGGCTATTGGCGCAATGTCTACATCATCACTACCCATCTGAGCTCGTCAACCAATTCTTCTACGATGGGCTTGACCATACTTTCCAATACATGGTTGACAATGCAGCAGGAGGAGATATTAGGTCACGAACTGCCACAGAAGTTTGGGACATTTGCGAGTCGATCAGTTACAACTCACAACAAAATAACTCGCGACCGAAGAAAATAGCCATTCATGAGGTGGGAGTATCGCAAGCATCAACAGAGGATACAAAAAGGATTGCTGAGTTAACAAGGCAAGTGGCTGTGCTACAGTCCCAAAATACGCTTCTATCTCAAGGCACATTACCAATGCAGTCGGGAACTTGTTGAATTTGTGGAGTGTACGGGCATGGCGTGAACCTTTGCCAAGCTACCTTTGTGCAGACTAAGGAAACCAATGAGAAAGTACAAGCCGTTCAAGGCTATCAGGAGAATCAAACTGGTCAGGGGAGTCAAAATCGTTACCCACGCAATAATGACCAATTCTCGCCAATGTATAATCCAGGATGGAGAAATCACCCGAACTTCTCTTGGTCAAACAATCAAAGCGGAGGAAATCAAGCACCTGTTCTAAGAGCACCAAGCAACTTCGTCCCCCAACAACCATTTCAGTAGCAATGGGGACATGGACAAGTTACGGTCTTACAACGATCACAGTACCCGCCACAGCATCAAGGACAAGTAGCTGTACCTACACCCCCTCCACCGACTCAAGCACCATCTTCGCCAACGCTGGAGGAGACATTACGCACGTTTACGCAATTTATGCAACGCACTGAGACGACAATTCAACGTACGGAATCAGCAGTCCAACGCTCTGAGAAAAAGACTGATAAATTTGAGGTGACACTTGGCTAACTCGCTGCGCAAATAGGGAAGAATGAGTCTAGCAAATTGCCAAGCCAACTGTCACAAGCACAAGCTATTACGGTGCTTAGGAGTGGACGAACTGTGGACAATAATGTGGATTTGCCCGACGATGACTCTACGCATTCGCCTGCCATGAAGGATGGAAAGGAAGAAAGCTCAAACAAGGAGGATGACGAGAATACGAAGACCACACAACCCTCGAAAAAGGATAACAAGGAGTCCGGTCCTAAGATAACTCTTCACAAATCTACTAATCTATACCGGCCTCCCATCCCGTATCCTAGCCGTCTACAGTCAGAAAAGAAAGATAAGCGATTCCTCGATCTTTATAATATGTTATCTAAAGTTAACGTGAATTTTCTCTTGCTTGATGTGATTAGAAATGTTCCCGCATATGTTAAGTTCTTTAAGGACTTAGCATCAAAAAAGAGACGTTTTTCTGAAAATGAAAAAATTTGTTTTACAAATGCGGCGAACGTCATCTTTCGCAATTCCCTTCCCCTTAAGGAAAACGACCCCGGGAGTTTTTGTATTAAAATTACTTTGGGAAATGGAAAAGAGACTCGGGGTATGCTTGAACTTGGGGCGGGGGTTAATCTTATGCCTACTTCCATCTATGAGTAGTTTGATTTAGGTGGACTAAAGACAACCAGGATGATACTCCAGCTGGCTGATCGTTCAGTCCGGTACCCGAAGGGAATTGTCGAGGACGTATTAGTACAAGTTGGTACCTTCATTGTCCCCGTTGATTTCGTGATTTTGGATGTAGGGGAAGTGGAAGACAGCAGCCAGGAGCACACGATCTTGTTGGGCCGACCCTTCATGGCCACGACCAACACGCTCATAAACGTGAAGAATGGAAGCATGACACTCTCTGTTTTGAACGAATCCATAACTTTTTCCATCTACGACTTCCAAACGACGCCATCCTCATCAATGAACTCCTAATGTTCATCTCTGGACCCTATTGCTCCACTCGTGCAGGACGACTTAGAGGAGAGGTCCATTAGGCGTGATTTTCTCAATAAAGATGATGATTCATGGATAGTTGAAAAGGACGATTGGCTTGATGCTCATTCCGAGGGGATGATCGACCTTTGTGAGCTTGGAGAAGAAAGACCTAATATTGAGCCCAAGTCCGAACTCAAACCACTTCCTAGTCACCTAAAGTATGTATATCTGGAAGAAGGCGAGAAGAAACCCGTGATCATTTTTGCCGAACTATCTAAAAAAGAAGAAGAGGCCTTGACCACTGTGCTTAAAAAGTACCAAGGATCCATCGGATGGAGCTTGGGGGACATCGAAGGTATCAGTCCGACCACATGCATGCACCGCATTGAGCTGGAGGAAGGTGCGAGGCCGGTTCGAGACAGCCAATGCCGCTTAACTCCGAATTTGATGGAGGTAGTGAAGAAGGAAATATTCAAGTTGCTCGATGAAGGAATCATTTTCCCAGTACCCGACAGTGGGTGGGTGAGCCCCGTCAATGTTGTGCCGAAAAAGGGGGGCATCACGATCATAGAGAATGACAAGGGAGACATTCTTCCAACACGTTTGACTACTGGATAGCGTATGTGTATTGATTATAGGAAGCTGAATGCCACCACTAGGAAGGACAATTTTCCACTCCCTTTCATTGACCAATTGCTCGATAAATTGGCTGGGCATGAGTATTACTGTTTTCTTGATGGCCTATCTCGATATTACCAAGTTGCTATAGCCCCCGAGGATCAAAACAAGACGACGTTCACTTGTCCGTTTGTGACGTTTGCCTTTCACAAGATGCCATTTGGCCTATGCAATGCACCGACGACTTTCCAACGATGTATGTTTTCGATCTTCACTTACATGATTGACGACTTCCTCGAGGTCTTCATGGATGATTTCTTGGTATTTGGCTCTTCCTTTAACACTTGTCTTAATAATTTATCTAAAGTTCTTGAACGATGTATTGAGATTAATTTGACATTCAGTTGGGAAAAGAGTCATTTTATGGTGACGAGTGGTATAATACTTGGTCATATTGTGTCTCGTAGAGGTTTGGAGGTGGATAAAGCTAAAGTTGATGTTATAGAGAATCTACCACCCCCCATGGATGTTAAGAGTATTCGTAGCTTCTTAGGACACGCGGGGTTTTATAGGCAATTTATAAAGATTTTTCAAAAATTAGTCGCTCGCTGTGTCATTTACTTGGTCTTGACGTGTCGTTTGTTTTTGATGAGTCGTGTCTCAAAGCTTTTAACTTACTCAAAGAAAAATTGACCACGGCACCGGTGGTCGTTGCTCCAAACTGGTCCCTCCCTTTTGAAATTATGTGTGATGCTACTAATGATGCCGTGGGGGCAGTTTTGGGACAACGAGTGGATGGTCTCCTCCGAGTGATTTATTATTCAAGTATCACTTTAAATGAAGCTCAAAGGAAATATACCACCACCGAAAAAGAACTTCTTGCCGTGGTAACCTCGTTAGAAAAATTTCACCATTATATAATAGGTTCTCGAGTCATTGTCCATAGTGATCATGCAGCCCTTTGTTACCTTTTTCTTAAATCTCAAAGCAAGACGCGTTTGATCCGTTGGATACTTTTATTTCAAGAATTTGACATCGAGATAAAGGATATAAAAGTGTGTGAAAATGTAGTAGCTGACCATTTATCGCGTTTAGACGTAAAAGGAAATGAGAACAATCAAATTCTTTTAAATGATGCATTTCCTTATGAAACTACTTATGTTGTCTCTTCCCACCCCTTGGTTTGCTGATATAGTTAACTATCTTGCTTATGGCCATGTGAGGGCCAATTTATCCTTCCAAGAACGGAAGATATTTCTTTATCTTTGTAGGAACCACTTTTGGGAGGACCCATTCCTTTTCTGATTTGGGAAGGACAGTATTATTCGGAGATGTATTCCCGAGGATGAGCAACATAGCATATTGTTATTTTGTCACGATCAGCAATGCAGAGGCCATTTTAGAGTCTAAAAGACTGCTTTTAAGGTCCTTCAATCAGGATTCTATTGGCCGACGCTTTTCAAAGATGCTCACGAATTTTGTAAGTCATGCGATCATTGTCAACGAACAGGAAACATCAGCAAGAGGAATGAAATGACTCAAAACAGTAACCTCGTGGTGGAGATATTTGACGTCTGGGGAATCGACTTCATGGGACCTTTTCCAACATCCTTTGGTTACGAATACATCTTGGTCGCTGTCGATTATATGTCTAAATGGGTCGAGGCTATACCCACAAGAACATGCGATACCAAGGTGGTTCTCAAGTTTCTACAAGAGAATATTTTTAGTCATTTCGGAGTTCCGAGAGCCATTATTAGTGATGGAGGGGCTCATTATGCAAAAAATCTTTTGAGAAATTGATGTCAAAGTATGAAATTAGGCATAAAGTGGCCACGACATATCATCCTCAAATGTCGGGCCAAATCGAGACAAGTAATTGGCAAATCAAAGCTATTCTCAAGAAGACCGTTCAGTCAAACCGTAAAGATTGGTCGGTTAAACTCATTGATGTTCTTTGGGCATATCGAACGAAGTACAAGATAGTTTTAGGAACCCCACCTTATAGGATGGTGTATGGAAAGGCATGTCACCTTCTCGTTGAGATGGAGCACCGAGCTTATTGGGCTATACGCGCGGTGAATTTTAATTTAGCTCAAGCCGGTACTGAACAAGGATTGCAACTTGAAGAGTTTGACTAGATACGGAACGACGCATATGAGAATGCGGTTATTTACAAGAAGAAGGTCAAGATTCAACACGACAAGAAGATCGTTGCTAAAGACCTTAGAGCTGGAATGAGAGTCTTATTGTATAATTCTCGATTGTTTCTCGGCAAACTCAAGTCACGATGGAGTGGTCCCTACTTTGTTGACGACGTGATTCCCTATGGGGTAGTGAGATTGGTCAAGGATAAGACCAATGAGCGCTTTCAAGTTAATGGCCATCACATTAAGCCATATTTCGAAGGACCGAGAGTTAATCACTTTGCGGAAACCGTTTCTATCACTGACCCGCCTCCTTCCTAGACCACGCAACTGTGTCAAGCTAATGACGTTAAATGAGCGCTTATTGGGAGGAAACCCAAGCTTTTTATCGCTTATTTTTATTGTTTGTTTTATTTGTTTCTATTATTTCAGGAATCTCTCCCCTTGCAACCCTTTGAACGTTTTGGATGCTCGACTCTTCACCACAAGCGCGATTACAGGGACGTTTCTCTTTCTTTTACTTTTTCCATACTTCGTTTGGTCTTTTTAATTATACTATGTGGGCATTGTATGGTTTTAAGTGTGGGGGTATTTGTCCTTGGTTAGTAATTTTCGTATGCTTGCTTGTGGTTGATTTGAGTCGTGTGTATTGATATTGACTGGAACCTTGACGAAGTTGACGTGGTTAGATGCTTTGGTTAGGATATTTAGACTTTCGTTCGAACATTAGTGTAACTGCGGGGAATGAAGTGTGAAGAATCTATGAATTATTTTGTCCTCTGTTCTATTCTTGTTTCATTCTTAAGAGTAGAATACTCTCTACTAGCCCTGTTCTCAAATATCCTCTATAGGATATTATGTAATTTTTCTTTTTATTTTTGGAGACGTTAAAACTCCATGTGTGTAATCGAAGAATGTTATTAGTTGCACTTAGCAACGTGAGATTGGAGTCAATGAACTCTCATTTTGTGTAATTAATGTCTTACCTCATCACTATGGGTACTACCAAAAAAAAAGTACAAGAAGAGAAATCCTTGTACAAGAAAGAAAAGAAAAAAAAAACACAAAAAATAATAAGAACAAGAGAAGAAAGCCTTGTACAAGTGAAGTCCTTATTTTTATTTTTAGATTTTATTGTTATAGAGGTGTATAGATGACTGGGTTAGCCGGGTACCGACTTGGCGGTTTGATCATGGATAGGCTTTGGCCGAAGCATGGATGGAGGACATACATGAAGGGCAACTCATTACTTTTAGGAATTCGGAAGATTGTCTAAATCTCTTATCTCAACATCATCGTGTCGTCCTTTCAGTTGAATTTCTAATCAATTTAATGGATTAACTTCTTGAATCATTTGAATGCATTAGTACTTAGTTCATTGGGTAATTAGCTTTTTCTTGTCTACGTTTAGATTTGATTTTGCTTGAGGACAAGCAAAAGGCTAAGTGTGGGGGGGTTGATTTATTCATTTTTGTGTACATTTTTCGTATATTTTTGTATTTTAATTTGTGTGATTTTATGAGTTTCTAGGTTCTTTTATTCGTATTTTTCTTCTTTTTAGTGTTTCGTGTTTTTATTTCGTTTATTATGTTTTGTGCTTAATTTCGTAGATTGCAGCTTAATTGCGCTAAATTTTCTTTATTAGTAGTGGAACGAGCTGAAGAGCGCTTTTAAAAAGACGCATTTAAGGATGCTCGAATTGAAGAATTGGAATGATGAGAAGAAAACGAGCTTCCCGGCAAAAACTGGCAACTTTTGGAAACTTCCAGGTTTTCTAGAACCGTTATATGCTGGAACCGTTCTAGTAGCCCGTGCCGCACAGCCCTGCCCACGCCTGCCGACCCCGTGCGCGTCGCCCGACCAGGCGCCCGATAGCCGCCGACCGCTGCCAATTTTCTAGAATAGTTAGACCCTGAAACCGTTCTAGTAGCCCGCGTCGATTGCTGGACGCGTTTTTGACTTGTTTTTAGGGTTTCTTTTTGCCCAAGACTTCCCACAACTATAAATACCCACCTATAATCCGAATCTCAGCATTCCTTTGACCTTAAGAACTTACCAAATACATAATCCTAGGGTTTGGAGTCGGATTTAACACAAAAATGCGGAGATTGAAGATTCGACGAAAGTGCGTTCCGGAGCCCCTTTGACGTTGCCAACCCGTTTCCATCCATTGTTCAGCATATTTCTGTAGAGAACTCGAAGAATTTACTGCATCTACTTCGTTTAATAAGTTTTCTATTCTTTTTTTGTATTTTTCAAGCTTTCGTCATAGTTTTCATGTTTAGAAAATTATATTATTGTTCGTGTTCTTACGTTCGTTGTTGGATTTCGATTTCGTTGAAAGTTATATGGTTTTAATTCTCTATTTTTATTCAGGTTTTATGGTTTATGTTTGGATGTTGGAGACTTGGATTGATCATTGATGTTTATGCGATCTAGTTTACATGTTTTGCTCGTTTTTATGCATCAAGTTTGTCGTTTATTCATGTTCGTTGATTTTTATGCATGCTTTTAGATTTGTTTGGGTTAATTAGTTTCGTTTATGAGTTTTATGCTGCTGCGTTTTGAAGTTGATTATTGAGTTATTGCTTGTTTTGGCTTTTATTTGAATTTCTTATTAGTTATTTAATTAGTAATTGATTTAGGTTTTAATTTGTTAATTATTCGCTCAGGTTAATTGCTTAAGTTTATGAATTTATATATTGCTGCTTTTTATTTTTAATATTGAGTTCTTGCTTTTATTTGAATTTAAATTGAGTTTTTAATTAATTAATTAATTAGTAATTTAATCTAGGTTTTTAATTTGGTTAGTTTTATGCTTTCAAGTTTAGTTAATAATTTAAGGTTAATTAATTCAGCGTTTTAACTTCAATTTTGAGTTTTTAATTCTTGCATTTTTAATTTGTAGCTTATACTTTTCGAAAATAAAAAAACCAAAAAAACGTGATCATGTGTTTTAATTATCGTTATTAAACAAACGTTGAAAATTCCGAATTTTAATCCTCGAGAGATCGACTCGTGTCCAACTTGCCACCTACAATTGTTCCATTCTCTTGTGGATGAGCTTTTTATTTAAAATAAAAAAAGGTGTAAAAAGTTCGCATCAAGCTCCGGCAAGTAAACCGTCAGTTGCAAGAGGAGAAGGCGGATCTAGTCGAGTCTGTGAATTGCTTGACCGTCGCCGCCAGTGAGGCCCATGCTCTCTCCGAGCGAGCTAGTAAGTACCGTCAGCATTATCACAAGACCGAGCGAGAACTCTGGCATGTTCGTCGAGCTCTTGTTGCAGATCAGAGAGCTTCAGGATCTCAGGGATAAATATTTTTCTGGGCCCTCATGTTGGATTTACCCATGCTTCTGATTTTATTTTCCTGCATTGTAATCACTTTTTTGCAAGTTTCTGCGTCAAATTTTGTGTAATTTTTATCAAGATATTGTATTTTCTTTGAGAATGTTTCGATTCTCTTACTTATTTCAATCAAAATAAGGATTTTCTCTATCTCTCGCTAGTTTAGATTTTTCTCGTAAACTTACCGCCATGTCTGGCTTATTACCTCAATAATCTCGGATTTATGGGACATCCGCCTTTAGGTAAATCGAGTTTATAATTACCATTAAATCAGAAACTTGGGGCATCCGCCCTTAGCCAATCCTGGCTTAAACTGACAATCAGGTCAGGCAAAATCATGGGCAGCCGCCCTTAGCCAATCCTGGCTCAAACTGACAATCAGGTCAGGCAAAATCATGGGCAGCCGCCCTTAGCCAATCCTGGCTCAAACTGACAATCAGGTCAGGCAAAATCATGGGCAGCCGCCCTTAGCCAATCCTGGCTCAAACTGACAATCAGGTCAGGCAAAATCATGGGCAGCCGCCCTTAGCCAATCCTGGCTCAAACTGACAATCAGGTCAGGCAAAATCAAGGGCAGCCGCCCTTAGCCAATCCTGGTTTAAACTGACAATCAGGTCAGGCAAAATCATGGGCAGCCGCCCTTAGCCAATCCTGGCTCAAACTGACAATCAGGTCAGGCAAAATCATGGGCAGCCGCCCTTAGCAAATCCTGGCTTAAACTGACAATCAGGTCAGGCAAAACCATGGGCAGCTGCCCTTAGCTAATCCTGGCTTCTTTTAAGAAGGCACATTTGAACTTGTGAGAATAAACCTGCAACATTTTTTCAATAAGGCATTTGTATTAATGAGAATTAAGAAAGTTACAATTATGCGTAAAATTTTCTTAAATTTACAATATTACATGCACGAGGGATTTCATTCCTATCCAGTTCTTCAAGTTTATAAGCACCTCCTGCTAAGATTTGGATGACCCTTAAAGACCCTTGCCACGCAGCATCCAATTTACCATTTGCTTTTCCCAAATCAGCTCTCCTCAAAACCAGGTCTCCGACCTGGAACTACCTTCTGACTACAGACTTATCGTATGTTGCCTTTATCCTTCATTTGATGTGCGCCATCCTGACAGCAGCTCTTTCTCTTTTCTCCTCCACCAAGTCCAAAGCATCTTGAATTAACAACTCGTTTTGCTCCTCCACAAGATTCTGAACTCGATGAGTCTCCATGCTAATTTTGGCAGACACCACAGCATCCATACCATAAACTAGGCTGAAAGGCGTTTCTCCTGTGCTTTCCTTAGGATTCATTCTATATGCTCATAGAATTGAATTAAGCTCATCCACCCATCTGCCTCCTGCTTTCTCCAGACGTGTCTTTATTCCCTTGAACAATATGCGATTGGTTACCTCCACTCGGTCGTTAACCTGAGGATGATAGACGAATGTGAAGTGCTGATCAATTTTCATTTTATCACACCAAGATCTAATCCTGGATCCCATGAACTGGGTGCCATTATCTAAGACCAGGATTCGAGGAACGCCAAAACTACAAATAACATTTTTCCATAAGAACCTCATGACTGCATCTTCCGTAATTTTTGCCATGGCCTTGGCTTCCACCTATTTACTGAAATAGTCAATAGCCACTATTAAGAGCTTCTTTTGGGCAGGAGCCATGGGAAAGGGGCCAACCAAAATGATTCCCCACTTGGAAAATGGACAAGGAGAGCTCATTATCATGAGTTCTTCCACGGGCTTGTGTGTCAATGGTGAATTCTTCTGGCATTTTTCGCAAGTGCGTACAAACTCCTCTGCCTCCTTTAGTAGTTGTGGCAAGAAATATCCCGCTCGTAAGATCTTGCTGGAGAGAGCTCTGGCGCCCATGTGGTTGCCACAGCATCCCTCGTGGACTTCTCTAAGAACCTGGGCTCCTTTTCCCCGACTTAAGCATCTTAGGAAGGGCTGTCTGAACCCTCATCGAAACAGCTCTCCTTTGATTAAACAAAATCTAGCAGCCCTGGTTCTTACCTTTATCGAATCTCTCTTATCAGCTCGCAGATCCCCCTTCTCCAGGTATGTGTTTATGGGAGAGCGCCAGTCATTTCCTTCAATCACCGAGCACACCTGCTTTGTCCCAAACTCTGCGTCTGATTTCAGTAGAGTAATCACCCTTTCCTGAAAATCCGTAGCTGAGCTAGCTACCTTCCCCAAATAATCAGCTCTTCCATTTTCTTCTATGGGGATTTGTATAACTGTCAGGTATTTCATATCACTGGCCAATTCTCTGAACTTGGCCAAGTACCTTTGCATGGTGTCCTCCCTAGTCTCAAAATCCCCGCTTATTTACTTGCAGACGAGCTGGGAATCTACTCTAGAACATACCTGTTCTGCCCCTAAATCCCGTGCCATCTGTACCCCTCTCGGGAGGGCCTCATACTCAGCCGCATTATTAGACAGAGCATAATTCAGGCGTACAGCGTACTCAGTGGCTGTACCTGCCGGGTCGATCAGAATTATTCCTGCCCCATAGCCCTGATTCTCTACAGAGCCATCCATAAAATTTGTCCATTCGTGCCTATCCTCGGAAGAGCTGGTCATTTCTTGCATGAAATCCACCAATGCCTGGGCCTTGATGGATGTCCTGGTCTCGAATACAATATCAAACTCACTGAGCTTGATTATCCATTTGACCAACCTTCCTGATGACTCTGGTTTGTCCATTATGGCCTTTAATGGCAGATTGGTTCGCACAATTATGCTGTGAGATAAGAAGTATGGACATAGCTTGCGAGCCGTTCCCACCAGAGTTAGTATTGCTCGTTCTATTTTAGCGTATCTCTCCTCAGCATCATGCAAGACCTTGATCTAATAGTAGACCGGTCTCTGTATCTTACCCTCTTCCCTGAGTAAGACAGAGCTGATTGCTTGTTTCCCCACAGATAGGTACAAGATTAGAGGCTCCCCCTGGATGGGCTTTGTAAGCAAAGTCATATTGGCTAAGTGCTCTTTTAACAATTCGAACGCTTTCTCACACTCGTCACTCCATTGAAATTTTGTCTTCTTCCGCAAGGCCTGAAAAAATGGCAAGCTCTTCTCAGCCGAGCGCGAGACAAACTGACTCAGGCGTTGATCTGCCCCGCTAAACATTGCATCTCCTTCACATTTCTTGGCGCTTTCATGTCCATAATCGCTCTGATCTTCTTAGGATTCGCTTCAATACCCTTCTCTGTCACCATATATCCCAGGAATTTTCTAGCTCTTACCCCAAACATACACTTCTTGGGGTTGAGCTTCATTATATATTCACAAGGTATCGAAGGTCTCCCTCAGATCATCCACATGCGATCTCGCCTTCACACTCTTTACCAGCATATCATCCACATAAACTTCCATATTCCTCCCCAGCTGGTCTTTGAACATCTTGTCCACCAATCTCTGGTATGTGGCACCTGCATTTTTGAGTCCGAATTGCATGACCACATAACAGTATGTTCCTTTCGGGGTTATAAAGCTAACCCGCTTCTGATCTTCCTGAGCCAAACGGATCTGGTGGTAGCCTTTTGAAGCATCCATCATACTAAGGAGCTCACAACCTGAGGTGGAATCTACCAGCTGATCTATCCTTGGCAATGGATAATGATCTTTTGGGCAGGCCTTGTTGAGGTTACGGAAATTTATGCACATTCTCCAGTCATCCGTCTTTGGTATTTCCAGAACTGTATTGGAGAGCCATTCCGGAAATTATATTTCCTGAATGTGTCCATCTTTCAAGAGTTTCTCCACCTCAGCTTCTATAATGGCCTCTTTTTCTGGCCCAAAGTTACGTTTCTTCTGTTTGACCGACATTACTCCCGGGCTGATATTAAGGCAATGCTCAGTCACCTCTGGGTCAATCCTTACCAAGTCTTGGGGAGATCAGGTGAACACATCAGCATTGTCCCTCAATAGTGCGACCAGTTCTGTTAGCACTTCTGGGCTGAGAGTCGCTCTTATACGGAGGACTCGGCTATCATCCCCCGGGACCACTTCAACTAACATCAACCCTTCTTCTCTCCTGACCAGGTCTTGCCTCGGTTGCTCCACCTAAGCCCTCTTGCTCTGCCTTTCCTCCTCATTATTCCGTCTAATACACTCAACATACGTTTGTCGTGACGCATATTGATCACCCCTTACCTCGCCTGTTCCATCCTCCGCCGGAAATTTCATCTTCATATGAAAGACCGATATCACGGCCTGGAATTGACTCAAGGATGGCCGACCAAGCATTACGTTGTAGGAAGATGGCTCATCCACCACCAGAAAATGCACCGTTCTGGTCACCCTGTATGGCTCCTCACCCAACGTCATGAGGAGCCTGACCGCTCCCAAAGGCTTCAGGGCTCCCCCTGCAAACCCAACCAAAGAGGTGGTAACCTCTTCCAGCACGACGTCCAGCTTCAACTTTTGGAAATAATCATAGAACAAAATATCAGCGGAACTCCCCATATCCATAAAAACTCGCCTCACGTTATAATTGGCTAAGGTGGCCGTTATAACTAAGGTGTCCATGTGAGGGGCCAAAATCCCATCGCCATCTTCTAATTCGAAACAGATATTTGGCGTAGATGCCATTTGCCCAACCTCTCGTGATTTCCGAACTAAATCCCTTCCAGATCTAACGTAGTTATGTTGCGGCCTCTTAGAATGCTCTTCCAATTCTCCACCAGTAATCATCTAGATTTCTCCATGAATGACCTAAGCCTGATTAGTTCGTCTTCCTTCAGCACGACCCCTATCCTGATCTCTCTTACTCTGCTGAGACCGGTCATAGCCGCTACGACCATATCTGGCTTCCTCCTTCCTCATGCAAACATATTCTTTCAGGTGCCCTGCCTGCACCATTCTCTCCAGCTCGTATTTCAAATGAGTGCATTGGTCGGTATCATGACCATATTCATTATGGAAGCGGTAGAATCGGTCAGACCTTTCCTTCCTGGGCTTTTGTGAGTAAGTCTTAGGCCACTTCAACTCTGGATGCCTCTCTATTGCTTGTAAAATTTCACCCTGTGGCGTTGACAGAGGAGTATACCTATCAAAACAAGGTCTCCCCCCGGACAGGTCTGACCTGGGATTCTTCACTGCTGCCCTATCTTCTCATGCATATCTCTCTCTTTTCTTCTCTCCCTCCTCCTTGATTCTCCGAATTTCAGAGCCGGCTTTACAACTAGCGATTGGAAAAACTCACCCCTCCGAAGACCTTGCGCAAGAGCATTCACCAGCAGATCTTCGGACGCAGAAGGCACCTCTAGCTTTGCCGTTGTAAACCTGTGACTTTGAAGTTCCCTGCTCAGGACTGAACATGTGAGGTTAAGGGTGACAAGTATGCGTCCAGACAAGCATACGTTGAGTGCATCCAAAGAAATGAAGAAGAAAGACAAAATAAGAGGGCCAAAACTAAGAGCGTTATGCCAGAGCTGGCTCAGCGAGAAGAAGTTTCGATGATTGTAGAGGTAGTCCAGGGGGATGATCGTAGGGTTGTGAGAGTGGGAACGACCTTGAGCACAGAAACTTTGGTAGACCTAGTTCAATTTTTGAGGAGCAATGCTGACGTCTTTGCTTGGTCTCCTCCTGATCTGGTAGGAATAGATCCATCAGTTGTCCAGCACCACCTCAATATCATCCCTGGAGAGAAGCTAGTTAAAGCAGAGGAAGCGAAACTTTGGCCCTGAGAAGGAGGCAATCATTGAAGCTGAAGTCGAGAAATTGTTTAAAGCTAAGCACATTCAAGAAATACAATTCCCCCAGTGGCTTTCCAACGCGGTATTGGTCACGAAGACCCCAGAAGATTGGTGTGTGTGCATAGATTTTAGGGATCGTAATTGTGCCTGCCCTAAGGATCGTTATCATTTGCCAAGGATAGACCAGTTTGTTGACTCCACGTCAGGCTGTGAGATGTTAAGCATGATGGATGCCTCGCAAGTTTACCACCTGATCAGGCTAGCGGAGGAGGACTAGAAGCGGGTCAGTTTTATAACCCCGAAGGGAACCTATTGCTATGTGGTCATGCCGTTTGGGCTCAAGAATGCAGGCGCCACATATCAGCGATTGGTGGATAAGATGTTTAAAGCTCAGCTGGGAAGGAACATGGACGCATACGTTGACGACATGTTAGTCAAAAGCGTGAAGACAACCTCCCATGTGGATGATCTAAGAGAAACCTTCGACACCTTGAGAAAATACAAGATGAAGCTCAACCCCCCAAAAATGTGCATTTGGGGTCAGAGCTGGTAAATTCCTAGGTATATAGTCACAGAAAAGGGGATCGAGGCCAACCCAGAGAAGGTAAAAGCCATCATGGAGATGCAGGCCCCAAGGAATGTCAAGGAGATGCAGTGCCTGGTGGGCCGTATTAATGCTCTGAGCAGGTTCGTCTCGCGCTTAGCTGAGAAAAGCTTACCATTTTTCCAGGCCTTGCGTAAGAAAGTTCAATTTCAATGGAGTGATGACTGCGAGGAGGCGTTCTGAATGTTGAAGGAGCACCTATCTAGCATATTGCTGCTCACTAAACCAGTTCAGGGTGAGCCTTTAATTTTGTACTTATCTGTTGGGCAGCAAGCTATGAGCTCGGTCTTGCTCAGAGAGGAAGGCAAACTGCAGAAGCCAGTATATTATTGGAGTAAAGTGCTGCACAATGCTGAAATCTGATATGTAAAGGTGGAGCGAGCAATGTTAGCCCTGGTCGGGACAGCCCATAAGTTGCGCCCTTATTTTCTCTCGCACAGCATAGCGGTACAGACCAACCTACCATTGAGAGCCTTCATGGGTAAACCGGAGGCCTCAGGGCGGCTGGTTAAATGGATAATCAAACTTAGCAAGTTTGATATAACTTTTGAAGCTAGGACAGCCATTAAAGCTCAGGCGTTGGCTGATTTTATGAAAGAAATGACCAGCTCTCATGAAGACAAAAAGGAATGGACAATTTATACAGATGGTTCAGCAGGAAACCTAGGCTGTGGTGCGGGGATAATATTGACTGACACGAAAGGCGTGACCACTGAATATGCAGTACAGATTAACTATACCTTGTCTAATAACTCAACTGAGTATGAAGCTCTTTTGAGGGGAATTCAGATGAAAAAGGATTTGAGGGCAGAACAGGTATGCACGAGAGTGGACTCGCAGCTCGTATGTAGGCAGATAAATGGAGAATTTGAGACAAGGGATGAACATATGCAAAGATACCTAGCCTAGTTCAAGGAATTAACTAAAGCCATGGGGACCGTGACTGTTCTCCAAATCCCCAGAGAGGAAAACACGAGAGCGGATTACTTAGCTAAGGTGTCTAGCTCAGTAGTAGATTGTCAGGAAAGAATGATCACTTTGTTAATGGCAGATCAGGAATTCGGAGAAGAGAAAATATGTTCAGTGGATGAAGGAGAAGATTAGCGCTCTCCTATCAAAGCATACCTGGAAAAGGGAGAGATGTCGGAAAATAGGAGAGAAACAGTGGAGTTAAGAACCAGGTCAGCTCGGTTTGCCTGATTAAGGGAGAGATATTTTGAAGGGGATTTGGGCGGCCCCTTCGATGATGCCTGAGCTTAGGGGAGGGAACACATGTCCTTAGAGAAGTCCATGAAGGATTTTGCGGCAATCACATGGGTGCCAGAGACTTTTCGAGCAAGATCTTGAGAGCGGGCTATTTTTGGCCACAACTAAGGAAGGAAGCAGAGGATTGTGTCCGGGCCTGTGATAAGTGTTAGAAGAATTCGCCCTTGATACATAGGCCTGTGGAGGAGCTCATGAAAATGAGCTCTCGTTGCCCGTTTGCCAAGTGGGCGATAGACTTGGTAGGACCCTTCCCTACATTCCCCGCCCAAAAGAAGTTCTTGATCGTCGCCATCGATTATTTCAGCAAATGTGTAGAGGCTGAGGCTTTGGAAAAAGTCACGGAGGATGCGGTAATGGGATTTTTGTGGAAAAACATAGTTTGTCGATTTGGCATCCCTAGGATCTTAATTTCAGATAATGGCACTCAACTTATGGGAGCCAGAATCAGAGGTTGGTGTGCTCGGATGAAAATTGATCAACATTTCACGTCTTTTTACCATCGGCAAGCCAATGTCCAGGTTGAAGTGACCAATCGCATCCTCGTACAAGGAATCAAAGCAGGGTTGGAAAGATCAGGAGGCAAGTGGGTTTAAGAGCTCACTTCGATCCTATAGGTATACATGACTAATCCCAAAGAAAGCACAGGAGAAACGCCATTCAGCCTGGTTTTATGGCATGGATGTTGTGGTCCCTGCCGAGATTGGAATTGAAATCCATAGAATTCAGAAATTTGTTGAGGAGCAAAATGAACTACTGATACAGGATGCTATGAAGAAAAGAGGGAAAGAGATATCGTCAGAATGGAGCACATTAGAGGGCGAGTCAAAGCAGCCTATGATAATTCTGTAGTCAAGAGACATTTCCAAGTGAGAGGCCTAGTCCTTCGTAGGTATGATTTAGGGAAGCCAAAAGGAAAGCTGGATGCTACCTGGCAAGGGCCTTGCAAAGTTACAAAAATTCTACAAGGTGGAGCATACGAGCTAGAGCAGTTAGATGGGGTCAAACTACCACGAGCTTGGAATATAGCTAACTTGCAAAAATATCATGTATGAGAAATAGAGTCAAATACTTACAAACAATTCAGATTTATGTTTTACTTGTTTTATCTAAATATGAAAAAGCCGGGATTGTCTAAGGGAGGATGCCCTAATTTTCCTGACCTGATTGTCAGTTTAAGCCAGGATTGGCTAAAGGGCGGATGCCCCAATTTTCCTGACCTAATTGTCAGTTTAAGCCAGGATTGGCTAAAGGCGGATGCCACAACTTTCCTGACCTGGTTGTCAGTTTAAGCCAAGATTGGCTAAGGGGCTTTCCTGAACTAATTGTCAGTTTAAGCAAGGATTGGCTAAGGGCGGATGCCGCAATTTTCCTAACCTGACTGTCAGTTTAAGCCAGTATTGGCTAAGGGCAGATGCCCCAATTTTCCTGACCTGATTGTCAGTTTAAGCCAGGATTGACAAAGGGCGGATGCCCCAGTTTTCCCTACCTGATTGTCAGTTTAAGCCATGATTAGCTAATGAGAGATACGCTAAATTTTTCCTGACCTGATTATTAGAAATGAACAGGTTATATTAGGGAAGCCCCGGTCTGCCTGACGTGGTTATCAGTTAAATAGGCTGTCCTGACTGGACTATCCAAGAACAAGCGGATCGCAAACAAGAGTAACAAAGATCATCTAAAAAACATTGCAAAATTTTCCTTGAGCTGCATAATTTCGATGGATACACAAAATGATTACATAGAAAAAAATACAAGAAAATCAAAGAGATAAAACCAGACACTAAGCCATTAAAATGGAGGGTCTTCTAGTTGGAGGACGAAATTCGCCTAAGATGCCATAGTTCACGCTCAGCCGTGTGAAGGCGTTCACGGTATCTGCTTGCACGGTCGACTGCAGAATGTACTTCGCCGGTAGCAGTTGTCAATCGACCCACTGATTCAAGAAGGTCAGCCTTTTCCTTCTGGAGTTGGCGATTGAGAAGGCGGAGCTCCGTCCATTCTCGTTTGTAAAACTGTTTCTTCTGCCTCTTCCGATCTAGCAGTTTGTGCATCTGCAAAGCTTTCTCCTGCAATCGAGCATTTTCCTCTAAGAGTTGGAAATTTTCGATGAAGAAGGAAAGGTTCTTCTTCTTGAGAGTTTCAATCTCGAGTGAAGAAGAAGAGGCCATAATGCAGTAAAGAAAGAATGGGGGAACGCAGACATGTATGAAAAATAACATAGTATATAAAGGGAAAAATATTCATCCATAGAATCAGGGTTTTCGTAATTCAAGGAAACCCTAGATAAGTACATGATTACTGTTCTGCAAAAAGACAAAACATAGTACAAATTTAAGAGATGAAAAACAGACATGCACAGCCCAGCCTACACTACAGCCTCCGCGTCTAGGAAGCTAACCCAGACCATGATTAACATGTATTTGTGGTTATTTTATTAGTATTTTAGTTTACTTTTATTTGTGTTTTGGTAAAAGTTGGACAATTTATGCTTATTTTCGTATTTTTTGTACTTCCAACTTGTCTTACCATAATTTGAGCTAAATTGATGCAAATAAGTGATTATTTATGATTTTTTACTTTATAGCTAACTAACCGGAAGAGTTCAGCACGTAAAAGATGAATTATGATGATCAAGAGTCAATGATCGAGCTTTCCGGTGAAGAAATAGCAAGAAATTAAATCTGCCACACTTTTTAGAAGGATTATTCTGCTGGAACCGATGTTGATTGAAGCTAACGGTTACACTTAGCAGTTACTCCAACCGTTAGCTGTTACCGCTAACACTTAACGGTTACTGAGAACCGATGTTAACGATTAGAATGCTGAGTTCAGAGCTAACGGTCACTTTCCAGAACGGTTTTCTTACAACTGTTGTCGTCAGCCCAGAATGCAAAATAAGAATAGTTAACGGTTGCTGTTAACGGTTGCACCAACCGTTAGCGGGGCCCAGGAGCAGCAGAACAGGTTTTTCGGCCCAGTTCGCGGAAAAAAATCCTATAAATACCATCGAGGTCTGTGTGTGCGACGTGTAACCCTAATAACCTTCCATAAACATAATCCTATAGTTTAGAGACGGATTACAACAACAAAAACGCGGAGATCGAAGAGCAACCCAAGATTAAAGGTCGACGAGTTCCCGAACCCGTTCGACACCGTTCATCGTTTCTCGACCAATCCGCTGCGTTTCCTCTTCGGAATAGCCGAAGTACTTTCAGTTTCATGTAGATTAAACAAATACTCTTAAATCTTTAATTAGTTTCGTAGTTTTAAATCTTTAGTTTCAAGTTTCGAATATTATTTAGTTTACGTACGTATTTTGTTTGGATTCGTTGATCGTATTTAGTTTATGATTTTTAGTTTATAATTATTTTTTCATGCTTTATGTTGGATGTGTGATGCTTTGTTTCGTTGAAATTCATTCATGCATGCAAGATATAGTTTAATTTAGCTTCAGATTTTGTTAACCGTTATAGTTAAAGGTTACAGCAACCCTCAACAGCAACCCTTAGCAGCAACCCTTTAGTAACCTTTAGCAATTTTTAGTTGATTTAAATTCTTATGTTAATTAAATTAGTTTTCTACATGCTGTTTGGAACTTTTAGCCTTGATTTAGTTTCTGAAAGTTAGTTTCTTAGATACTTCGAATTATTAATTAGTTTAATATTATTATTAGTTAATTAATTAGTTAATAAATCTAGTTTAGTTAATTTAGAATTTAAAGTTTAGTTAATCCTTAGTTTAATTTTCAGTTGCTTAATTAGTTTAAATAATTTAGTTAATTTAGTTGGTAATTTAATTTAGTTATTTTAGAATAACTTAGAATTTAATTTTTAAATCTTGCTTTTTAATTTCGTAGTTGTTAATTAAAAATTCAAAATAAAACCCCAAAAATATTTAAACGATTGCTTTTAAAAAAAATCTTAACCCCGAATCTTGTTTTCCCTGAGATTCGACTCGAGTCAGCTTTCCACCCTACAAGTGTCCTCGTACTCTTGCGAGCAAACTTGACTGTTTTATTGGGGTGCACTAAAGTTTGGTTCAGACCAGCGAAGGTGGGGGAAGGAGTGGATGTCGATAGAGCCAGAGTAAAAGTCTGATCTGGCTGAGGCTGCTCTGGTTCACGAGGGCAGAGCGTGGCGAAGACATGCTCAGCAAACTCAGCCGCTCCGAGCTTATGCAGAGGATCTTATTCTGGAGCATAAGTGAAAGAGGTTCGGCTCGGAAGGTGTCTTTCAGAGGCAGGTTTCTGTCAAAGGGAAGGCCAGGGTGGTCCAAAGCCCATTTGGTCTGTGCATCCAAGCCAAAGTGATAGTGACCCACGGCCTCCGGGACAAGCAGCGTGTAGAGCTCCTCAGACCCATGAAGGCTTTCGGGTTGTCTCCCTGGTGTGTTGG
>BMAC01000429.1:130931-147842 GCA_014905375.1 Phtheirospermum japonicum | reverse complement strand
TTAGTTTAGTTTTTATTTTTGTTTCTACGTACGTAAAATCGAACACCGAAATAGTTTCCGATTAGTCTTCCTTGTGATTCGACTCGAGTCAGCTTATCGCCTACAATAGCTTCGTTCTCTTGCTGACGAGCTTTTCATTATTTTAAACGCAAAAAAGTTCGATTCAATACACGATCCGCTTATCTAACTTAAGCATCGGAGAGATTTCCATAGAAAAACCTCCTGTGGTTCCTTTCTAACGTATTTTTTGGGTGCAGGTCAGGCTTGCTATCAGGCGTGGTCATATTTTCGGGTAAAACATAAACTTTAAAGACTTGTAAGAAGCTGGTCGATCGTCTACTATGATGTTATCGGTGAATGGGGTGCTTTGACGCATTAGTACTGATATGTTTTGCTATTTTTTTCTTCACTTCCTTAACCTCTTTCTGTTGATTGTGCATCAGTTTAGTAAGGTCGGGCGTGGTTTGGATTGAAGTATCGCAGCCTGAACCAAAAGTACTCTCTTTTTCCTCTTGAGCAGGTGTTCTTGCTACGTCCTTCGGAGACTTGGTGGTTCCTACTCCTGCCGGCACATCCTCTTTAGGAAGGGGTGGTGACGGCTCCGCCCACTTCTTGTCCACCGCCTCTGCTACTGCTTTACCGATTAGACTAGATATTTTTTGTAGAAATGAATTTCCAAATGATCCTCCACCCTCACTTAGGGGGTAAAGCTTTGGGGTCACCATGGGGGGAGGTGTTGGCTCGCCTTCCTCCGTACATGCTTCTTAGGAAGCCAATAACCCTCCTGGAGTTACCGTCAGTACGGCATAACTTGTTATATCATTCATATCTAACACTATATTTTGCCGAATCCCATCCGTCTCTGCCATCTTCTACCTCACATCTTAGCTTATTTGATTCCAACAGATGACTCCAATTGACTCAGTCCAAAATATTGACCACCGTGTTCTGCTACACAACGCCCACTTCTTAGATGACATACACAAAGAAAGGTTAGAAAGGGACCACCGGGGGGATTTCGACAAACCCTCTTCGATGCTTAAGTTAGTTTTTGGGAATATAGATTTTAGGAAAAAATAAAAATTAAGCAAGATGACTTTTAATGTTACCTTCCTAGTTATACTACAGATCAGTTGGGATTTTTTGGTATCTGGGAGAAGTTCCCCACGAATCTCGGGCCGTTATAGCTTATCCAGATATTTTGTAATATTCGGCTCTGCTATACATACCATCCATTAAAAACTGAGCTGAGCCGACCGCACTATCTCTTCTGTTCAAGAAACAATTGCAGCTCTCCTCTTTTCCTGACATTATTTTAACATTTTCTCATTCAGCTCAGCTTTTCCTCCTATTGGTTTAGGTTGAATTGATACACTTCATGTTCAGTTCAGTCCCAACAACTGACCTTTATTCGTGTGCGACGATTGGGGGCCCCTTTTCATACCCCTCTAGAAGCTTCACTCAGCTAGTTTCTTTGGACTGGCTTTGCTACCAGATCGGCTTTTTCCACCTTATCTTAGTCTCCTTTGGGTTGCCTCAGCTCAAGTCTGCCAATGATATTCTTAGGCCATATCAATATATGACTTATTTATATTATTATATTAGGAGATTTATAAAATATTGAATTAGGCAAAAAATAATAAAAGAAAAAATTAAATTAAATATAATATAATATAAGAAAAATATTAATCTAAGTAAGATACAATAAAGGAAAGTATTAAATTAGTTTAATATTAGGCTCGTATGACACATAAGACACTGAAACACCAAAAAATTTTATTTGTCAAACGAAACTTACAAAGTAAACACGTAGGTTAGGACGGTCTTGCATTAATATATAGAAGTGATATTGAGTAAAATAAAATATAAGAACAAGCAGGTAAAGCCTGCCCCAAGCGCAGAGACCGATTTCCTCTTAAAGTTAACTTCCTGCTGCTGCTATTTTCTATGATCTTTTGATGCCTTACAAGACTTCTACTCTATTACTTACATAGATAAATAATCTTAACCTACGGCCCAATCCCATTAATTATTTAAATAGGCACAATTAAATTAAATATGAAAAATCAATTTCTATATAACAACACTCCAGATCGGAGAGAGCTCAAAAATCGTCATTCCCGTCATTCCCCCCATGAGTTTCTAGAAAAGCCCTACAACTAGATCACCTAAATATGGTTCATAATTCTTGTGAATCAGAAAATGAGAACTAATTGATTTCTATACCTTGATTTTAGGAGATCTTATCTTATCTTGATAAGGAATCTTTGCTTGAATGGCGAGCCTACATAAACTATATATATAAAATTGAGCCCTACAACCTAATCTCTATTCACATTGAGAATTACCCTAAAACTATTTCAAATGGCAACACCAGAGACACGCCGGTGCCTAAACTAGAGAAGAGACAACATCGAGCGAACCGCAGTAATAAAGGATGGCTTGTTAATCGCCGCTCGTTAATCTTACTTACACATTGATGTTTCAGCCCAGAAATCGACTACCAAGAACACCTAAAATGATGCCTTTAACCAGAGCACTTTCTTGACCTGCACCACAAACACAAGTTAGAAAGGACCACCGGCGGTTTTCCGGTGGAAACCTCTTCGATACTTAAGTTAGTAAGCGTTTGGGGTGTTTTTCCAGAAATCTAAGAAGGAATTCTCAAGAGAATGACATACCTTTCTCAGCCTAGAGGCTGAGATATTTATAGTTTCCTTAGTGGGGACCCCATCCGGGATATCGGAAATAAGGGCCGTGAATCGTGGGTCGTTTGAGTAACAGATTCTGAACAAGTGGTCCCACTTGTTCCTTTCTAAGTAAGCAGGGAGTCAGGTCTGTCTTAGGTCAGTTCTCCCTTTATTGTTCTCAGGATTTCTCTACCAGGAGATCAAATCTTCCCAATGGACAAGTCAGCCTGGTCTTCCTTTTCTCACTCGTCCTTATTTTCAGGTCTTCCCCAGTTCGAATCTGGCTAACCATGCCCTATCCTAGCCCCGGCGGTTGGGGTATTTATGGTTTTCCTTGGTGGGGACCTCTTTCCGAGATCTCGGAAACAAGGACCGTGAATCATGGGCCGTTAAGGTAATTGACTCTGACAAGTGGTCCCACTTGTCTTTCCCTAATGAAAAAGGAATCGGGTATATCTTATTCCTGCCCTTCCGAGTTGCTCAGCTCTTTCTCAGGAGGGGTCTGAGCAGACTCCTCATAGGAGAGCAAGCTCATTCTTCTTATCTCCCCTTGTTATTAATCCCAGGTCTACCTCAATCCAGGTCTTACTAATCCTGCCCGATCAACTCCTCCCCCCGAAAAAGGTTGAGGTAGAGCTGCAAAATGCCTGAGCTCCTTAATAATAAATGAGGCCCCACGCCTTTTAGTATTTCTCGTACGAGTACGAATACCGATGGATACGCCTAGCAGCAAGGGTTAATTATTGGTTTTAGGGATGTCGTCCCATATTCTCAAGCGGTTACTGTACCTTCACACTTCTCAAAGTACTGACACGTCAGCCTTACCTCAGAGCATTTCGCCGCTCCAGCTCACCTCCTAGGGCACTGTTCATCTGCTCACATTAAATGCGTAGATCCCATCAAATCCCGCTTTTCTTTGTTTTCGCTTTTTGAAATTATTAACTTTGCCTTTTATTCTCGCTGTCTTCTTTTCTCCCTTTCACTTTTCATCTTCCGCTTTTCTTTTTCAAACTCTAAAAACTTTTTCTTTCTCTTCTAGCACTCCGGCGAACTCTTCAAATTAACTCTCAATCCCATTTCTCCAGCGACCCCTGTAAACCAGGTACCTTTCTCGGCCTTTTATCTTTTAATTATTTACAATGTCATCTCCACCAGAGACTAGGGTTGTCGCATCTCCACTGTCTGTCCCCCTAGGGGCGGCGGCGGCTCTCTCTTCTTCTCCGTCTACCTCTCCGGAAGCGGCGGGGACTTCTTCTTCCCCACTTGTCTTTCCCTGACGAACAAGGAATGAGGTCAATTTTAATCCTGCCTTTTCGAGTTGCTCAGCTCTTTCTCAGGAGGGGTCTGAGCAGACTCCTCATAGGTGAGCAAGCTCATTCTTCTTATCTCCTATTGTTATTAATCCCGGGTCTACCTCAATCCGGGTCTTACTAATCCTGCCCGATCAACTCCTCCTCCCGAAAAAGGTTGAGGTAGAGCTGCAAAATGCCAGAGCTCCTTAATAATAAATGAGGCCCCACGCCTTTTAATATTTCTCGTACGAGTACGAATCCAGAAGGATACGTCTGGTAGCTAGGGCTAATTATTGGTTTTAGGGATGTCGTCCCATATTCTCAAACGGTTACTGTACCTTCACACTTCTCCAAGTATTGACACGTCAGACCTACTTCAGGGCATTTCGCCGCTCCAGCTCACCTCCTAGGGCACTGTTCATCTGCTCACATTAAATGTGCAGATCCCATCAAATCCCGCTTTTCTTGGTTTCTGCTTTTTGAAATTATTCACTTTGCCTTTTATTCCCGCTGTCTTCTTTTCTCCCTTTCACTTTTCATCTTCCGCTTTTCTTTTTCAAACTCTCAAAGCTTTTTCTTTCTCTCCTAGCACTCCGGCGAACTCTTCAAATAAACTCTCGATCCCATTTCTCCGGCGACCCCTATAAATCAGGTACCTTTCTCGGCCTTTTATCTTTTAATTCTTTACAATGTCATCTCCACCAGAGACTAGGGTTGTCGCATCTCCGCCGTCTGTCCCCCTAGGGGCGGCGGCGGCTCTCTCTTCTTCTTCGTCTACCTCTCTAGAAGCAGAGGGGACTTCTTCTTCCCCTCCGCCCACCGTCCTAGGGGCGGCGGGGGTCCTATCGTCTTTACCATCGGCTAACCTAGAGATAGCCCTGACCTCCTCACTGTCGCCATCTAATTCTCCGGCGACGAAAGCCACTACCTCCTCCTCTGGGGGGTTCGGTGTATCCTCCTACAATTCCCGATCACCCTCGTATAACTTTTATCCTCAGCCAATGGACGGTGGACGAAGTCTGTTATAAATATAAAATCAATGAGCCCTTTGATCCCTACTCCCCTCCAGCAGGTATTCTGGCCTGTCAGGCACCGGCGTGTTAGTTGGCTTTCTACGTCGACCAATTCCAGGCGGGTTTGCATTTGCCAATAAATCCCATGATGCTAGAGATTGCTCAAATGTACAAAATCCCTATTTTCCAATTCACCCCGAATTCCTTCAGACTCATGGTTTGTTACAACCTGGCCATGCGCTATGCGGGTCAAGACCCGACAACACTTGTCTTCATCCAGCTCTTCCAAGCGAAGAGCTCTTACCCAAGCTACTTTTACCTTACAGCCAGGCCTGGGGTCCATTTTATACACAAACTCCTCACCTCCAACAAAGCCTGGCGTAAGAAGTTCTTCTTCATTCACTGCGACGGAGATTAAGGTTTTGACCCCAACCCTATAGAAAAATTGCCCTCCTACCCGCACTTGACCGCGGCGGGTAGGCCCTATCGTATTCAGAGAATCGTGTAATCTCTGAACGAAAACCCTATACCGCTAACGAGCTCCTTCTCCCCTCCGTCCTGGACTTTTTTAACGAAACTTGTTAGATAGGACCCTTATTCCCAGAGATTGGTAAAAAACCCTTTCTTAGCTTGACCTGTTACACCATGTCTTGATGTTTACGAGTCTCACTTTTCCTGTTCTTATTTTCAGAGAAGATGATGCGTTTAATGTTCAAAGCCTCTGGCAAGAAGAGCTCAGCAGCCAATCCTGAGACCACAGCTCAGGAGAAAAGCTCCTCCTCTGCTCTTCGAGCCCAGAGCCCTCCTTCTGCCGCACCTCTGTCACGCCCCCCGGCCGCGAGGCAGACCATCTCTGACTCTGAGGAGGACGAAGTTCCTCTAGTGAAGAGGCCTCGATACAGCCGAGGCAGGGGCGTGGTCATCTCAGGGGCCCCAGCTCCGCCAACTGCAGCTCCAACTGTCCCCACCACATGCAGCTCCGGCCCTCCTCACAGGACTTCGGTCCTGAATTTCTCGGGCGATGTGGCGGTGCGCCATGTGAGCGGTCAGTGTGCTCCCAAAGACATGCGTGTCTTGGAGCAAATGAGCGATCGTGAACTATTGGAATCATGGTGCCAGGACGAGGCACGGGTAAGACTCCTACTATTGCCTTTTCTTCTCTTCCTACGTCTTCAAGCTTTCTAACTTTCCCCCTTATATCTAGGCTGAGGCGAAGAGGGCTCTCCTGGCTATCCGGGCGACCAGGTCCATAGCTCAGGCCGATCTCGTTAAGGAGAACAAGGACCTTAACGAAAAAGTGTTGCACCTCCGATCCTTGACCAATGAAAAGATCAAAGAGAGCAAGAAGCTGCAGGAGGAGGTAGATGGGATGAAGAAATCTCAGGAGAAGATGCTGGAGACAGCTCAGACCGAGGCCAGAGATGAGGCTATTGCAGAGGCAAGGAGCTTGGCGGATGAGACCCTGGCCAAGGCCAGGAACGAGTGGGAGGTGGAGTTTTTGAATTCCGAGAAAGGGCTCCGATTGATCTAGTCTACCAGAGAGAAGACGCGGAAAGCCTTCCTGGGGTCCAAGGAACTGTTCAGCTTGCTCTTTCCAGAGGCCGTTGTATACTACAACTTTGGCTTGGATGAGCAAGCTAAGTGGGACTTGGCCAATCCTGACGTCCCCTTCGACCGGAGAGCGCCTCTGAAGACTCCGCCTGAACCCACCTCCTTCTCCTACGACCTAGCCCAAGATTATCTCCATACCATGGGGTCTGCGGAGTTCGCCGAATCCGTCCTCTCCGACCTCTATCCCTCCGAGCCTGGCCATCCTCAGACAGACCTGACCCTTGTTGTGGTCGCACCTACATCTTCTCCTTCCCCGACCTTCGTAGGTCTGGGTGAGTTGCTGGGTGGGGCTTCACCCGGGGGCTTGTCCGAAGGCGCTATGGAGCAGCTTACGAGCGAGTTGGGCGCAGAGATGGAGGTTGACACTTAGGCTATAGGGAATGACTTGTATTTAGGACAGACCTGTAGGTTGCCTGTGTGGCTAGGTCTGTCCATAATCATGCCTGTGTACTTTGAAACAATTCATTTTAATAAATGCTTTTGGTTCTGGTTTTTGTCGTATAATGCCTTTTGAAACCTAGGGTTTCCTGAATTTCTGGAAACCCTAGTACTTTTTTATTCTGTCACGTGCTTCTGTTTTCATTAAGTATGCACCTGTATGTTTTATTTTCCTTCGACTGTGCAATGGAGTTGATAGGCGAGAAATTGTGCTCTATTTAATGGTTTAATTCCTATAATCTTATGTGCTTAATATTCTTATATATATTTATTTCTCGCATATTTATTATTATGAGTGGAGGAGCACCAATTGTGTATATTTCTATTATTTTGCAGTAATTAGGTTCTAAATTAGTGAGTTGAGGATTTAAGGATGATGCATAAGAGTTTCATAAGGAAACGAGAGACAAAACGAGTAAATTGGCAAAGAAATGACGATTCTACACATTCTAGATGGGTTATCCAACTGGAACCGTTGTAGTACCCTGCCGATCAGACTACCGACCAGACTGCCGACCACTGCCGACCAGACCTGCCAGCCCTGCCTGCGTCGCTCGCCTAGTCCGCCTGCATCGACCAGTCGACATCGGTTCGTGCCAAAACCGTTATAGAAGCCCTGGCCGATGCACTTGCACATGAAATCTCTGTCGCGTCGATCCGGAATGCATCAGTCGACGCTCGGTCGACGCGACAGCCCAGAAAATGCGTTTTTTAAGTGATTCTTGTTGCCCAAGACTTCCTAAACCTATAAATACCTCCCTTAAACATCAAAAACGTCTTGAACATTAATCCTAGGGTTCCAAGGCACCAAAAGGAGCCCAATTCAACCATCCATCAAGAGCTTGAAGATTGAAGACTCAAGATTCAAGATCTAAGCTTTCTCTTCCCTTTCTATCCAAGAACTATATTTTATTTCTTTATTTTCTTGTTATTCTATGAACTCCATGAGTGAGTAGATTGTTTTATCTAGTCCTAGGGATGTTGAAACCCTCGTGAGATTATGTTTTAATTGATTTATGCATATTTATTTCGTTCTTCATAGGAGATTGCTTGTGTTATCTTGTTTACATATCATGATTTCTTAATTCATGACATGATTGCTAATTTGGATTGGCCACCTAGATTAGGGATTTGGTTATCAATTGCTAGAAAGAGAACTGCTTCCCGTGTAATTGTCGTAGTTTCGATTTCTCTGAAGCAACTAATGGTCTCGTATCATTAGGGGTAACACAACATAGGTTGAATAAACCGAGCTTATGCATTTATTGCTTATATTAACCTATTTGCCTAGATATTAATGCTGTTGTTGGGTTGAATCTAGAGAGTTTATTCTAGGTTATTCAATAATTAGAATCAATTAAAGAGCTTATTTTAATTGAGTAAACGGTAAGGGTGAATTCGAGTAACAGAGCTTATTGTTACTTAGGATTTTTAGTTTCATATGATGAATGGATTTAATATTGCAATTAGTTAGATGAATTGAACGAGGGTAGAAACTGAACTAGGACTTGAAAGTTATTTGTTATTATTTATTATTTTCTTATTTGTCTCGTTTATGAGTTTTTAGTTGTTTTCGTTAATTACTTAGTTATTTAGTTTATTATCTCTACCCCCGTTTGTTATTTTATTTAAATACGAATAATCACAAATTAATCCACACTCCTCGTGGGATCGACCCTTGCTTGCCACTGCTACTAGTTAGTAGAGGAAAGTCGAGGAATTTTATAAATATTATTTTTGACGCTTCAACGACGAGCGGTCAAATTTTGGCGCCGTTGCCGGGGAGTGACGCGTTTAAATTGTGATTTGACGTATTTTAATATTTTTAATTTTTATTTTATTATTTTTCGTTTTCAAAAATAAAAAATAAAAAATAAAAAAAATCCATTAATTTTCTTTTTAGATTCTATGACTATGGCAGGAGCGAGAGAACGCACGTTGAAGGAGCTAGCAAATCCGGATCTTCCGCAACAATAATTTTGCATCACGTTTCCAACCTTGGAGAATGCTAAATTCGAATTGAGATCCGGATTAATATATTATTTGCCGGCGTTCCATGGATTGGATGGCGAAGACCCGCACAAGCATTTGAAGGAATTTCATGTTATATGCACGAGCATGAAGCCCACCGGAGTGACTGACGAACAAATTAAATTACGGGTGTTTCCATTTTCATTGAAGGGTCTAGCCAAAGATTGGCTTTATTACTTACCTCCTGGATCCATCACCACGTGGATGGAGTTAGAGAGGGTATTTTTGCAGAGATATTTTCCCACTTCACGAGTGGCGAGCTTGCGTAAGGATATTTGTGCAGCGACGCAGTTACCCGGGGAGACATTGCATGAGTATTGGGAGTGTTTCAAGAGACTCGTCGCTAGTTGCCCTCAGCATCAAATGGGCGAGGAGTTATTAATACAATATTTTTATGACGGTCTCTGTCTCACTGATAGAAATATGATAGATGCGGCAAGCGGAGGCTCACTCATGGATAGGACACCGACGGCGGCAAGGGAGTTGATCTCGAACATGGCGGCTAATTCTCAGCAATTCGGATACCGTGATAATTCATTGAGATTGTGCCATACATTCGATCATGTCACCGATGATTGCCCAACGCTACGAGCCATTCATGAAACGAACGCCTATGGAGTAAGACCTAGAAGATGTCAAGAGAGGAACGATGATCCATACGAGCCAAGGTGGGGGGACCCTACAAATTTTCAAAGGGGACAAACTTTTTCAAGACAATGTAATGACCACCCCCAACCACAAGAACCGTCCCCAGTCCTTATAGAGATGATGGAGGCCATGATGACAAACACCAAGAGGCTCGAAGCTCAATTGAATCAAATGGAGGATCACATAAGCCAACTGGATAAACGATTATCTTCTCAAACTGAGGAACGCATGGAGAATGTGAATGCCATCATGCTGCAATATGTGGGGAAAATCAATGATGCGGAAGACCCAACATTTGAGCTGGAGGACGAATACGAGATGGAGGAAGAAGAAATGAGGCGGACACGTGCTGATCATAGTCTGCCTGAGCTTACAAATGATGTTCCTTATTCTATCATTTCTCCTATCGAGGTCGAGGATGAGCCGAAGCCGATGCCAACATGGACCGTGCACCAAGTGATGAAGGATGCGGAGGAGACTTGCGTGCGAGATGATGTTTTTGAGGAGACCAATGATCTTCCGTATGTGGTGATAGACGAAATCATCTTTGCGGAAATCTATGTGAGGCCACCACAAAGTCGGAAAGAACCAGTTAAGCATCCAATGTCAAAACAGTCGCAATGTTCCATGCGCGAGGGATTTCAGTCCCATCCAGCTCTTCCAGTTTATAGGCGCCGCCCGCTAAGACCTGGATGACTCGGAGTGGCCTTTGCCAAGAAGCATCCAGTTTTCCTTTCATCTTTCCTAAATCAGCCCTTCTTAGGACCAGGTCTCCTACCTGAAATTGCCTTTTGATTACGAATTTGTCATACGTGGCCTTTATCCTTCCCTTGATATGCGCCATTCTGGCCGTGGCCTGGTTTCTTTTTCCCTCAATCAAATCCAGAGCATCTTGCCTTAACAGCTCGTTCTGTTCCTCATCAAAATTCTGAATTTGGTGGGTTTCCAAGCTGATTTCTACGGGCACTGCAGCATCCATGCCATATACGAGGCTAAAGGGGGTTTCACCCGTACTTTCCTTAGGGTTTGTGCGATACGCCCAAAGTGTCGCACTCAGCTCTTCCACCCATTTCCCCCAGATCTTTCCAATCGCAACTTAAGTCCTTGAACGATAATGCGATTAGTCACCTCAACCTGGCCATTCGCTTGTGGGTGATACACGGACGTGAAATGTTGTTGAATTTTCATCTTGGCACACCAATCTTTGATTTTGGCTCCCATAAATTGTGTACCATTGTCTGATATCATCACCCTTGGCACGCCAAAGCTTCCGCCTCGACCCACTTGCTAAAATAGTCTATGGCCACAATTAAAAACCTTTTTTGGGCTGGGGCCATTGGGAACGGACCAACCAGGTCGATCCCTCATTTTGCGAAAGGGAAAGGGGAGCTCATTGTCACTAGCTCTTCTGCTGGATGGTGAATCAAAGGGGGCATCCTCTAACATCTCTCACACTTTTTTATGAAAATCTCGGCTTCTCTTCTCAACGAAGGCCAAAAGTAACCAGCTCTTAACACTTTGCTAGCTAGGGCTCTGGCCCCCATGTGGTTGCCACAACAACCTTCGTGAATTTCTCTAAGGACGTGATGCCCTCCTCCAAACTCTGACAACGTAATAAAGATCTTCCGAACCCATGCCGAAATAGATCCCCTCTAACCAAGCAAAAACGGGCAGATCTAACCTTCACTTTAGCTCTTTCACCTTTATTTCTAAGTAAGCCACAATAGGCGAGCGCCAATCGTCACTTTCATTCAATGAACATATCTGTTCTGCACCGAATTCTATGTCCGCTTTTAGCAAGGTGATTGTCCTTTCTTTACAGTCTGTAGTCGAGCTAGCTATCCTTGCTAAATAATTAGCTCTGTCATTTTCCTCTCGAGGGATCTGAAGTACCGTACAACCCTTCATATCCCTGACCATTTCTCTGAATTTGGCCAGGTATTTCTGCATGTTCTCTTCCCTAGTTTCAAATTCACCACTTATTTGTTTGCAAACCAGCTGGGAATCCACCTTAGCACACACCTGCTCTACACCCAAGTCTTTCACCATTTGGATTTCTCTTAAAAGGGCCTCGTACTCAGTTGCATTATTGGAAAATGCATGATTCAAGCGTACATCAAACTCGGTGGAAACACCTGCTGGGTCTATCAAGATGATTCCAGCCCCACAGCCCTGATTACAGACAGAGCCATCCGTGAAAATTGTCCATTCCTTTAACTCACCAGGAGGACCGGTCATTTCTTGCATGAAATCGACTAAGGCCTGAGCCTTGATTGCTGTTCTGGCTTCGAACGTGACATCGAATTTGCTGAGCTCTATAATCCATTTGACTAGTCTCCCAGATGCCTCTGGTTTGTCCATTATGGCTTTCAATGGAAGGTTAGTTCGCACAATTATGCCATGAGAAAGAAAGTACGGCCACAACTTGCGAGCAGTTCCGACCAGAGCTAGCATCGCCTTCTCTATCTCCACATATCTGACCTCTGCCGCATGCAAGACCTTGCTCCAAAAGTAGACCGGTCTCTGTATTTTACCTTCTTCCCTGATCAAGACAGAGCTGATCGCCTGCTGTCCCATGGATAAATATAAGATTAGGGGCTCTCCTTGAACAGGTTTCGTGAGCAAGGTCATGCCAGCCAAGTGCTCCTTTAACAGTCTAAATGCCTCTTCACACTCGTCGCTCCATTGAAACTTTGCTTTCTTCCGCAAGGCCTGAAAAAATGGCAAGTTTTTCTCTGCAGATCTGGATAAGAACCGACTTAGGGCATTAATTCGTCCTGCCAAGCATTGTATTTCTTTCACGTTTCTAGGCGCCTGCATTTCCATGATCGCTCTGACCTTTTCAGGATTTGCTTCGATGCCCCTCTCGGTCACCATATACCCCAGAAATTTTCCAGCTCTGACCCCAAAAGCGCATTTCTTAGGGTTAAGCTTCATTCTGTATTTTCGTAGGGTATCAAAGGTCTCCCTCAAGTCGTCCAAATGCGATGTTGCTTTCATGCTCTTGACTAGCATGTCGTCCACATAAACCTCCATATTTCGGCCAAGCTGGCGCTTGAACATTTTATCTACCAATCATTGGTATGTAGCACCCGCGTTTTTAAGGCCAAAAGGCATAACCACATAGCAATATGTTCCTTCCGGGATTATAAAGTTGACACGCTTCCAGTCCTCTCTTGATAACCTGATCTGGTGGTACCTTTGCGAGGTGTCCAGCATGCTCAGGAGCTCACAGCCAGAGGTGGAATCGATGAGCTGGTCAATCCTTGGCAAGGGGTAGTGGTCTTTTGGACAGGCAAGGTTAAGGTCTCGAGAATCGATGCACATCCGCCAATCTTTCTGAGTTTTGGGAACTAGCACGGCATTGGAGAGCCATTCCGGGAATTGTATCTCCTGGATATGCTTGGACCCTAGCAACTTCTCCACCTCAGCTTTAATTATGGCCTCCTTTTCAGGTCCAAAATTCCGTTTCTTTTGCTTCACCGGCTTCGTGCCCGGGTTGATATTAAGACGGTGCTCCGTCACCTCTGGGTCAATTCCTACCAAGTCCTGGGGAGATCAAGCAAACACATCCATGCTATCTCTCAATAGGGTCACCAGGTCTGTCAAGATTTCCGGGATGAGTGTCGTTCCTACGCGGAGGACCCGACTCTCATCGCCTGGGACAACCTCCACCAGCATCAATCCTTCCTCTCTACTCCTCGGATCTTGACATGGCTGCTCTATCCGAGCTTTTTTACCCAGCCTCTCTTCCTCACTATTCCATCTTGTTGGAATAAGGTGACCAACAAGCCAACTTATGGCTGTGGTCTGACTATTCTCTAGTAATACAATCGTTTCTTATTCGAAATAATATCTATTATATATATTGGCATTCCATATCTTTTGTCCCATGCTAGTTGCATAGGTATGGTCCTGATGAAGTTACTTTATTACGGTGGATTGGTCTAGTTGAACCGTGAGATAATCCAGTACGTAATGTAACTCGTCGAACTTGTTCCTGGTCATAGGGTTACGCCAAGCTATATCACAAGGTTTCTTGCAGGCACTTCATTTGTATCTAGGGAATTATGATGCGTAGTTGCTAGGCGCCTCTCATAATTCGTTGGGTTCTGTTTTGACCAGTGATTAAGTAAAATGAGTTTTATTTAATCAGGGACTCTTAGGGACGAGTTCATATAAGAACAATGTGTTGTTCGAATCACAATGTGTTGTGAACCCACGGCTAGCTTACACCTGAACCATTGAGGGTCACACCACGTGTTTCCTGATTATTGAAAACGACAGCTAGAAATTAATTGTTAATTTTAGCATAGTTAGATGTCAATATGATTGAATCTAATTTGAGAAAAATACGAGAAAATTATTTTGGACGCGAAAATATAATTGTTATATTTTTCGAAATTATCGTTTGTTAGAAATGATTTAATTCCAGTGGGGTTTTTAATTTTAAATTGGGTCGACCCAATAAACCTTTTAAACTTAATGGGCCGGTTTCTTTGATTAAAAGGTTTGTTTTGTTTTTGTATTGGGCCAAACCCAAAACCTTTTTTTTTTTTTTTTATACTTAAGCTTTGTTTTGTTTAATTGGCCCATCTTCTTTTTGAAGCCCACGACTTAGAATTGGTCTTGATTGACTTGGGCCAGCCTACTTAAGAAGTTGGGTTTTTAAATAAAAAAAAATTTAATTAAAACTATACAGAGACGGGTTTTAAAAGGAATAAGGAAGTTTTTGATTAAAAAAAAAGGGTAACAACCAACAACAGAACACAAAAAGGGAGACGTGAGAAAACCCTAACCCCACCCCAGCCGTCCACCTCCGGCCGCCGCCGCTCGCCGTTGGCCGCCGCCACCGAAGCGTTCGGTCTCGTTTCTCCGTCGTTCTCAATCTCTCGACGGATCTAGTGCTCCGTCGCGAGTACGTCGGGTAATACGGTGTGTGACACCGATTCACCGGAGCCGCATCGCCACCCATCGCCGTCGTTGGAGACGCAGTCATAGCCGCTTCACAGCCGCCGGAGTCAATCTGTGACCACCACTGCCGTGAACGGGACCTCCTCGCGCTAGTCTATCTGCCGTTCCGAACGCGTGCCGCCGCCGCACCTGTCGGCTGTCGCTGCCGCTACCTGTTAGCGCCGGAGCTTCTCACTGGCAGCGACCTTTGCGCCGTCGCTTCGGGCCGTAGCCATTGCCGAGAGATACAAGCGTCCGTCGCTGCCGCAGAGCCTGCCCGACATCCGAAAGAGACGGGCCGCCGTGCCTTTGCCGAAAGGAACCCGTTGTCTCCACCGTGTCGCGCCGCTCCGCTGCCAGGCCGTGAAACTCGCCGGAGTTTCAGCCCGCTACTACCGACGTGCTGTTCCGTCTGCCCGTCGCCGTGGTGAGGTAATATGGGTGCTGCGATTTGTTTTACATATATGTGCGGGCCGTATATATTTAGATGTATGCAGTCTGTGGTGTATTTTTATGAGTTTTGTATATATAAGATATATATATATATATATATATGTGTGCGGCTTGGGTATGTTATATGTGTGTGATATATGTGTGAGCGTTATATATGTATACTGTGTATGTGTGTGTTGTTTAATGCAGATGCATGCATGGTGTATGTACGAATTAGATAATATATGTGTTGTGTATGTTTTTGTGAATCATATAAGCATGCTGTGTGTAATGTGTTACATAATATGTTTGCGTGTGTAGTTTTATAAAGTATATGCATGCAGTTATATTTATGTGGGTTAATGTACATGCAGTTTGTATATGATAGTTTACGCATGCATGCTTAATTGTTTATAATACATGTTGTATATATAAATGTTATAAATATTATATATATATATATATATATATATATTTGATATGTATATATATAATATATAATTAAATATATGATTAATATATTAATATATATATATATTGTTATATATAATGTTAATATATTAATATATAATATATATACATATATAATTGTTATATATGTATGATTAAATAGAAATCGACCATGCTTATTCGATTTTACGAAATCAAATTATTTCTATTTAACAAAAGCAAATAAAATATTGTTTCAATTAATTGATTATAAAATTGGACCGTCGTCAATTGAATTTGATTCAATTAATTTAATTTTTTAAAAAAAAATCTTTGTTTTCCGCTGCGCGACGGTACCTCGATTCCCAACACATCTAACACTCAACATACGTCTGTCGCGACGCATATTGATCACCTCTCACCTTGCCAGTCCCATCCTCAGTAGGGAATTTCATCTTCATATGAAAAAACTGAGATTACAGCCTGGAACTTACTTAGGGAAGGTCATCCAAGCATAACATTGTAAGAAGATGGCACATCCACTACCAAGAAATGCACCATCCTGGTCACCCAATATGGCTCTTCTCCTAAAGTCACAGGGAGCCTAACGGCCCCTAATGGTTTTCAGGGCTCCCCTGCAAAGCCCACCAAGGAGGTGGTCACCTCCTCCAGCTCGACATCCAATTTTAGCCACTTAAAGAAATCAAAGAATAAGATGTCAGCAGAGATCCCTGTATCCACAAAAATTCTTAGCACATTATAATTGGCAGTAGTAGGCCGTTATGACTAAAGCGTCCATGTGCGGAGCCAGGATGCCATCACCATCTTCTGACCCGAAACAGAATATTTGGCACGGACGCCATTTGCCCGACTTCTCGGGACTTCTTGACTAAGTCTTTAGCAGGCTCGAACATAACTATGTTGCGTCCTCTTAGAGTGCTCTTCCATCTCTCCACCAGTAATCATCTGGATTTCCCCATGAATAGCCTGAGCCTGATCAGATCTTCGGCCTTGGCTCGCCCCCTATCCTGATCTCTTTTGTTTTGTGGAGCATGATTGTAGCTGTGACGACCAGATTTGGCCTCTTCTTTCCTCATACGGACATACTCTTTCAGGTGCCCCGCCTGAACCAATCTCTCTAGATCATCTTTCAAATGTGTACATTCATCAGTATTATGTCCATATTCATTATGGAAATGGCAGAAACGGTCCGACCTTTCCTTCCTCGGCTTCTGTGCATAGTGTTAGAATAAGGTGACCAACAAGCCAACTTGTGGCTGCGGTCTGACCATTCTCTTGTAACACAATTGGTTTTTTATTCGTAATAATATCTTTTATACTTATTTGGCATTCCATATCTTTTATCCCATGCTT